>CAIGQV010019624.1:265195-293209 GCA_903798115.1 Danio jaintianensis
TGAGGTGGATTCCAGTGCACTCAGGGGAGCAGTTAGAACAGTCACGCTCTCTCGCAGCCCCGCTGAAGCGCTCCCACTGTCTGTTTCACATTAAAGTTTACTCACACAGGACCAGAAGGCACTGCTTTATGAAGGTATAAATTACCCACATAATTACACCATATGTAGCGCTCCCAAAACAACGACAGGCTCAGATGAATATTAAACACCCTTCCAGCCTACTGAAAGATGGATACGCTGTCTGTGAGCGTGTGTTCATTACATCCGAGGCCACATATATATGTGCGTCATAAACAATGCATCATTGGCTCGACGGTATAAAACCTTATCTTAATTTACTATGTTTCATGAATGGGTCGGCTTTCATGTAAACACTACATAGGGTGGAACAAAGGCCACCGTTCAGCTGGCCCGATGTAAACAATATGATTTAATATACACATTGTGAGTGACGAGTGACTGAGGTTCCAGTTTAATACAGAATCTGCGAGAATCACTCAACAGAGTTCAAACTTTAGCTTGTTCGTGTTTGGATTGGGGTTCTGAATCCAAAATTCCCAGCCAATGGAATAACAGTGTTTCTCAAACAGTATAATACTGAGGAAATAACACAGCCTTTTAACTGAAAAGCGGAGCTGTAAATAATGGGATGTAAGGAACAGGGAACCTGTCGCTGCGCATAACAAGAGAGATAACAGGAGAAGCCGCAGAAATATTAATTAAAGACATTGCAACAGTAATATGGCAGTAATATGTTGAAAAAAATATGTGTCAAGCCAAATTCGTTATAGCGCATGTCTTTGGACTGTGGGGGAAACCAAAGCCTCCCACGCAAACACAAGGAGAACATGCAAACTCCACACAGAAATGCCTACTGGCCCAGCCGGGACTCAAACCAGCAACCTTTTTGCTGTGAGGCGACCAGTGCTAACCACTGAGCCACCGTGTCGCCCCTAACTAAGACTTTTAGCTTAATAAACTACTAATAGCTCCTTGTTACTAGTTAGTAAAGTAGTAGTTGGGTTTACATATTGGGTAGGATTATGAGTACTAATACATCTTAATATTTTAATAATAGGCAGGTAATAAGCCAGTAGTTAATAGTGTGATTTGTTACTTAAAAATAAGTATAAGTGTTACCAACTTCCCAAGTATCTTCTTGTGACATCCTATAAGTTAGTGGAGTTCCTCTGGTCGAGATTGTGTGTCTAATTGCTATGGGAAACGCTTGACGTTGACTTCTTTGGACCCTTTACAATTCGTATGGCTGGCATTTTGAAGAGAGCTCCATTGGACTGAACTCTTTTTGATTTGTTATATTGAATTATTTTAGTACACTACCTGACAAAAGTCTTGTCCCCAAATTTAGGAACAGCAAATAATAACTTGACTTCTAGTTGATCATTTGGTATCAGAAGTGACTTATATAAAAGGCAAAGGCCTCTAGATTACGCTTATTTTACCAAAATAATATATGATCATGCCTTGATTTTGAATGATTTAATTAGGACAGTAAGGTCTGACTTTGCTTAGACAAAAGTCTTGTCACTTAACAAAAGTAATGTACAGTATAGAATATAAAGTCATGGTGCAGTGGAAAAAGAATTAATATTGTGTATGACTCCCATGAGCTTGGAGGACTGCATCCATACATCTCTGCAATGACTCAAATAACTAATTAATAAAGTCATCTGGAATGGCAAAGAAAGCGTTCTTGCAGGACTCCCAGAGTTCATCAAGATTCTTTGGATTTATCTTCAATGCCTCCTCCTTCATCTTACCCCAGATATGCTCAATAATGTTCATGTCTGGTGACTGGGCTGGCCAATCCTGGAGCACCTTGACCTTCTTCGCTTTCAGGAGCTTTGATGTGGAGGCTGAAGTATGAGATGGAGCGCTATCCTGCTGAAGAATTTGCCCTCTCCTGTGGTTTGTAATGTAATGAGCAGCACAAATGTCTTGATACCTCAGGCTGCGGATGTTGCCATCCACTCTGCAGATCTCTCGCACGCCTCCATACTGAATGTAACCCCAAACCATGATTTTTCCTTTACCAACAAAATGCTGTGAGAATCTTGGGTCCATATGGGTTCCTATAGGTCTTCTGCAGTATTTGTGATGATTGGGATGCAGTTCACCAGATGATTTATCGGAAAAATCTACCTTCTGACACTTTTCCAAATGATCAACTAGAAGTCAAGTTATTATTTGTTGCTCTCACAACTGGGATTGGCGCCAAGACTTTTGTCAGGTAGTGTACATGCAACATTGCTACACTACATTACATATCCATGCATACACACGCATCTGAAACACCACTGATTCCTGACTGTTACATTTACATATTCTTTCTTTAATTAGTTTAAAACTGTTTCTTTGATAAATTATGGCTTTCTTTGGTGTCCCTCTTTTTGTTACGTCCTTGTGAGCCATGGGGTGTAACAAACGGGGGCTCGTCCGGGATCGTCCTTATTGAATTGAGGAGCAAGTTTTAAATTCTGATGCAAGGAGAATTTGTCACAAGCACCAACATCACCATAAAAATTCCCTTTCCCTTGGAGAACTTGTTTTAAAAATGTTCAGATATGCTACTGGAAATCCAGACTGAAATGAAGATTAAGAGAATGATTTTTGCTGTATGGTTCTCTCTCTACTTATCTCTCTCTCTCTCTCTCTCTCTCTCTCTCTGTCTGCATTTAAGATGGCCTGCTGGTAGGGTCATTAGTTAACATCAAAGAGGCAGATGACGGCCTCCGGTGAGGTGTGGAGAAAGAGCAGAGATTGATTACAGCCACAATTAACATGAGCAGCACCTTTACAGAAGCTTAGCCGAAGGAGAAGCAAAAAAGCTAAAGCTAAACTCTTTCAACAGCCATTTGGAAGTAGGAACGGTACTGCTGCATGATACCTACTGATCTCAGACCACCTTAACAAAATAATTTAAATGATGTCGTTGTCATTTAAATTATATCAATATACAAGTATATGAATTCAAAGTCAAGTGTAAAACAACAATATTATTAAAACTGTTAACGATTAAATTTCATATTTGGAATCACCAATAAAATTAAACAACTGTCTCATAAATTTAGTTTCTACAATTTTTCAGGTTGTCCAAGCTAATGTGCATGCACACTTAACGAGATCACGTCACCAACCTCTTTTATGGCCATTTCTGTTTATGTGTTCCACAATATCATCCTCTGAATAATGCCTCGTCTGGTCTTCTGAAGTAATTCTCAACTTGGTCTTGATGGCAAATCTCCTCCAAAATGACAGCAGCCTTTTTGTTTACAAGTTTGTTTCTGTCATGTGATGTGCATCTGAATGGTGGAGATGGGAATTCATGAGGTCAGACGGGACTGACTCTACCTCACGTTCGTTTCATACAGATTACAAAACCAGAGAACATTTGTTTTTAAGTGTAGTTGGTTTGTTTAAAAAAAAAGATTTCAAGTTTTATGTGATGTACTTTTCATGTTTGTAAATCAAATATTCGCTGAGATTCCAGTGTGTTTGCTTACCCCAGAGGGTTCGTAACAACTGCAGAAACTGTCATAAAAATGCACATCTGGTCCGAGCCCCTCCCTTGAAGAATCCTCGGTCTATAACGATCGATGATTTGCTCCTGTACTAGAAGGCGGGGCTTCATTCATATTGATCCATATTGATGTTACACTTTTCCCCATTGAAAACTACACGAGTGACGTGTCTTGTGCATTCTATAGTCTTTGCTTGTAATCAAAATGTGTAAAAGGGCCATCGAAATAAAGTGATACCCAAATTCTTATTGGTGGGAAAGACAAACATTCGTCCATACTGAGAACTGGCCCTGCTGTAGTTCAAAATCAACTAATTGTCAACTTATGGGTCCACTGTAAAATAATAGATTTATCAGGATGCCTAAAGGATTAGCAACCAAAAAATGAAAACCTCATCCTCATGTTGTTCCAATCACATTCATTCATCATCAAACACAAATTAAAATATTTTGGATGAAATGCGAAAGCTCTCTTATCCTCCATAGACAGTAATGGTCCACAGACGTTCAAAGTTTCAAAAAGAAACCAAAAACATTGTCAAAACATTCCATGTGGCTTCAGTGGTTCAATCGTTATCATATGAAGCTCCAAGAACACTTTTGTGCACCAAAAAAATTATTTTGTTCACCTTTGTCTTCCCTTCCAAATCAAGTCAGGGTGCACATTTACTATGGACAATACAATGCCATTAGAGTCAGCAACAAGCATCATATTCGATCGTACTAACAAAGTCATTTTTACAATTTTTTTGGTGCACAAAAAGTATTCTTGGAGCTTTGTATGATCACGGTTGAACCCCTGATTGTTTTCTGGACTTTGAACTTCTCACAACCATTGCTGTCTATAAAGGACAAGAGAACTCATCTAAAATATCTTAATTTGTGTTCTGAAGATTAACAAAGGTCTTAAAGTGTTTGGAACCACATAAGGGTGAATAATTAATAACAGAATTTAGATTTTTCAGCGAACTTTTAGTTTAAGCATGCATGAACTTCAATTCAAGTTTGTGTTTTATACTGAAAGACTGCAGGAATATAACAAATTTATAAAAGTTCTTTGGAGTTCCATGATGTGGTTTAGTGATTTAATGGTTAATTCAGGCTCAATTGAACAAAGCACAAACAAGTCTGCAAATCAAGTTACAAGATAGCAGGTTTGCCAGCTTATTGCCATTAAATCTTAAGCTAGAGGCACTTGGTGGTTCATAAACTAGATATCCGAAGCACTCTGATCCCAATGTTTATACAAAAAAAGAGTGTTTTCTGTCCAAACCCACAGACTGCCAAAACTTTATTGCTATAGCAGTATTATAAACTGTGACTGTTCTCTTTAAACGTCATTCATGCAAAATAACCCTTCCTGCACTGTAAAAAGTGCTGGGTTCCACACAATCAATTTGTGTTGGGACAACATGAAGGAAATAAGCAACCCAGGCTCATTATTGATATGTACCCTTCCATACATTTTTGGACAGCGTGAAATACATCCCAGGAGGTACGTTTTTTTGCAGTTTTTGCTTTCGCGAATCCACCAGAGGGCGCTGTGTGCGCTTTTTGAGATCTCAAATTCCTCTCGCGAGTGCCATTCGCACCTGCTGTTCTTGTGTAAATCCACCAGAGGCCGCTGTCGACTGACTGACTGACCGACTGATCCCCCCACACACCCCCTTCCTTAAACCCAACCAATAGTGTTTTCAAAAGCACAGATTGACCTGCCCACCCACTTCCCTAAACCCAACTGACAGAGTTTTCAAAAGCAATCCAGAAAAAGTAAAGCCTTCACGACAGCCTGATTTTTACTACGTTTTCAGATCTTACCACGTACTCACCCTGTTATTTACTTGTTCATTTTATTTTTTGCCTTTTGTTTTACCTGCTTTCTGGAACCGTTCTTCGCCAGACTTAAACCCCGTCGTCACGGTCAACTCCGCTCCGTGTCTCAAGTCCGCCGACTTACGCGGCGAGCCACTGGACAAACTGGAAACAACGGAAAAGCCGTCCACATGGGGGTAAGCGTTTAGCTGGTAGCACAAAAAGAAACAGAAGCCGTCAGCGGCGTCATACCGCATTTGTTTTAAAGACGACGTTTTTTTAAAGCTATACAAAGCTCTGGCTACATAATTTGCGCTCTCCAGAAATATATACGGGGGTATGTTTTCACAATGAGCCTGTGTTGGAATTAAGTTAACTTAATTGTTTTATGTTCAATCCACTTAAATTTGTAAAAACTAATAAGTTATCTCCAAAAAAACACAAGAACTGTGTTATTTCACCTCATTTTATAAATAAGTAGTTTGAACAAAGAGCAAATGCCATTTTTTTTGAGTGTGTGAACAATAAGTGGTCAGTTTTTGGCACTTCTGATCCAAACTGCAATGTGGACCAGACTTCATGCTGCTACAGTCAAAGATCTGACAATGCGAAAGTAACAACCAAGTAAGTCGAGAGTTGTTTTGGAGTTAAACCTTAACTTGAAACCATGCAATTGCACACATGCACACTTTCCAGGTCTCCTTCAATCAGTAGATTTTGCTTTCTCTCTGAGCAGACCAGCAGCATGTCTCTGTGCTGACTCAACCTCTGACATTTCCACCACAGGATCCTGTGCGGTGGCCAAAACATGGGCTGAACAGCAGTGCCTGAATGTTTGGACTCCTCTTTGTTGTTTGTAATGGCACACAGACACGCACATGAGTTCCACCGCTCCGACTCGGAGCTAAGATTTGTTATGGCACCTGCTTCTACTGTCTACGCTTACCTCTACTGTGGTTGATTGTAATACCATAACACTTTGATGTATGGTACCGGATGGCTACCATTTTTAAATTGCATATCATAAGGCAAGTAGGTAACACTTTAGTTTAGTTTACAATTCATGATACTAACAAACCATTAACTAACACTACTAGCTTAATAAACTACTAATTAGCTGTTTATTAATAGTTAGTAAGGTAGTAGTTGGGTTTAAGTATTAGGGATGTAGAATAAGATCATACTTTATAGCTACTATTGAGCGGTTAATATCTTAATAATAGGCAGGTAAACCAGTAGTAAATAGCATGAATTGTGACCTAAACTGTAAAAAATGCTGGGTTCCCCACAATCGATTTGTGTTGAGACAATATGAAGGAACTATGTTAACTTATTAGTTTTTACAAATTTAAGTTGATTGAACATAAAACAATTAAGTTGTCCCCAAAAAAAACTCAAGAATTGTGTTGTTTCAGCTCATTTTAAATAAGTAGCTTGAACAAGCAGCAAACTAAATTTTTTCAGTGTAAGCTCAAAGTGTTCATTCATTCATTCATTTTCTTTTCGGCTTAGTCCCTTTATTAATCAGGGGTCGCCACATCAAAACGAACCGCCAACTTATCCAGCATATGTTTTACACAGCGGATGCCCTTCCAGCTGCAACCAATCACTGGGAAACATCCATACACACTCATACACTATGGACAATTTAGCTTACACAATTCACCTATACCACGTCTTTGGACTTGTGGGGGAAACCGGAGGAAACCTACGTGAACATGGGGAGAACATGCAAACTCCACACTGAAATGCCAACTGACCCAGCCAAGGCTCGAACCAGAGACCTTCTTGCTGTGAGGCGAACGTGCTACCCCTTGCGCCACCGTGGAGCCCAACTCAAAGTGTTATTGGCAAGTATTTTAAAAAATACTTATTGAGTGTATCTGTGGTCTATTCACCTTATTTTGCAATGTGAAAGTAACCTCTTTTCTGCAGCTGTGTTAGAATTTAATATAAAAAAAAAAAATTCTATTGTTTGTTCTAACTACTTATTTAAAATGAGCTAAAAGAAATTCTTGACGGTTTTTTGGGAGCGCTTAATAGTTTTATGTTCAATCAACTAAAAAAACCATTAAGTTAACTTAATTGATTTGCATTGGGACAACATGGAGGGATTGTGTGGAAACCAGCATTATTTTTACAGTGTTGGCTATAAGTAAATGACTAGGAATAACAAATGTTAGATTTAATTTTTAACAATTGTAGCAGTGAAATTCATCATAGTGATATAGAACTGTAAAGGCGTTTGTCAACCAAAGTGTTAATTCATGAGCTGATTGCAACCCAGGCTTATTATGGACACGTACCCTGGTATAGATTTCTGGAGAAAGCGAAATACGTCCCAGGAGCTACGTTTTTTTGCAGTTTTTGTTTTCGCGAATCCGCCAGGGGCCGCTGTGTACGCTTTTTCAAATCTAAAATTTCTCTTGCGAGTGCTCTTCTCACATAAATCCACCAGAGGCTGCTGTCGACTGACTGACTGACTGACCAACAGACCGATCATCCCACCCTCCCCCTTCCCTAAACCCAACTGACATTGTTTTCAAAAGCATTTAAAAAAAAAAAAGAAAAAAAAGACCTCGCGGCCGCCTGATTTTTGCCATGTTTTCAGATCTTACCACATTCTCACCCTGTTATTTACTTGTGTATTTTATTTTTTTGCCTTTTGTTTTTGTTTTACCTGCTTTGACCAGACCCGAACCCCGCCATCAACTCCACTCTGCGTCTCAAGTCATCCAACGTACGCGGCGAGCCACTGGACAAACTGGTAACAGCGGAAAAGCCGTCCACACTGAGGTAAGTGGTAAGCTGGTAGCGCGAAAAGAAACTGATGCCGGCGGCGGCGTCATACTGCCCCGTAGCGTTCGTTTTAAAGACGAAATGCAGCCATATGTACCTCTGGTTACATAATTCGCTCTCTCTAGAAAAGTATACAGGGCTACATATTCACAATGAGCCTGTGTTAGCTGATTGGGTTTTTTTTGTATGTTTGTTTGTGTCTGTTTGTTCTGTTTTTGTCAATGGAAACGCATCATTTTTAGAATGCCAGAAGCATATCTAGGCACTGAGCATGCTCAGACAGTTGGAGAATCGCTCACAACTGAGCGTTTTCGGAAGAGCACTGCAGTTTTCAGCGGCGCAAAACAAAAACATTTCGTTGGACATGCGCCCTTATGTGGTCAAAACCTGCTTGGAACTAGTTTAGCAGTGCTAGAATTTTCATCAGCCAATCAGTATCAAGCATTCAACAGCCCAGTAGCATAAGTGAATGTAACGTATAGCGAGTGAGCTAAAAAAAAAAAACCTGCAAAATATACACTACCTGACAAAAGTCTTGTTGTCAATCCCAGTTGTAAGAGCAACAAATAATAACTTGACTTCTAGTTGATCATTTGGAAAAGTGGCAGAAGGTCGATTTTTCCGATGAATCATCTGTTGAACTGCATTCTAATCATCACAAATACTGCAGAAGACCTATAGGAACCCGCATGGACCCAAGATTCTCACAGAAATCAGTCAAGTTTAGTGAAGGAAAAATCATGCTTTGGGGTTACATTCAGTATGGAGGCGTGCGAGAGATCTGCAGAGTGGATGGCAACATCAACAGCCTGAGGTATCAAGACATTTGTGCTGCCCATTACATTACAAACCACAGGAGAGGGCAAATTCTTCAGCAGGATAGCGCTCCTTCTCATACTTCAGCCTCCACATCAAAGTTCCTGAAAACGAAGAAGGTCAAGGTGCTTCAGGATTGGCCAGCCCAGTCACCAGACATGAACATTATTGAGCATGTCTGGGGTAAGATGAAGGAGGAGGCATTGAAGATGAATCCAAAGAATCTTGATGAACTCTGGGAGTCCTGCAAGAACGCTTTCTTTGCCATTCCAGATGACTTTATTAATGAGTGATTTGAGTCATTGCAGAGATTTATGGATGCAGTCCTCCAAGCTCATGGGAGTCATACACAATATTCATTCTTTTTCCACTGCACCATGACTTTATATTCTATACTGTACATTATTTCTGTTAAGTGACAAGACTTTTGTCTAAGCAAAGTCAGACCTTACTGTCCTAATTAAATCATTAAAAATCAAGGCATGATCATATTTTATTTTGGTAAAATAAGCATAATCTAGAGGCCTTTGCCTTTTATATAAGCCACTTCTGATACCAAATTATTAACTAGAAGTCAAGTTATTATTTGCTGTTCCTTAAACTTGGATAGGCGACAAGACTTTTGTCAGGTTGTGAACGTTAATTTTGTTGTGTGTAATGATGAATTACAGAATGTGCATTTGAGCCAAAGTGAAATTCAAAATATCCAAATATGCCGATGCTGGCAACCTTTTACAGAACTATGTTGAGAACTAATCAGTGGTGAAAGTGAGTGGTTTCATGACCCTTTACATAGACATCAAAACTGATTGCTGGTGACAACATATTACCAAACGCCCTTTTCCGTCTCCTATTAACCTTTGTCAGCATATTTAACTTAATATTAAGAGTTTGCCTTTAAACATGTTAGCTTCCTTCATAGCGACCACGTGATCCATCTGCTGGTCGACACGATCTGACAAATTGAAGGACTTCCTTCTTGGGCATGCATTTTTAATAGCAGCGGTGGCGGTAGCTGCTTACTGGAAATGTTAAGAGCTGAAAACACTCTGCAATGTTAGCCTAAGAGCTAATGTTTACAGTGATTTACATTGGCACGCTCAGACATGAGGCGCAGACTGCCACTGTGGGGAATGAAACCTGAGCGGGCTCCTGCCTCTGTGAGCATAGCAGTGATGGGGTAACACCTCCATCTGCTGAGCAACACCACCACAGATCTGCTGCATAGTGCAAATGAAGAGAGTCATCTGACGTTTGCGTTGTCGCTAATATAGCACACATTTCTGAACTGGTTCTTGGTAAACTGAAAAAAATGATTCATTGGATTTACTACATTTTTTTTAAGGTAAGTGGTTGCAAATAATTAATATGGCCTGAATTGAAACAAACTAATTAAATTTAGTAATGTTCAATTTAATTCAGCCAATATAAATTGCTTGCAACCACTTACCTTAAAAAATGTAGTAAATCCAATGAATCATTTTTTTCAGTGTTGGTGATTGATTTGTGCTTTTAGTACTGTAATTAGTGTACACTCAAAAAATTATTCTTGCTCCTTGTTCAAACTACTTATTTAAATTGAGCTGAAACTACACAATTCTTGAGATCTTGAGAACTGTTTTATGTTCAATTCACTTAAATTTGTAAAAGCGATTAAGTTAATGTAATTGATTTGTGTTGGGACAGCATTAGGGATGTAACGATTCACCTGATTGACGATTCGATGCGATTCATGATACTAATCTCACGATTCACGATTTAGTCACGATCTTATTTTGAGTCACGAAATTATTTGAAACAAATTTAAGGTGAAGAGCACTTTCATTTTTTTCTTAAATGCTGCACATTTTTTGCAAAATATAATACATTTTCTGCCAAAACCAAATTGCTATTTTGAAAACAAATAAATTCCAAAAATAAAAAAGAATAATACAAACCTAAGAAGACTCATTAATATGAACAAACTAAAACTGTGACTGTGCTGGGATTTTACATATTTTTTTTAATAGAAATATCAGCATATCTATGTTTTCTGGCATAAGCTGAGGTCTTCGCACATTTACAATGTCCCCTGCTGATGCAAAAACTGGGGACTGAGATGGCTGTTGTGGAGAGGAAAGCCTTTCCTAAACCAGAGAGCAGTGAGTACAGAGGTGGTCAATAGGCCCTTTGCTCCAGGGGACTGGCCACTGGCATAAAATACTGATTATAAAATTACTAATTATATAGTACCCAGTGATGGGTTGCAGCTGGAAGGGCATCCGCTGCGTAAAACATATGCTGGATAAGTTGGCGGTTCATTCCGCTGTGGCGACCCCAGATTAATAAAAGGACCAAGCCGAAAAGAAAATGACTGAATGAATAATTATATAGTAGGATAGAGACAGGAGTTGAACATGATTATGAAGGTGAATAATTAATATTACTTGTATAATTAATTAGTAATAGTATCAGTGTGATACACTTAAGAAGAGATAATCTTGAACATTTTTAAATATTCAATAATAATAATAATAAGCAAATTATTAAAATATGCATAAACTAATTTGAAAAGAAGAGGGTAAAAATAGTCTAATACCTGGTTCTGTAACAGAACAACTTTCTCTTTCAGTCTGAAAAACATCTTCACACTTCTGCTATGAAAACACTGATGCACTGTGTGATCTCCATAGCACTCGTCAGAGCAAGCGGAGCTGCAAATCATCCGGTCTGCATGGTTTGGCCAATTAATAGTTTTTAACTAATTAATAGTTAATTAATAGTTAAATAAACGTCTTTTTGCAGTATTGGCACCGTTTGTGTTTTGTCTGGTTATTTGTGTTGTTTCAGCTCAATTTAAATAAGTAGTTTGAACAAGCAAGAAAAAAACAAACAAACATTTTTTGAATGTAATAAGTATTATTTCCAAAACAAAAAATGCCTTCATAATTCCTTCATGTTGTCCCGACACAAATGGGTTAAGTTAACTTAATTGTTTTTACAGATTTCAGTGGATTGAACATAAAACAATTACGACAACGAATGACAGCGCTTCACCGCTGTCATTTTACTCTGCCGCCCCACCTCTTGCTCGCTGCTGATGTGCAGGTAAAGCGAGTTTGCTCTTGTAAACAGCGCCCCCTCTGTTCAAAACATGTATCGCGATTCATTCAACATTTCAACCGGTTTGAATCGTCACATATTTAAATCGATTTTCAACCGGCTCACGGTGAATCGTTACATCCCTAGACAACATGGTTTTATTTTTTTATTTTACGTTGCATACATTTCAAACAAAGTTCTCTTCACTGTAAAAAGTTATTACTTAAATTGAGTAAACCCATTGCCTTATAATTGGCTAAACTGGCAGTGGGCGGGTTAAAGGGACCAATACAAAGACAGCCGTTCCGACACGTAACGCACATTTTTGAAGGCAGAATATCTGACTTTAGCATTGCTTTTCAGATAAACAAGAATGTTCACTTAAGCATGTTTCTTAAATATCTGCAAACATATTATGCTATTTTTATGCTTTAGAAGAGTCAAACACTTACATACAGCACCTTTAACGTGTATATTGTGAAATTTGTTTGTAATAATGCAACAGACGCATGTATCGCGCATCTGTAAACTTCTTATTATAAGTGTTTAATGCAGAGCAGAGCTCATTAATATTCATGACACTTCCAAATATGGACAAACCCAACTCATATTAGGGCTAATTCCTAGGGTTGGAACCGAACAAGTAAACCCATTTCTGGAAAATCGTTGCACTTACAATTTACCATATTGTATCAATGCATTCTATTGTACCTTTAATTAAACTATAGTGTCCTGTAAAAGAATGTCTGTTTAACATGAAGAAGTTTTTTTTTCCAACACATTTCTAAACATAATATTTTTAATAACTAATTTCTAATAACTGATTTCTTTAATCTTTGCCATGATGACAGCACATCATATTTTTCAAATTACAAGTATTCAGCTTAAAGTGCAATTAAAAGGCTTTAACTAATTATGTTAATTAGGCAAGTTATGGTAATTAGGCAAGTCATTGTATGACAGTGGTTTGTTCTGTAGCCAATCAAAAAAATATACTGCTTAAGGGGGCTAATAATATTGACTTTAAAATGTTTTTTAAAAAAGTAAAAGCTGCTTTTATTCTAGCCGAAATAAAACAAGTAAGACTTTCTCCAGAAGAAAAAATATTTTAGGAAATACTGTGAAAAATTCCTTGCTCTGTTAAACATCATTTGGGAAATATTTGAAAAAGAAAAAAAAAAAATTTGACTCCAACTGTAACTTACTGTGATGCTAGCACCCACTTATCAGTGAGTTATGAGAATCCTGCTGATTGTCTGTCCTCATCCTAAATCAACAGGAGCATATTAATACTAATATATATCCTCTACGGATTGAATTTCCATTGCATTCATCCTCCAATGCTGACTCTGACCTGGCACCTGCACCTGTTGTTCACCTGAGATCCACAGAGTGGGTTCGAGAGGTTGTTCCCTGGGAGTGGATTGATGTAAACAGTTGTCTGAAGAAGGTGTCTCAAGCAAATGACTATTGTTGACTCTCTCTCTCAGACAGAATAAGGGACAGCGAGACGATCGTACACTTGAGGGAGGGCCTAGAGGTAGCATTACCTTTCGAGGTTATAATATCTCTTCTGGATGAAATTCAATAAGGCGAACTTCTTTCAATTGAAGTGCTGGAGCGAAGCCAGGTCGGTAACAATACGGAGAGAAATGAAGCTGTTAGACTTATAACCTACTTCCATAGGTGACACATTTCCACCTTTGATACCTGAGGCACGAGTACTATGCGGATTAGCGAAGTAGCCAATGCAGTGCACTGGATCAACACACATAAGGGAGCCATGACAGCTGACCTTTGCCGAATAAAGCCATGACAGATATTAAAACTAATATCTTAGGATTCCTAAAGGATGAAAAAACGAAATCCTAGTCAGGTAATGCCTTCCGGAACGGTTCCAATAACCTGTTTTTTTATGTGTTCCTCAATGCAGACCTTTGGGAATTGGGGTTGGAAAAAAAGGGAGAGAGTTGCGCCTCGAGACATGGTCGTGTTTTCAGAAAGTCTCATCTAAGCTGGCAATCCCCTGTTTGTTATTCCATATATATATAGTCTGCGTAGCACTGTACACATCCAGTCTAATCAGGGTTTGAAAGGAGCAGGTAAAATGTCTAAGGGATTCATTATGAATCGATTGAGTTACATGTGCTTGAAAATGTTTTTTAAGTTCTTGTGATGTATGAATTAGTTCAGTAATTAACTAGATTTGCGCTAAAGGGTGATATGGTGGCTCAGTGGTTAGCACTGTCGCCTCACAGCAAGAAGGTCGCTAGTTCGAGTCCCAACTGGGTCGGTTGGCATTTCTGTGTGGAGTTTGCATGTTCTCCCCATGTTGGCGTGGGTTTCCTCCGAGTGCTCCGGTTACCCCCACAGTGCAAAGACATGCGCTATTGGTGAATTAAATAAACTAAATTGGCCGTAATGTATGTGTGTGAATGTGAGAGTGTATGGGTGTTTCCCAGTTCTGGGTTGCAGTTGGAAGGGCATCTGCTGTGTAAAACATATGCTGGATAAGTTGGCAGTTCATTCCGCTGTGGCGACCCCAGATTAATAAAGGGACTAAGCCGAAGAAAAATGAATGAATGAAGTAAATATAAAGACTGTAATGATGAAAAATAATAATAATAATAATAATAATAATAATAATAATAATATAGAATTAAATAGTTTCATCTTTTTTTTTATTACCAAACTTCAATAATAGTAATAAAAAAAGTTGAAACAGTATGGAAAACGCAAATAAAAAACAGAAAGTAGTGATTTCCCAATTTATTTTGACTTTTATTTCATTGCAGACAACACTAACACAAAATATTTCATGTTTTGTCCGGTCAACTTAATTTCATTTGTAAATACACATCCTTTCCTGTCATTCAGACCTGCAAAACATTCCAAAAAGAGTTGGGACAGGAGCAGTTTAGGGCTAGTAATCAGATAAATTGGTAAGAAACTGATACAGGTACTTGACTGGCCTGCCTGCAGTCCCGACCTGTCTCCAATAGAGAATGTGTGGTGCATTTTGAAGCCTAAAATACGACAACGAAGACCCCATACTGTTGCCCATCTTAAGACTTGTTTGTAGGAAGTATGGGATAAAATTACACCTGAAATCACTTAGTGTATTCAGTCCCTAAACGTCTTTTAAGTGTTGTGAAAAGTAATGGCAGCATTACAAAGTGATAAATGCTTTACTGTTCCAACTTTTTTAAATATGTTGCAAGAACCAAAATTGAAATATGTGTTAATTTAGAAAAAATAAAAACAATAATAATCATGAGGAACACATTAAATAATGTTTGTTGTATTGTCTGCAATTAAAAACAAGTCAAAGTAAATTTAGAAATCACTACTTTCTTTTTTTACTTGCGTTTTCCATACTGTCCCAACTTTTTCTGATTTGGGGTTGTATTATTCTTATTATCATCACCCTTTTTAATCTGTTAACATGGACTAACAATAAAAAATGTTTTAAAGCATTTCTGATGAGATGTCAAGTTAGTTTGATTACAGCAAACTCTCTGTTTTGTTCAAGAAACCAGTTTAAGATGATTTGAGTTTTGTGACATGTTGCATTATCCAGCTGGAAGTTGCCATCATAAGACGGGTACAATGTAGTCATAAAGAGATGGACATGGTCAGCAAAAATACTCTCACTTAGGGGTCCAAACTGTGCTAAGTAAATATTTGCCCACACCGTTACACCACCATCAGAAGCCAGAACCGTTGTTGCAAGGCAGTATTTCATAGACATTAAATGAATGGGCTTGATCTGTCCGGCATTGGAAAAGTTTGGCCCTTCATTAAAAGGAGAATAGAACAGTTCATTCATTCATTCATTCATTTTCTTTTCGGCTTAGTCCCTTTATTAATCTGGGGTCGCCACAGCGGGATGAACCGCCAACTTATCCAGCATATGTTTTACGCAGCGGATGCCCTTCCAGCCACAACCCATCTCTGGGAAACATCCATACACTCCCATTCACACTCATACACTACGGACAATTTTAGTTTACCCAATTCACCTATACCGCATGTCTTTGGACTTGTGGTGGAAACCGGAGCACCCGGAGGAAACCCACGCGAACACGGGGAGAACATGCAAACTCCACACAGAAATGCCAACTGACCCAACCAAGGCTCGAACCAGCGACCTTCTTGCTGTGAGGCGATTGTGCTACCCACTGCGTGCTACCGTGACGCCCTTAGAACAGTTTCAAAATTAATTATTTTGTAAAATAATTAAAGGTTGAAGAGAATTAACTATGTATGGAAAATTAACTAAGTCCTATATTATATTATATAACCAATTATATACATAATTTAAATATAAACATCCCTACATTTTGTTAGATTCACGCATAACACGCAAAAAACTACAACATCTAAAAGGCATAACATAAATTTTGCTTCAAAAAATTTGTTGCTTCAAGGATGTTCAGATATTTGTATTGTAGTACAAGTCAAAAATATCTGATTAAGAAAATATTTGGTAGATATGTAATGTTTTACAGTGCTTTCGAGATACGCAACAAAGAAATCGATATAGATCTGATGCAGGAGGTGTTCATGAGGCCTTTGGGAGTCCAGCTGTTAGTCCTATAATGTGTGGGTGGTCCCAGACATGCATACATCACCACCGCCTTAAGATTGATGTACATTAAATCAGGCACAGATCCATGCAACGGGTATCTACTAAGTCAGCTTTGCCTCGCTTTGTCAGATAACACCCAGTTTCAAAATAAAGCATGCCTGCCAGTTTGAATCTAATCCCATGCCAGAACAGTGTGGGGAATACCCATGTGAAAATAAAGTCATACATTTAAAGGCCCCGTGAAATTAAAATAATGTTAGTATCAGTATGTTAGTCTTAAGGATATCTATAAGCTTTTGAGTTGAGATTACGTCAAACATTGAATAAAAAATGCACATTTCAAAGCACTTCACGGGAGCTTTAATACCATAATTATTGTGGAAATCTATGTTTAATTATTAGATAGATAGATAGATAGATAGATAGATAGATAGATAGATAGATAGATAGATAGATAGATAGATAGATAGATAGATAGATAGATAGATAGATAAAAAGGTTGATAAAAAAAACTTGAATTGAAATTTGAAGTGCGCATTTAAAGGGGTAGTTCACCCCAAAATTAAAAATTACTCACTTTTTACTCACCCTCAAGTGGTTCGAAACCTTTATGAGTTTTCTATATTCTGTTGAACACAAAAGAAGATATTTTGAAGAATGTTAGAAACCGTTATCCATTGACATCCATCTTAGGAAAAACAAATACTATAGAAGTCAATGGTTACCAGTTTCTTTAAAATAGATTCTTTTGTGTTCAGCAATCAAGTGAATGGTGAGTAAACGACGACGGAATTTTCAGTTTTGGGTGAATTGTGCCTTTAAAAGCACACTTCTATTCCAGAGGAGTAGCACAGGGACGGAAGAATAGTCATAGTGCAATATCATTAAGTAAAAAAGGTTTTAGTTTCTGAGTGGGCACAAACTGATAATGAGCAGAGTGACCTTCAAAGTTCTCTTTGGCAATGAGTAACAGCTGTTTCCTTGGGCCGGAACCTCACCGCACGAGTGAAACATGGGAAATGAGATGGGAAATGCCGCTGAGAGGACACCTGTTCAGGACAGAGACACAAACATGAAGGAATTACATTTTTAGTCAACAAGGTTAGACGTATTAAATATTACAAAATAAAGTTGTTTTTGTGTGACAGAAAAGACAAAAAAAAATTTATAATATGTTTTAAGGGGACCTATTATGCAAAAATCACTTTTATTCATTCATTCATTCATTTTCTTTTCGGCTTAGTCCCTTTATTAATCAGGGGTCGCCACAGCGGAATGAACCGCCAACTTATCTAGCATATGTTTTACGCAGCGGACGCCCTTCCAGCTGCAACCCATCACTGGGAAACATCCATACACACTCATTCACACTCATACACTACAGACAATTTAGCTTACCCAATTCACCTATACCACATGTCTTTGGACTTGTGGGGGAAACCGGAGCACCCGGAGGAAACCCACGCCAACACGGGGAGAACATGCAAACTCCACACAGAAATGCCAACTGCCCCAGCTGAGGCTCGAACCAGCGACCTTCTTGCTGTGAGGCTATTGTGCTACTCACTGCGCCACCGTGCTGCCCCAAAATCACTTTTATAAGGGGTTTAAACCCAGTTGTGTGGTAACAGTGTGTGAATACAGACAGTCTCTAATGGTAAAAATGTATTAAAGGGCACCTAGTTTACCCCATTTTTCAAGATTTAAGATAAGTCTTTTGTGTCTCCAGAATGTGTCTGTAAAGTTTCAGCTCAAAATAGCCATCAGATTATTTATTATACCTTTGTGTATATTGGACATTTGAGCTGTTTTCACTTTGTAGCTGTTTTGGTGCCTGTGCCTTTAATGCAAATGAGCTGCTTCTCCCCGCCCACCGTTCCCACATGCGTGTCAGAACCAAAGAGATCGCTCACTATTTCTATGATGGGTGTAGCTTCTTCTGGTGCATCTCACGCATAAGCAGCACAGTATCAGACAAGAATGAAGCAGATCTCCCTTACTACAGTAAGAACTTTACCAACGGTTATTTGATGTATTTGTTGTGGAGTTAATTCAAGCCTTTCTACAACAACGAATCACACACAATGTCGTTATAAAGTTCGCGTGCATGCAGGCGCTCGCTCACACACACACGTGCGTTTTTTTTCACAGCAAATGTGACAGGATACACATTAATATCCACTGCTGTATGGACATCTGTTATGTTAGCGTATAAAATAAACCTGATTTAAGTCCACAAACCGGGATTGAAGCATCTTCTTTTATAATTGTATTGACACTATGCGGCTGTGGTGAAGAATTACGAAGCGATTTTACTGTCTTTATTACAAACATGCACTGTTTTAGAAACGTTTTAAACTTGTAAAACTCATTCTTGAGGTGCTGCTGAACACAGAGAGCTGAAGAGATCATTTAATCCCAGTTGCTTTGCACACGTCTTGTCTTGTGGATATGATTACACGCGTTACTACGGAGACATGTTAATACGCGGCTGTCAATCAATTCGGTGGGCGGGGAAACCGCACGGTCGGCCTCAAAATGGGAGGGATTTGGATCCTATTTTTAACGTCAGGAAATTTTAAAAAAGAGACTTATTGTCTTTATATCACCTCAATATGACTGTGGACTATACCAACACTCAGTTCTGTCCAAACAGCTTACAAAAGAGGATTTTCATCATAGGTGCCCTTTAATTCTATTTGTTGTAAACAGACTTGATAAAAACAGTCTGCAGAAACACTTTGATTGACATTCTCCCATTTTACATGTCATCAGAGGGGGAAAGCCCCGCCCACTAGTGACCATCTGTCCCTCATTAGCATAGACAGCCCTGAGTGAGAAGCAGCCGTCTGTCATTAGAGTTTTCACCTGCTGAAGATAATGTCGGAGACGAAGAGAAATATAAATGTGGAGTTTTAGGACACAAATGACTACTGGAGTCTCCATAGACTGATGCATTCTGAGACACTTCTTTTGACATTTTCAGTTTTTCACAGAGATAACGTTAGTCCTGTTTTGAATCTGCTACTATGCTGACACATAGACTGTTTCTCAATATGCGTTCTTCATCGTTCTTGCGTCCTCATGTTCTTGTGTAACATCATCATCAACTGCCAAAGTTCAGTTCCAAAACTCAAGACCGCAAGCATGGAGGATGCGTGAAAGTTTCCGGATGCGATCTTGATACCAAGCATGCATCGATGCAGACTTAAGCGCAAAAGAAGTCATTGCGGCTGAATAAAGGAGGTGGGAAGCGCAGCATTTCATGTAGATTTATTATTACAGAGTTCAGAGATATAACTTTTATTTATCTCAGGAGTTTCCCTAAATGAGATGGTGAAAGTAAACATTCACATGAAAATCTTAATAAAGTCATAAACACATTAAGGTGTTTATTTGCTGAAATTCGTATTAAAATCTGTTTTATTTGTATTGTGCAACGTATATTTGTAAGGTCTTTATGCATAATATATATATTGAAAAGGTGAAAAACAATAAATCGTTGTATGAGTGCTGTAAAAATGCGTGAAGGTGGGCGGCGCGGTGGCGCAGTGGGTAGCGCTGTCGCCTCATAACAACCAGGTCACTGGTTCGAGCCTTGGCTGGGTCAGTTGGCATTTCTGTGTGGAGTTTGCATGTTCTCCCCGTGTTGGTGTGGGTTTCCTCCAGGTGCTCCGGTTTCCCCCACAGTCCAAAGACATGCGCTATAGGTGATTTGTGTAAGCTAAATTGTCCGTAGTGTATGTGTGTGAATGAGTATGTATGGGTGTTTCCCAGTGATGGGTTGCAGCTGGAAGGGCATCCGCTGTGTAAAACATACAATATTATCATAAGTTGGTGGTTCATTTTAGCTGAAACTTCACTCAAACTCATATTTTATATTATTTTGTGTTACTTTGTAAATGAGATCATTATGTTTCAACTTAATTTTTAATTTATAAGCGATTCAATTTAATGTTTTAAGTCAGTTTAATGTAAGTTAAAATTACTTGTAATGTTAATTTGAATCAACTTCAAAATTTAAGGCAACAACTATTTTTTTTACAGTGTAGATTTCTTATTGAGAACATTTAAATACGCACACTGACACACCAATACACGTTATCTTGGGTAACATGCCAACCCATAACCCAGCAAGTAAACTACACGTTCAGAAGCTGAGAACTTTTTTTGGTCTATTTATCGAGAAATTCCTCTTCCATTATCTATCATGATGGGCAAAATTAGTGGCAAAAAAAATGTAGCTGTCAAACAGTTTGATTTTACGATTTTACTCAAATAAATGAAAGTAAAATCAAATTAAAAATTAAAAGCAAATCCATTAATTGTAATTATTGAGTGAGATTTTTGTATGACAACAGCCAGTGCTCCACACAGAGATGTGATCATATCACAGCTTTTGTTTTAAATATCAAAATTGTATATAAAAAAACATAAAACATTAAAAATGTTCACTGAAATTATTAGCTGAACCTCTTTAAACGTTAGACATAATATTCATTTTTTATGACACCAGAAAGCAGATGCTGTGTTAAAGGGATAGTTTACCAAAAATGTAAATTTACCATCATGTGAATGAGAATATTCCTTGTCAGCTTAAAGGGATAGTTCACCCAAAACTGAAAATTCTGTCATTTACTGACCCTTCACTAGTCACAAACACATAGACTTTCTTTCTTCTGTTGTATTTGTGCTTCCTACTATGGCAGTCAATGGTTACTGGCTTTTAACATTCTTCAAAATTTCTTATTAGGTGTTTTTGTTTTTTCAAAAGAAAGGTTTTGAAGCCCCTTAAGTGAGTAAATAGTGAGTAAATTTTCATGTTTGGGCAAACTAATCTTTTCAACATAACTGTGTTAAGCATTTCATCATGCCTAAAATTGAACAAAACCCTATTTTCAGTCTCTTTCTGAACTTTTTGCCTTTTGGTGGCATCCCAAAAATGTCTGTCTGACATTACAGCTATATTAGAAACACAGATTGTCTGTCTGACATTAATGTTTGGTTTGTTGTCGACATGAACATGCCATTCTGAACTAGGGTGGGTAGTGAACCACAACCAAATTCTCCTGAAACCTACTGCTGCGTGGGGACTTGTATAGTTCACAGTTCTCCTTCTGAATTGCTTGCTAAATATGGCGGTAAACAGGCTGCCACTAATGTAATAGTCACAGTGGCTCTCATGTGGATGACGCAAATATACCCTGCTTCACCCCCAAATAATACAGTGTAAAGAAAGAAACCCGCAAGCAGAGGGTGGAGATGAACTTGGCTTTAAACCAAGTGTGAAAGCAGCCTTGAGACCATCAACTGACCTTATAATTAGAACAAAGCCAATCTGCAAAGACAGATCCTCCTCACCGCAAAAAACACTGCAGCATCCATGAGAAGAATGCAGACTGTGAAGAGTTTACCCAGAGGAGCAATGAAGTTAAACATAGGCAAAACAGCTGAATAGCATACAGCACCAACAGATTCTTCTTTATGCCTGGTTATAAAATAATTTATAATGGTAAATATATAGCTTTGTTAGAGCACATTATGAGTTCAAGCTGATGTCAACAAGATTTCACAAGGTCACATGATGTTAGTTCGCAAGTCAGAGTTCATCAAACTTCACATCGAGATGCGAAACCTAGTTTGAATGTTTTCAGTCTCCTGCAGTTGCATTTGAATGGAAGTTAACAGAAGATAAAGTACAGTGTTGAAAGTTTTTCCAACAACCTGACAATAATTATTGAAGTAAATACACATATGTTCAAAGGTCTGGAGTTCTTCAAAGGTCTATATATACAGTCAAGCCCGAAATTATTCATACCCATGTATTTTACCAGTTTAGTGTTGGAGGTTTCATGGCTAAATTTGAGCAGCCTGGTGGCAAATCTTCATTGATTGCACATTCCCCCAGTAAGAGCAGTGTGTGAAGGTTTAATTAGAAGAGTAATAGCACAGTTTTGCTTAAAATATTCCAATACACACAACATTATAGGTGACATATCCGAGTTCAAAAGAGGACAAATTGTTTCTGGAGGACCATGTGCACCCAATGGTTCAAACATTGTACCCTAAAGGCTGTGACATGTATCAGAATGATAATGCACCAGTACACACAGCAAGACAGGTGACAGAGTGGTTTGATGAACATGAAAGTGAAGTTGAACCTCTCCCATGGCCTGCACAGTCACCAGATTTAAATATCATTGAGTGAATTTGGGGTGTTTTGGAGGAGCGAGTCAGGAAACGTTTTCCTGCACCAGCATCATGCAGTGATCTGGCCACTATTCTGCAAGAATAATGGCTCAAAATCCCTCTGGCCACTGTGCAGGACTTGTGTCTGTCATTCCCAAGATGAATTGATGCAAAGGTTCAGAAGAGGACAAATTGTTGGTGCTGTGACCAAGACAGCAAGTCTTTGTGATGTATCAAGAGCCACTGTATCCAGGATAATGTCAGCAAACCACCAAGAAGGACGAACCACATCCAGAAGCTGTCTAAAAAGGATTTGCTGGCGGCTAGCTCTCTGCAACTCTCACATGGTCACCCACTGAAGCTAAGCAGGGTTGCGCCCCGTCAGTACCTGGATGGGAGACCACATGGGAAAGCTAGGTTGCTGCAGGAAGTCGTGTTAGTGAGGCCAGCAGGGGGCACTCAACCTGCGGTCTCTGTGGGCCCTAATGCCCCAGTATAGTGAAGGGGACCCTATACTGCTCAGTGAGCGCTGACTTTTGGATGAGACATTAAAACCGAGGTCCCGACTCTCTGTGGTCGTTAAAAATCCCAGGATGTCCCTCGAAAAAGAGTAGGGATTTAACCCCGGCATCCTGGCCAAATCTGCCCACTGGCCTCTGTCCATCATGGCCTTCTAACCATCCCCATATGATAATTGGCTTCATCACTCTGTCTCCTCTCCCCCAATCAGCTGGTGTGTGGTGTGCGGTCTGGCACAATATGGCTGCAGTTGCGTCATCCAGGTGTATGCTGCACACTTGTGGTGGATGAGGAGATTCCCCCAAAAAATGTGTAAAGCGCTTTGAGTGTCCAGAAAAGCTCTATATAAATGTAAGGAATTATTAATTATTATTATTATGTTAGGGTGATAACCTGGATTGTATCCAAAAAACATAAAACCACAGCTGCCCAACTCACTGCAGAATTAAATGTGCACCGCAACTCTCCTGTTTCCACCAAAACTGTTAGTCGGGAGCTCCACAGGGTCAATATACATGGCCAGGCTGCAATAGGCAAACCTTTGTTCACTCATGCCGATGCCAAATGTCAGTTTCAATGGTGCCAGCAGTGAAAATCTTAGGCTGAGGACAATGTGAAACATGTACTGTTCTCTGATGACACCTTCAGTGTCTTTCCCTCATCTGGGAGAGTTAAGGTGTGGAGAAGCCCCAAAGAAGCGTACCACTCAGACTGGAGGTGGATCAGTGATGGTTTGGGCTGCAATATTATGGAATTCTCTAGGCCCAATACTTGTGCTAGATGGGCTGCCAAGGACTGCCGAACCATTCTGGAGGACCATGTGCACCCAATGGTTCAAACATTGTACCCTAAATCAGAATGATATTGTGTATCAGAATACACTGTATCAGAATGATAATGCACAAGTACACACAGCAAGACAGGTGACAGAGTGGTTTGATGAACATGAAAGTGAAGTTGAACCTCTCCCATAGCCTGCACAGTCACCAGATCGAAATATCATTGTGTGAATTTGGGGTGTTTTGGAGGAGCGAGTCAGGAAATGTTTTCCTCCAGCAGCATCATGTAGTGACCTGAAATCTATTCTGCGAGAAGAATAGCTCAAAATCCCTCAGGCCGCTGTGCAGGACTTGTATCTGTTATTCCCAAGATGAATTGATGCTGTATTGGCTGCAAAAAGAGGCCCTACACCATACTAATGAATTATTGTCGTCTAAAACCAGACATTTCAGTTTTAATTGTCCAACCCCTGTATATATATTGGAATGAAGGAAACTCAATCTTTTATTCAGAACAGATGAACATGATGTCACTTTTGACCAAAAGTGACAGGCATTTACATTATTTATAAATTTTCTATTTTGAATAAATTATTGTTATTTTTTTTATCCTTAAAAATTTTGATGTAATGGTTTCATAAAAACATAAGGCAGCACAAATGTTTTCAGAATTGATACTAATAATTATAATAATAAAAATAATCATTTTCAATAAAAAAAAAACTTCTGAATTATGCTGTTTTATACTGTGCAGTTTTTGATCAACTAAATGTAGCCTTGGTGAGCATAAGAGATGTACTTCTAAAACATTTTAAAATCTTGTCCCAAACAGCAGTATGTGTAATGAACAAATCCATCAAACCAGCTGTCAATTTAAACATAAAAAAAAACAATAAACGTCAATAAGACACTACACGGTATATTAGTACCATAAAATAAATGAATGCATGCAGTTAAAACAGACGAATCTAATTGAGCATTTTGCCGCTAAATAGTTTTTATCACAAAACATTATGCAACAGTGTAGCCACATTTCACAGCTTCATATGAAATAACAGACTGTAACATTTCCAAAGTTTTACATGCACTGGACAAAAGAAAACTTCCACAGCATTCTCCATTTATGAGAGACCCAGTTGCACAATCGGTGATCCTGGGTGCAGTAAAAAAAAATTAGTTTGCTAGACTGCTGGAGAGAATAATCCTCAGTCAAACCGTCTTTTGATGGAGGTTATATGAGAGAGGAGTGTACCAACATGTTTTATGTTTCTCAAATGTGCAGCTGGAGAAATCAAATAATGTACTCGCTCAAAGACAGAAGAGCAGAAGGAGAAGGGAGGGAAAAAAAAGACTGGTTCGCTTGTTTTCGAACCCTTCCCTCTTAGCAGATGTTGTTAATTACACAAGCGTGTTTGACAAAGAGTTCAAATCGCACTGTTTTCAACTCAAACACAATTATTCTGCCAAGGTTTGTGTGCGTTGGCACGTCGTTTCATCTCTACTATTGTTTGGTTTGTTATTAGCGGCTGTTTTCTCAGCATGTGTGTGTGTGCGCATAGTAGTTCCGCACAGGCCTTATGACGACTAAATATGGTCTCCTGATAATTTCTTTGCATTGCAGGCGGTGAGGGAAACTCGTAACATTTACGTTTCACAGATTTTATTCAAATGTGGCTATTTGGTAATGGATGCTAAAGTCTTTATCAGATAGGACTGTCTTTTTTGGTCAACAGCAATGCTGATTCAATGAGGTTCGTAGCGAACATTGTGCCTTTTATACAAACACAACCAATTTAGTTTACCCAAATCACCTATAGCGCATGTCTTTGGACTGTGGGGGAAACCGGAGCACCCATAGGAAACCCACATGAACATGAAGAGAGCATGCAAACTCCACACAGAAATGCCAATTGGCCCAGCCGGGGCTCGAACTAGCAACCTTCTTGCTGTGAGGCGACAGTGCTAACCACTAAGCCACCGGGCTGCCTTAAATGGCAGATTTAGCCCAAAAAGTGTCCATGAACAAAATATCTTAGCAATGATTTATCGCTACAACGAAGAAGTGAGGTCACAGAGTCTGCAACAACATGTAGGTTTCACTCCAATTCATTAAGCTGCCTTATCGTTTGCGCAAATAGCATAACAGTGCATCTGCTGTTACATTTGCGGCCCACGTTATCAGAAAACCAACTTTACACAAGCTCCCCACCCACAGCCGCTGATAAAGAGCTCTCCGGACAGCAGAAAAGAAGGCTTCCCAAACAATGCCACTGTTCTTCCTGTGTACACACACAAGACCCATCAATATCCTTTCCACTGTCTGAGTCAATATTAGCAGGGAGGTATTTGGCCTTGGTGTTATTGAAACACCTCCGTCGGGCTGGGCAGGTGTGTGTGGATTCTAGCATGCGGCACTCTCTGTGTATCTGAGCTGCCTTGTTGGTGTCACCTTGGCTTCCGTCCCACGGACACAGGACAGGCTGTCCGGCGTGTTTACCCAACAGCACCCCTGGACCTCACAAAACTCTTCAAAATCAAACTGGGTTTCATACCTGCGCACAAACACACACATTCTCATGACTGGCACGCAAGGCCAAAATGACCAATCTGCAGCCAGGAATGTTAGCAACTCATTCATTCATCCATTTTCCTTCAGCTTAGTCTCTATTTTAGAGGTCACCACAGCGGAATGAACCGCCAACTATTCCGGCATATGTTTTATGCAGCGGATGCCCTTCCAACTGCAACCAGGTACTGGGAAACACCGATACACACACACACTCATACACTACGGCCATTTTCATTCATTCATTCATTTTCTTTTCGGCTTTGTCTCTTTATTAATCAGGGGTCGCCACAGCACAGTGAACCGCCAATTATCCAGCATATGTGTTACGCAGCGGATGCTAGTATTCAGCTTAAAGTAACATTTGAAGGATTAACTAGGTTAATTAGGCAAGTTAAGGTAATTAGGCAAATCATTGTATAATGATGGTTTGTTCTGTAGGCAATCGAGAAAAAACATATTGCTTAAGAGGGCTAATAATACTGACCTTAAAACGTTTTTTAAAAATTAAAAAACTGCTTTTATTCTAGCTGAAATAAGAACAAATAAGAAAAAATATTATAGGAAATACTGTGAAAAATTCTTTGCTCTGTTAAACATCATTTGGAAAATATTTGAAAAAGAAAACAAAATTCACAGGAGGGTTTATAATTTTGACTTCAACTGTCATAAACCATGCAGCCACTTCATAGACATCCCATAATAATAGCGCTTGTCATCTGACCTGAGAAAGCGAGCGTTCTCCTCGGTGTCAGTGTTAAAGGAGCAAGGTCACACCTGCCGGAGTGATAGATGATGTTTCTTTAAACTCTATGTCTTACGGACCGGCTGTTTACTCTCCATTGAAGTCTAATGGGATCCTTTTGAAGGGGCAGAAGTTGGCAGACCTCGGACTGGGAGAATACCGCTCGATTAGTTAATGACACATTCGGCTTAAATCAAGCATAATCACCATTAGCCACTCAGGCAACTCACATCAGCTGTGGTATTTCCTACCATTGGCTTTTAATAGCTTTGCACATCGCGAAGGAAAAACAGGAAAGGGGTCAAGAATGTGACAGTTGTGTTGCCAGTCCTGATTTAGACTGCATTATATTACAGGCCTGAATCAGTAGAATTGAATAAAAATGAGAATTTACTTTCCACAATATGGGTTTGTTTGTTTTGTTGTTAGGATTAGCATTGTAGCAACCCAAGGAGATTTAAAGGGGACCTATTATGCCCCTTTTTACAAGATGTAAAACAAGTCTCTGATGTCCCTAGAGTGAGTGTGAGTGTGTGTGTGTGTGTGTGTGTGTGTGTGTGTGTGTGTGTGTGTGTG
>CAIGQV010019624.1:304986-320098 GCA_903798115.1 Danio jaintianensis
CATACCCCTGCATATATATATTTGCATTTTTGCATTTGCATTTGCATTTACAAACAGAATGGCAGGACAGTTGTGGACAGAGTGAGGACTTGTTTGAATTGACTCGATACAAATAAACGACTTTTGTATGGTTCAACAAAAAACCTATTAGACAATTATTTGAAGTATTTAATATGAAGGTATGTATATTGTAATATATGTAAATATGCAAAGCAACGGTTTAGAGCATAATGACCAGAAAATAAATGTGTCAGCTGCTTTTCTAACGCCAGGTGTTGTTTAACTGGGTCGAAGATGCACAACACACATTTCCCTCGACAGTGTGTGTGTGTGTGTGTGTGTACAGATGTTCCTTAAAACCCATAATCTGTCATTTGGGAGAAATCTGAATTCGCAGCCTTCAGCTACAAGGCAGAACCGTTCTTCAGGAAATATATGTAGCGACAGCTGCGGTCCACTCCCACTAACACGGCTGAATAAACCACTGTCTTGGATCAAATCCATTACACACCACCTAAGCATGCAAGATCCACCATGAAAAAAGATCTCTGTGAAGGTCTGAGCACTTTGAAAACTTGGCACACTTACCAAACCCAAACAAGCATTTGGAGAGTTTTCACACAGGTTTTGATTAAAATATAACACACACTATAGCCTACACACATTTAGATGGGTCATGACATAGATTTCTATTATTCTTATTACTACTACTATGTTCCTTAAGTTACAATATAAATACATTTTTGTACACATTATATACAGTTGAATTATTAGTTATATTAAGTCAGAATTATTAGCCCTCCTGAATTATTCGCCCCCTGTATATTTTCCCCAATTTCTGTTTAACGGAAAGAAGATTTTTCTCAACACATTTCTAAACATAATAGTTTTAATAACTCATTTCTAATAACTGATTTCTTTTATCTTTGCCATGATGACAGTACATAATATTTGACTAGATATTTTTCAAGATACTAGTATTCAGCTTAAAGTGCAATTTAAAGACTTAATTAGGTTAATTAGACAAGTTAGGCTATATGCAAATCATTGTACAACGATGGTTTGTTCTGTAGACAATTGATAAAAAAACTATTGCTTAAGGGGGCTAATAACATCAACCCAGGCTCATTCTGATTACGTAGCCCTATATACATTTATGGAGAGCACCAAATACGTCCCAGGGGCTATGTTCTTTTGCAGTTTTTGTTTTCGCGAATCCACCAGAGGCCACTGTGTACACTTTTTGGGCTCTCAAATTTCTCTCCCGAGTGCCATTCGCACCTGGTTTTCTCACGTAATTCCTGAGAAAAATAAATAAATGGCGTGAGGCGGCATAAACCCATCCAATAGTGTTTTCAAAAGCACCGATTGACCCGCCCACCGCCTTCCCTAAACACAACCGACAGTGTTTTCAAAAGCAATCCAGAAAAAGAAAAGCCCTCGTGGCAGCCTGATTTTTTTTTACAATTTAAACTGCTTTTATTCTAGCCTAAATAAAACAAATAAGACTTTCTCCAGAAGAAAAATATTATAGCAAATACTGTGAAAAATTCCTTGCTCTGTTAAACATAATTTCGGAAATATTTGAAAAAGAAATTCACAGGAGGGCAAATCATTTTGACTTCAACTATATATATGCAGAAAAGAGATTATTTTCAACCCTCGTTATGACCCATTTGGCTAAGTACCAAGCTTGATAAATCCACCTCCAAAGGGCACTTAGGACTGAAAACAATTACGGCCAACATACTGAAGGATTGTTTCAAACCAAAGTGCTCAGACCACTTCAAAGGGCCCTTTGGAATAAAGATATTTTGAAGGACACAACAAATGGACTAACTTTGCTCCCATGATTCTATGGTTCAGGGTTCAGATTTCATTTAGGCTTTTATTTACACATAAATGTTCATCGACAAGGCATGCAGATTACATTTGATCACAAAAGCTCAAGCAAACATGCTTGATGTCCAAGAAACAACGAAGTTTACTGTAAAAAATGCTGGATTCCACACAATCGATTTGCGTTGGGGCAACATGAAGGAATTAAGTTAACTTATTCGTTTTTAAAAATTTGCGAGTTACATTTCTTATAATCTATTGCTTCTTACCCACAAGGCTCTAAATTGTTTAGCTCCGGTTTCTTTTATCTCAATGCAATCTATACCACTCTTTAAGATCTCAAAACTAAGGGCTTCTAGTAGTACCCAGAATAGCAAAGTAAATCTGGCTCCTAAAACTCTGGAATAGCCTTTCTGATAATGTCTGAGACTCAGTACATCTCATTAATAACAGGTATAAATATCTCTTTTTATAAATATTATGAACAGCTGCTGACTACACTAATTCTCCTTCATTTGCTTTCTGTTTCTACCATCCCGAGGCATCCAGAGATTGTCCAGCTCCAGTTAATCAGCTATAAGACCTGTGAGAAGATGATGAAACTTTATTCTCATGCTCCCAAATAACAGGATCCTCTCTCCTCCACCATTCCACACGCATCATAAAAAAACCAGTTGAAAACCTCAAAAACATTGTACAATTCTGAGTGGGCTTCATGAACCACCTGTAGGAGACACACTCTTTTCTCTCCATATGCACCAGACACCTTTTTATACGCACTACATATTTCTAGAAAACATTGTGCAATTCTGAGTGTGCTTCATGCAGGTGAGTGGGTTGAACACAAAAAATCTGGAAACACTCTTTCCTCTCGATATGCACCAGACACCATTTTACAAATCTTCCATATTTCAGGAAAACAATGTGCAATTCTGAGTGTGCTTCATGCAGGTGAGTGGGTTGAACAAACCATCTGGAGACACACTCTCTTCTCCATATGCACCAGACACCATTTTACAAACCTTCCATATTTCAGGAAAACATTGGCAATTCTGAGTGTGCTTCATGCAGGTGAGTGGGCTGGACAAACCATCTGTAGGAGACACACTTTCCTCTCCATATGCACCAGACACCTTTTTATAAGCACTGCATATTTATGGAAAACACTGTGCAATTCTGAGTGTGCTTCATGCAGGTGAGTGGGTTTGACAAACCACCTGTAGGAGACACTCTTTCCTCTTCATATGCACCAGACACCTTTTTATAAACACTCGATATTTCTGGAAAGCATTGTGCAATTCTGAGTGAGCTTCATGCAGGTGAGTAGGCTTGACAAACCACCTGTAGGATACACATTCTTTTCTGCACCATATTTTTTTATATAACCACTAAATATTACAAAGATAACAGAAAATATATTTAAAATTAGGTTGTAAAATTGATTGTTCTGCAGTCAAACAGCATCCTTAAGAAGTCCACATGACTCTAACAGAAGTCTAGCAAGTCTAAATGAGTCTACAACGTCTACAAGGACAGAGTCGTCCTGTCTATTATATATTTTAAGAGGGGCAGTGTATAGAAAACGGGCATGACAAGTTTAGTTAAAAGTCTTGTTTCAGAGTCTTGAATAGATAATAGACAAGATAATAACATATAATAGACAGGACGACTCTGTCCAATATCAGACTCGTGTTAGAGTCATGTGGACTTCTTAAAGATGCTGTTTGACTGCAGAACAACCAACCTGTCTCAATAAAGAATTCTGCTTGTAACAAGTCTCCTGGCCTGGGTTCTCATATTTCCATCAATGCATTAGCTAATGTTGAACTATGATTAATAAATACTTTACAAGATTATCGATACTTAATGTTAGAAAACGACGACACGGTGGCTCAGTGTTTAGCACTGTCGCCTCACAGCAAGAAGGTCGCTGGTTCGAGTCCTGGCTGGGTCAGTTGGCATTTCTGTGTGGAGTTTGCATGTTCTCCACGTGTTGGTGTGGGTTTCCTCTGGGTGCTCTGGTTTCCACCACATTCCAAAGACATGCGCTATAGGTGAATTAAATAAACTAAATTGGCTGTAGTGTATGTGTGTGAATGAGTGCGTATGGATGTTTCCCAGTACTGGGTTGCAGCTGGAAGGGCATCCGCTGTGTAAAACATATGCTGGATAAGTTGGCGGTTCATTCCGCTGTAGCGACCACTGATGAATAAAGGGACTAAGCAGAAGGAAAATGAATGAATGAATGAATGAATGTTAGTAAATACATTAACATTTGGACCGTTATTCTAAAGTGTTACCATTTTCATTTTTGGGGTAAACTAATTCTTTAAAACATCAGCCCAATATTGTTTGACAATGAAATGCTCTATTAAAAGACCATTTCAGAACCCACCAAGCTGCATTATAGATCAATGTGTCAGATCAGAATCTGCGCACGTGCCTTCAGTATGCCGTAATTTCCTCTTAATGCAAAACCCCTGTAGGAGGGAGCAAGAAAACAAAGAAAAGGGAGTCAATTCTCCAAGACCCCTAGGCAGCTCTGAGGCGGGGACCGGGCTCGCAGCCGAGTCTGACTTTCAAAAGTAATTTGTCCCGCTCAGCCCAGCGCGGGTAAATAAAAGTCTCTTATCCTGATTAATCTATCCTTCTACCCCAACAAGGTGAATGGAAGGTGGCACAAATAAGGGTGAAGAATGTTTGGTGGGCTAGAGTAAACACCCCGCGGGTCAGGCTCCGCTCCATCAGTCATGGCAGGGGCCGCCTCCCTTTGGGTCCAAGGCCCTGAACATTTATTTTATGCCAACAACAGCGCCGGTGAGGTCAGGTTTGGTGATTAAAAAGGGGAGCGAAGGGAGTTGAACACACTGAGGTTCTTCCTACAGCTTCCTCTGAGAAATGGTAAAGTCTTGAATCTCTAGACCTTTCCCTAGAGACTTTTTATACTTAATAAATAATGAATTGTTAATTATTGATTAGTTTTTGGCGGCGCGGTGGCTCAGTGGTTAGCACTGTTGCCTCACAGCAAGAAGGTTGATGGTTCGAGCCCAGGCTGGGCCAGTTGGCGTTTCTGTGTGGAGTTTGCATGTTCTTCCCGTGTTCGCATGGGTTTCCTCCGGGTGCTCCGATTTCCCCCACAGTCCAAACACATGCGCTATAGATGAATTGGGTGAACCAAATAGTGGCCATAGTGTATGAGTGTGTGTGTGAATGAGTGTGTATGGGTGTTTCCCAGTACTGGGTTGTGGCTGGAAGGGCATCCGCTGCGTAAAACATATGCTGGAATAGTTGATTTTTATTGTAGTCTTGCTCTCCCTGAAGGATTGTAAGAAAAATGCAATGTCCCCTATCACATCATTAGACACGAGGCTGTTTAATTAAACCCTGAAGCAATGCCAACAATAACCATTATGAATCTCTCCACCACCATGCGTTTAATTAGTCCCTCGGACCCTACAGTTTTCCACACTTCTTCAACTTATGAACTGCCTTTCAAAGACTTTCCAAACACTTGAAACTTGACTCTGCATGTTCTTGAAAGCAAAACCCCAGAGGATCCACTGAAGAAACGGATGAGCACCAAGTCTGACTATAATGAATTTTGGAAAGCGAGTTTTACTGCCCTCTGTAGGGGCTCTGGTGGTTTGCCTGTGTGTAAACAGTGTTTTGCGTTGAGGATTACAAAACTAAGAGTGAAGTCTCATTTATTTGTATAGCAGGAACATACAAAAGATTGTTTCTGTTATGATCCCTGATGGTTGATGGTTTGCTGTTACCCAAAATGGGTTGTTATAGGAACCAGTGGATGTGCTGGTGGACAAGTGTAAAATATCTTCTGCATAAGAGCAGCTTATGATGCTGGTGTGTTGATGAATCTGCATATGTTACCTTTTTGGTGATATTATCATCCCAGAAATGACATAACATTTCACAGTGTGTTCATAGTTGAATAAAGATCAATTCAATCAATCATAATACCTTTTTGGTATTATATATATATATATAAAAGCTCAAAATCCTCATCTTTCTTTCAATACATGAACATTAAAAAAAAAAAAAAAAAAGTATTACTGTACAGAAAGTGAACAAACTAATATTAGGCTGTTCAAAAAAAATAGCAGTGTCTGCATTTTTCTAAAAAAAAAAAATCCAAAATTTACCATAAAAGGGACTGTCGTAGAAATCTGCTAAGACGACTTCAGTCAGACAAGAGTTAGAGCAAAGCAAAAAACGTAGTTTATTAAAATAATCCTGCAGGATGACACCTGTTACACACACACACAGAGTGAATGTGTAAGAGACTGTGCCTCAGTCTTTTCAACAGACGGTTTTATACCCATCAGTGCACGTACACTTAAATTTGTGGCAAACTCCAGGAAAGATACATTTCTGGTGGGAAAGAAAAGATCTTGTTGTGGTTTTCTACTCAATAGGAGTGCTACAATGTATCCGGCTTTGGACCTGTCCTCAGCCCCAGCCCCAGCCCCAGCCCCTTGGCCTCTCAGCATTCTACAAAACATGTTGTTCATCAAGAAGTTCCTAAAAATTTCCATCACAGGACCTAGTATGCACCTTTTTACAAGATAAAATAAATCTCTGATGTCCCTAGAAGTTTCAGCTCAATATATATATATATATATATATATATCTGTCTGGTTCTCGAATCTGATTGGCTGATAGCCATGCGATATTCTGCAATAACAGCACTCATACAGCCTCTTCACCCTTGTGTATTACTCCGCCCACATAAAGTGATAGCAAAGCAATAAATACAGTTTGACAAATATCACAGCTGGTGGACAACTTAATGTACTTTTGAGGCTTTTTTAGGTGAAAATGTAGTTGTTTAGATTGCATCTATGCAGTTTATTTATAAGGATAGTACCTATTTTAAATATTTATAATTTTGGAGACTGAGTGCGTTGGCAGCCATCAGCATGTCATTGAGCAGAGCAAAGACGGTTGACCGCCAAACGATGGCGACAGCGACCGCATAATAAGTCCTTAGGGGACAAAAACAGCGTTTTCTAAAGCTGAACAAATCATTATAGAACAGGTAAGTGACATTCTAAGTCGATCTCTCTCTTTTGTATTTTGTAGTGCTGTATTTATTCCATAGTAATCTGATGCTTTGGCTTTTTGGTGTTTGCTTTGGCTTTTTCTGGGTTAATTATTGTGAAATCCCAAACGCAACAGAGAAATACTGGTAAATCTCTGTAGACTGATGGCACTTCATGTCGTTCATCCTTATAATCTTAAAATGTGTGCAAAATCACCTGTTTTGTTATCATTTTCGACATTGCGCTAGAGAATCATTCAAATACTAGCTGTAAAGTGACGTTATTGAATTAGCAAGTTTCCGCTGTTCTGACCATCAGCTGCAGATGTGAAGGAATGGCGGAAGAAAGTTCATCATACAAAATGATTTTCGAGACTCCATGTTTGATTTTCTTTTTATATACATGATTATGCCATCGAACTGTTGTATAAGCGCAATATCACACTCGTAGCACAATATGGCTGTACATCGTCACAGGTAAGACACTAAGGCATTCGGCCTGTGGCCTCGAGCCAACACATGCCTCCCACCACTGGCCATATACAGCCATATCTCACTGCTACTCAAGTGATATTGCTCATACACACACATTTATGTGGAATTTGTCTCCTTCCCATTCCGTGTTGGCCAATTAGAAAGGAGAAAACAGTGCACACGTTGACGTCATGAGGCAAAAACATAAATACACTAGATATCGCATAGGGACCCTGAGCATGCGTCAATAGCGCCGCCACATTTGTACAGTGCTTCCAGGACAAATGTCATTCAACCGCACTAGTCAAGAAAGTGTGCCAATGTGAAGATGCTGGACTTGAGCGCTGCTTACGGGTGTAGTAACGAGCAAACAAAGAAAACAAAGCACAAAGGCAGAACACTTCATAGGTAAGATTTCGTATTTTACGTTTTTTTGTATGTTACAAACTTTTGTGCTCAAGTAACGTTATTGATGATAATACAGTCTCTTACTGCACTGATCATAAGGCAAAGTAGCATCAACTTGCACTGAATTCTAGGCTTATGCTAGTATTGTTGAAGAAAATCAGCAAACAATGAAAAAGAAATATGACAACAAGACGCTGGAAAACTCCCGATCATAGATATATGTATATATGTGTATATATCTCTGGCTCTGGATGGCCACAGTCCTCCACTGCACCTTGGTCCCGCGTTCATTTCAAAGGAGCGCTACCCTGTACTAAAATGGCGGCCCTATTGACGCATTCCTTCCAATAGACAACAACAGGGTAGGCGACATCTAATGTAAATATCTATGAGGCAAAAACTCCAGATGTAGTGTCCACACAAGCACAGTGTACCCAGAGTTTTGGAAAATCTTCACCCTGGCTGGAGTTTTCAGAAAGTTTCGGTTTCAGTCACCCGATACTTCGTTTTCATGTGGACAAACAATAAAACCGCATAGGAAAAAAAAAAGAAGTGCGGTTTGAAAACAAATATATGTTTGTGTGGACAGGGCCTTAGACAGCAATACATCCAAAAAATGAATTAACAAGACAGAGAGGATTTAGAAGATTTAATGGGACTGGCATTATGGTTCATCTTCATTTCACAAAGTAACCCCAAAAAAGTCAAATAATCTGAAGACTATGAAAGACATTCTCTTTCAATGCAAGTGGAAAAAATAAAGCAATAAAAGAAACTTAAACCAAACATAAATCTCAAACTTGTATAAGGTTTCTTTTTTAGTTTGAAATGATTACGTTTTGAAAAATACTATGAATAACTCTGCAGCATAAACATACATTGGGTTAAAAAACAAACAAAAAAAACATGCCTCTTATGGAACTATAAGTGTATTTAGAGATTGCTTGTGATTCATCCCAAAGTCTGTCCCAAGTAAAAGTCAACTCCAAGTAAACTTTGTGTGTTTTCCTTTTTTTTGATGCTCAGTTTTGTCCTTTCTTTTCTTGTCGTCTGCATCCCACAGTGCATTCCTCACAAACCGCGACGCTGCTTCTTTGTCCAGATGTGCAGCTTTTCTTCGGTCTGTGATCTCTTTGACTTTATTCATATATGTCCTGATTCTTTCCTGGAAGATAAAGGAGGATGTCAGTTCCTTTCTTAATTGGTCAACACAAACAGTACTGTATCATACAGGTCTTATTAACTAAGTACTAAACTGTTAAGGTAAGATTTATACAGTTAAAAATACATATCTTTTAATGAATTATTATTTTAGGAGGTCTTCAATTTGGGGAAACAAAAATTGGGGTCCAGATGTGGCAAAGGTGTAATTATTAAACCTCAAAAGGCTATGACTTTGTTAAAGGGATAGTTCACGCAAAAAATTTAATTCTGTTAGCATTTACTCACCCTTCACTTATTCCAAACCTGTTTGAGTTTCTTTCTTCTGTTGAACACAAAGGAGGATATTTTTAAAAAATCTTGGAAACCTGTAACCCATAGTATTTTGTATGGAAGTCAATGGTTACAGGTTTTCAGCTTTCTTCAAAATATGATCTTTTGTGTTCAACAGAAGAAAGAAACTCACAAAGGTTTGGAATCAATTGAGAGCGAGTAAATAGTGAGTATTTTTTTATTTGTGGGTTAACTATCCCTTTAAATATAAAAGCACAGCATGTTTCAAAGTAGAGAAGCAATAATGATCTACAATTCTGTAGTTGCCGACCAGTTGACAGTTCTGCTTATGAAATAATTGTGCTTATTGTACCCCTTAAGGCATTATATGATTTCTTTTTTATTGCAGTCTATACACTAGGTCTGAACAATATATCGTTTGAGCATCGATATCGCAATGTGTGTACCTGCGATAGTCACATCGCAAGATTAGATTATTTAGTAAAGATTAAAAGATAAAGAGATTACATTTCCTATTTATTTTTCTTATTTATACAATGATGACCATGATATTTTACATTTGATCGTTACATTTCTGTACTTAAATATTGTTAGACTCCCCAGAAAACCACAAAGGACTGTTTATTTATTTATTCATGCTTGTAATTTATTATAATTTATGCAGATGCACTGCATAGAAAAGGTCTTGGTCATCCCAGTCGATCTAAATTAATGAAATCTTTCCAAATAGAGCTAATTATATTCATATTGCAATATATATCGCTGCAAAACAAAATCTCGCAATGTCAGATTTTTCCAATATCGTGCAGCCCTAGTATACACTGAGAAAAATATGACAGCAATTTTTTTAGTTAGTCAAAGTGTAACTTAATATTTTAGTCAGTCTGACTAATGTCATTTGAAATATCTAAAAGGTTAACTTAAGAAAATTAAGGCAGCAGGAATGTTTTAATATGTTTAAGTATCAAGCCCTGTACTTTTGTTCATATTTAATAAATTCTCAAATATTTATAGAGCTCCACTTTAAATTTGAGTTAGCCACCATAGACTTTAAATTTGTAGTATAATATTTTGCTTATTGTACCTCTTAATGCATTATAGCCATCCATTTTCCTTCGGCTTAGTCCCTTTATTCATCAGGGGTTGCCACAGCGGAATGAACCGCCAACTTATCCAGCATATGTTTTACACAGCGGATGCCCTTCCAGCTGCAACCCAGTACTGGGAAACACCCATACACACTCATCCACACACATACACTACGGCCAATTTAGTTTATTCAATTCACCTATAGCGCATTTCTTGGGACTGTGGGGGAAACCCACGCCAACATGGGGAGAACATGCAAACTCCACACAGAAATGCCAACTGGTCCTCGAACCAGCAACCTTCTTGCTGTGAGGGAACAGTTAACCACTGAGCCACTGTGCCACCAATTTATTCATTCATTCATTCATTCATTCATTCATTTTCTTTTTGGCTTAGTCCCTTTACTCATCAGGGGTCACCACAGCGGAATGAACCGCCAACTTATCCAGCATATGTTTTACACAGCAGATGCCCTTCCAGCTGCAACCCAGTACCGGAAAACACCCATTCACACTCAGACACACTCATACACCTGTACTGCATGTCTTTGGACTGTGAGGGAAACCAGAGCACCTGGAGGAAACCCACGCCAACACGGGGAGAACATGCAAACTCCACACAGAAATGCCAACTTGTCCAGCCGAGACTCGAACCAGTGACCTTCTTGCTGTGAGGCGACAGTGTTAACCCCTGAGCCACTGTGCCACCAATTTCATAAATTCTCTAATATTTTTTTTATAGAGTTCCACTTTAAATTTGAGTTATGCGCCATAGACTTTAGAATTTGAACCTTTAGCATTTGTAGTACCACTTTGAAATAGAACAACAGTATTCTCTTACCAATTCTTGTTTGATTGCATTGTCTTTCGGATTGACTCCTTGTGTCACAAGATACACTAGGAAGAAAAGTTCAATCTTGTCATAACATGCTAACTTAAATTTCACAAGACAAGTAAATACGGTGTAAAATCTTACTCCAGAACATTGAGTTGAGGGCGTATGCGGACATCAGATCCAGTTTAGCTTGCTCGAGAGGATCCAACTTTATGAGGTATAAAAAGAGGTTAAACATTGTAGTATTAAGCCATTTTCATATAACAGCTTTTCATATAACCGTTTTTATACATACTTTAAGCAGACGGTCACTTCTGGATACAGACACGAGTGTCTGGACCATATTCTGGACAGAGCTCAAAGAAGAGTCAAAATCATTCAGGTTGTCTTCAATTTCAGTGGGATAATCCTCAACTGTAGCATCATCAGCCATTGTCTGTCAACTGAATGAAAGCATAATAATATATTAAAAACAAGTTAACATAACTCATGATTCACACAAACTTTAGCCTGAAAAACAGTGATTAATTCGGGTTTTTAAATGTCGGATCTGTTAGATCACACTCTTCACGCCAGATAAACAAGATCTAGCCCCGGACGCCAGATCCTGTCAGAAAATGTCTGTTTCTCTGGGTATCCAGACAACAAGCCAGCAGAGCCGCCTAATACCCAAACCTGTTAACCAGTATTCAACTGAATTAACAATCTCCTATCAATATAGGAGTTGACTAAGAAAGCTAGAGAGGAGCAAAAGCAGGAGACGAAGTAAAAATGATAAAGAAAGAGCAGAGTTTATTGAATAATCTTAGTTGCGTATGATTCAATGCCAGGATAAATCCAACACGTGTTATTACACCACAAGCAACAGCAATGGAAAATTACTGCTTGACAACATTGTCCAGAGACAATACAGACCTTGAAATGGAGACATTCTCTTATCTCTTAATCTTGAAAACAAGTGTCGCTTGAATCCAAGATTATAAGATTATAACCAGTGGTGGAAAGAGTACTGAAAAATCATACTCAAGTAAAAGTACCATTACTTGCCTAAGAATGTAGTGCAAGTAGAGTAAAAGTATCTGTTGTAAATATTACTCAAAGTATGAGTAAAAAGTAGACCTTTCAAAAGTACTCAAGAGTAGTGAGTAGCACGCTGTAAAAAGCTGATGCATTTACATCTAATTTGTGCAAGTGTGTGTAAACGTAACATTCTGTAGTGCATCTAGTTATTGCCCAGCAGGCACACAACGTCATAAGACGTTAATATTAGGTTAGATTTAGGTAGTAACGTCAGTTGACCAAAATTCATTGCCTAGCCAGCGTCTAAGAACAACATTATTTTGATGTCCAATAACGACGTCAAATGATGTTGATATTTGGTTTTAGGTTGTGTTATAAAGCGACCAAAATCCAACGTTGAGCCAACATCTTAAACCAGCGTCATATTGATGTTAAATATGACATTAATTCGTCAGGTATGGCAACCAAAATCCAACGTCTGATAGACATCATAGTGGGAACGTTCACACAACGTCAAGCTGTAACGTCATTAGACGTTGATCTTTGGTTGCTTTTAGGTTGGTCGTTTGACGTTGGCCTGACGTTCAGTTCTGATGTCAACCCGATTTTCATTTCCAAACAAAATGCAACGTCCCCACGACACTGAGGTGCAACGTCAATCTGACGCCATGTTGACATCTTGTGCCTGCTGGGTGTTTAAGACCATTTTGGTCATCATACAGTAAACATCCATCATCTTCTCATCAGCGACATGCATCTAAACAGTCTCTGGGTCAATGCGTGTAAAGATTTTGGACATCTTCTTGGACACTTTTAATGCTTCCAAACAGTTTGCTGCATTTACAAAGTGGCCATGTCTTGAGGTAGTTCATTATGATGCGATTTACCTTCTGTGTGCGATCTGATTGGACAGGAATCACAGGACTGATTTTTTTAATCCCCACAGACAAGAAAAAATAAAGTAGTGACTGCAGGTTGAAGGAAAGTAGTGGAGTAAAAGTACCGATACTGAACTAAAAATGTACTCAAATTAAAGTAAATGTACACATTTTTAAAACTACTTAGTAAATTACAATTCCTGAGAAACGCTACTCGATTACAGTAATTTGAGTATTTGTAATTTGTTACTTTACACCACTGATTATAACAATATGGAAAAATGAAATAATAATGAAGCAATAATTATATGAAAATAGTAATAAAAAAATAAAAACATAATAAAATGACAAATAATAATAATCAAATCATTAACTAATAATCAATAAAATGACATAATGATAATTATACAAATGACTAATGATCATATGACTAAATAAAATAATTAAATGAAGAATAAATTAATATAAACTAATGAATATAAAACACAACACAAATTAATGGTTTTTTTCTTGACACGACACACACATAAGTTTGCTACAAGGATTCTCAGATCCTCAGTTGGATTCTTCAGATCGAAGCAGAACTGCGAAAGTAAACTATTTGGTTGTTTGTCTTGTTAATCTGGAGATTTGTAATCGATATTATTGAGGTAAAGTTGGTTTTATATTCACACATTCAGACGTTCTCCTTAATAATATAATTTCAGAAAAATACTACATGCAAATTCTAAATAGGGAAATCATATAAGCAGCCAATGACTACCAAAGTACAACACAGCTCACAGTCAAGTAAATAGTGCTAATATTGTTTTGAAGTCATACTTAAATGACATTTCAGACCGAATATTAAAAGTAGCATGGTAAGCAATATAGAGACTGTTAAAAATGAACAAATGTGCGAATATAAATTCAGTAATATTGAATAGCTCTACCCAATTAATAATAAATACAATACATATTTTGGACATCTTCTTGGGCACTTTTAATGCTTCCAAACAGTTTGCTGCAATTATAAAGCGCCCATGTCTTGAGGTAGTTCATTATGATGCGATTTACCTTCTGTGTGCGATCTGATTGGACAGGAATCACAGGACTGATTTTGCTAATCCCCACAGACAACAAATGAACAAATGTGCGAATATAAATTCTGTAATATTAAATAGCTCTACCCAATTAATAATAAATACAATACATACATATATATATATATATAACAACTGTACAAATTCAGTGTGAGCGACAGTATGGAGATTCCAAGCTTTATCCACGTGTTTAGTGACTGCGTGTTCTAGCCGCACATTTGCTGTTCTGTGTTATAAAGAAAACCCTGAGATAGCTTATTAAACGCTTAGTAAAGTCACAGTTACATATGAAGTAGGTTTACGTTGTTTAAAAAGCGCTTACATATAATCACGCACACGTCAATACCTCTCCGTTGAGCCAAGAAAAAATAAGCGACGCTCAAAACCCTTGTTTTTCAAAATAAAAGCCACGCGAAAACATTTATTTGTCTTCTTCTTTAATGGTGACTAGGATTATCGCCACCTACTGCACTGGGTGTCAATTTAACCTTACTTTTTTTTTTTGCTTTATTAACAAGAACCAGCATGTATAGTTTCATTATACAAACAAAATCATTTCACATTCTTTAACAAGAAGGATTAAATGAGAAAAGAAAAGAATAAATGAAAGAAAATATTAATAAAAAAAGGAGAAGAGGGTACATGATTATCAAATTACATACAAATATATTATACATATTTTTTTAGATTTAGTTATTAACAAAAGTTATTAAATTAAACTTACATTGGTGACGAGTTTGAAATCCAAAATTTGAAAGCGCTACGCCAATTTATTTGTCAAGAAAGCCCATTTGTGCTTGCTTGGAGTGTAAAATAAAAAACATTTTAATTTACAAGGTTTTATTAAGTGTTTACACTAATTGTACCAATAAAGCATGTAAATGTAATACCAATTTTACCAATAAAGCAATGTAATTGAATACATTCTCTATCTATCTATCTATCTATCTATCTATCTATCTATCTATCTATCT
>CAIGQV010019624.1:321678-343182 GCA_903798115.1 Danio jaintianensis
GATAGTCAATGGCTGCTAACATGATCTCACTATTTAAAATTTGCAAAAAGTACTTTTCTGAAATTATATTATTAAGGAGAAAGTCAGAATGTGCGAATATAAAACCAATTTGACCTCAATCAAGCCAGACACCTAAATATTTACAAGATGCAACTTTTCAATCCATGTGGCATGATTAAAGTTTTAATTATAAAATAATTTTTTGATAATCTGGATCGTGTAAAAAAATATATATTTTTTTGTTTGTTTGTTTTTTACTATTTATTTCTGTTAATTTGCAAGAACTAAATTCTGGAAACATTAGCTAGTTATCTGTTGTTAACAATTAACACATCATATTCATATATGTATATATATATAATGCATATATAAGGATGTTATATATAATTTAAAAATACTTTATCACTAATAAAAATAGTTTTAACATAGTTGATCACAAATGTTCACCGAAAATACATAAAATATATTATATTATATTATATTATATTATTATATTATTATATTTACAATTTACAGTTGATCAAAAATGTTTTCTGAAAATACAGAAAAGATATTATATTATATTATATAAAAATGTTATTATTATATTTACAGAAAATACAGAATATGTATTATAGTGTAATATATAAACTAAATTAATATTATAATAATATGTAGCTATATTGAAGTGTGGACTTTAATAACACAGTGTGTATTATGTGTTGTTTGAAATGATACAAAGTGTGTATGTTGTGAATGTCTGCAGTCTTCTAGGTAAACGTCAGTCAGTTCTCATGTGACTGAGAAGCATCCAGGAGCATGTGAGTGTGTTGTAAAGAGCAACAGCATCACTCCAGCATTCCTTCAGCACGACGTGAATAAAAACAGAGCGTGCTGTGTAATAACTGACTCACGTGCTTCTGTCTGCTGCTGTGAAATTCAGTGTATTAAAGCACTGGAGGTGTTTTCTTGTGTCTCTTTTAGTGCTGTGAGTCCCGAGTGTTTACGTCTCTCTTCATTGGGATCTGAGCCAACAGCATCTCCATAATGTCAGACTGACTTCCTGAGGAGACGGATGGTTTTCTCACAGCAGCAGAGGAGCTAATGGTTCAGTAAGTTTACACTGTTTTCTTTGTTTTTCTTAGGTTCTATCTTTTTATTAGGGTTGCACAATATATACAGTTGAAGTCAAAATTATTAGCCCTCATGTGATTTTTCTTCTAATATTTCCCAAATGATGATTAACAGAGCAAGGAAATTTTCACAGTATTTCCTATAATACTTTTTCTTCTGGAGAAAGTCTTATTTGTTTTATTTCGGCTAGAATAAAAGGAGCTTTTAATTTCTTAAAAAACATTTTAAGGTCAATATTATTAGCCCCCTTAAGCAATATTTGTTTTCGATTGTCTACAGAACAAACATTGTTATACAATGATTTGCCTATTTACCCTAACTTGCCTAATTAACCTAGTAAAGCATTTAAATGTCACTTTAAGCTGAATACTAGTATCTTGAAAAATATCTAGTCAAATATTATGTACTGTCATCATGGCAAAGATAAAAAAAATCATTCATTCATTTATTTTATTTTCGGCATAGTCCCTTTATTAATCTGGGGTCACCACAGCGAAATGAACCGGCAACTTATCAAGCATATGTTTTACGCAGCGGATGCCCTTCCAGCTGCAACCCATCACTGAGAAACATCCATACACTCACATACACTACGGACAATTTAGCTTACCCAATTCACCTATACCGCATGTCTTTGGACTTGTGGGGGAAACCGGAGCACCCGGAGGAAACCCACGCGAACACGAGGAGAACATGCAAACTCTACACAGAAATGCCAACTGACCCAGCCGAGGCTTGAACCAGCGACCTTCTTGCTGTGAGGCGATCGTGCTACCCACTACGCCACCGTGACACCCTAAAAGAAATCAGTTATTAGAAATGAGTTATTAAAACTATTATGTTTAGAAATGTGTTGAAAAAATCTTGTTTCCGTTAAACAGAAATTGGGAAAACAATATACAGGTGGGCTAATAATTCAGGAAGGCTAATAATTCTGACTTCAACTGTAGTTTAAGTGTCAATATCGCAATGTACGCATCTGAAATGTTGAGTTTATTATTATGATTATAACTGAGCAGGAACCACAGTTCAAAACACGGCAGATTTTGTGACGTTGGTTTAATCATTATAGAATGAAGGTTTATCATTTACATGGGATCTTTTGCTCCTATTATGGATGTCAATGGCTGCTTTTTTTTCCAGCATTCTTCAGTATACCACACATATTATCTTAATAACAATATAGAATTAAATATTCCACTGAATCAAGTTAAAATCATTTCACACATTTTCTTTGTACTTGACGTATTGGCAAATATTGTATCGGTGGATACCGTATGGTGTCACGAAATCCAATTTACACATCTGTTAGTGCATGTGTGACATCTTGACAGTTTTTGGAAGATTCACTCTTTGCTCACCCCTCTTTGAAGGGGACCTATAATGCAAAAATTACTTTTATAAGGGGTTTAAGCACAGTTGTGTGGCAACAGTGTGTGAATATAGCCAACCTGCAATGGTAAAAATTAATTAATTCTATTTTTTATAATCACACTTGATAAAAACTGTCTGCAAAGTCTGAAGAAACACTTTGATTGATGTTCTCCCATTGTACATGTCATCCGAGGGGGAAAGCCCCGCCCATTGGTGACAATCTCTCCCTCATTAGCATAGACAGCCCTGAGTGAGAAGCAGCCGTCCGCCATTCGAGATATTACACTGTACCTGCTGAAGATAATATCAGTAACTAAGAGGCTTTATAAATGTTGAGTTTTAGGATGCGCAAATGAACAATGTAGTCTCCATAGACTGCCTTCTCCATAAACTGACCCTCTTCTTTTGACATTTTCAGTTTTTCAAAGAGATAACGTTAGTCCTGTTTTTGAATTTGCCGCTATGCTGACAGATAGGCTTTTGTAGCCTTCCACCTTCTTTTGAAAAGAGCACAATCTCATTTGAATTTAAAGCGACAGTCACCAAAATGGCACAATTTGCATCAAAGCCTAAAAGAGGCAGGTTCAAAGACTTATAAATCCTTATTTGTGGGGTATTTTGAGATGAAACTTCACATACACACTCTAGGGACATTAGAGACTTATTTTAAATCTTGTAAAAAGGGCCATAATAGATCCTCTTTAATGTTGTGGCAAGATTTGCAGTTATATATATTTACACATTCTCCTTTTCTCTCTCCATAGCATTATTATATCCTGGCCGCCCTCACACATACAGTCCTTGGATTCCTCTGTTTATGAGAATGGATGGTAAGCAGTCTCTACAGGCCAGCATGAACTCCTCATACATTCCTTCTGTGATTTCATCCATGAGTGACAAAGAGCGTTCAGACGCTGAGGTGACGGGGGATGACACTGCCCCATTGCTGTCCCGACAGCAGCCAGTGGGACCCCTGGTGACCCGTCACAGCCCAGAGGACTCCTACAATCTAGTGTACATCATCTTCTTCCTGATGGGCATCGGCTCTCTGCTGCCCTGGAACGTGTTCATCACGGCCAAACACTACTGGCTGTACAAGCTCAGCAACAGCTCCAGCCCTGCAGGTCAGGAGGAATCTCACAACGACCTCAGTGTAAGTGTGTTGAGCAATTCCAGCGTTATGGATGTGACATTTGCAGTAAAAATTCAAAACATATATTTACAGAGAAAGTATATGTTAACATTATATTGAAACATCTGTTTATATTTTCCAAAACAACTAACCACAGAGTTATGGGATCAAGAAAAATATCAATCTGTAAACAATTTTTAGATTTTTAATGAGGAAAATAAACATGCGTTATAGATGTGACCAAAAAAGGTTGCAAGTTTATAGTATACAACATACTTTGTAGAAATTCTGTGAATTAAACTGCACAACCCCCAAAAATAATGCTAATCAAAAGGATAAGAGTCGGCTCTCTATAGAACAGACATGATTGATTTTATTTTATTTTATTTGACATCTTTGCATTTATGGGTGGCGCTGTGGGTAGCGCTGTCGCCTCACAGCAAGAAGGTCGCTGGTTCGAGCCTCGGCTGGGTCAGTTGGCATTTCTGTGTGGAGTTTGCATGTTCTCCCCGTGTTCGCGTGGGTTTCCTCCGGGTGCTCCGGTTTCCCCCACAAGTCCAAAGACATGCGGTACAGGTGAATTGGGTAAGCTAAATTGTCCGTAGTGTATGTGTGTGAATGAGTGTGTATGGATGTTTCCCAGTGATGGGTTGCAGCTGGAAGGGCATCCGCTGCGTAAAACATATGCTGGATAAGTTGGCAGTTCATTCCGCTGTGGCGACCCCAGATTAATAAAGGGACTAAGCCGAAAAGAAAATGAATGGATGTGACATCTCTCCGTTACGAATGTGACAGATGTGAAATTGCCACTCGTGTGATCTTGGTAAATCAAATATAATTGTTTGAAAACATTGACAGAGACATGTTTGAGTATATTTAAAGTACTGTCAAATACTTTCTTACACAAAAAACGTAGCAACGATTTAGCTATTTTGGGGACAATTTTTTTTTATGGCAAGGTTGACAGTTGCTTGGAATTTCTCTGTTAACCAATCAGAAAACACTCACTCACTCACTCACTTTCCTTCAGCTCATTCTCTACTTTATCAGGGGTCGCCGCAGCAAAATGAACCACCAATTACTATTACATGTTTTACTGGCAAATGAATCAGAAAACATTTTTTAAATATTTACACAGTTTTATATAAAATGTTGTAAGAATCCACCTATTAGCCCAACGACGAAACTAACAGCATGGTCGAAGGTTAAATGCGTGTCAGCCTTTTCTAGTGCTGCTGAAAAGAATTCTGTTATTTATTAGAATTTATTCATATTTGTTTTTCAGCTCCGAATTTAATCTGACTCCAATTTTAAGTGACCATCAAATTTAGACTGTATTTCTAATTGTAAGAATGGATCACATTCATCATTTATGGCTCAATTTAGAGTTCTGATTTATATCTGATCCCATACTCTTCAGTTATACGTTCATTATGGACCAAACGTCGCTTTAGAGTTCCACACCCCGGGATTGCGTTTCTTCTCACGGACATTATCTCGACACTCTGAAGTTAGTCAGAGGATGTAGGGTTAACTAATACTCAAATAGTCTGGTTGCCTACTGCTCACTCATCCTAAAAGAGTAGTTCATTTAGTCACTTCCATACAACTTGCTAATATCAGTGATTAAATGATTAAAAGATCTTCATGCTGTCGTGCCAAACTGCTCCGTACAGTCAAATGCGTCTTAACAATCAAATATAATCATGTCACAAATATAATGGAAGCGCAGACTCCACTTAATCTACTGGATATAAAAGATTTCAGGAGAATTCAGAATGAATCAAAACTTAACACTTTATTTTCCAGATGAAAATGTATCATGCCAATTGCAGAATTAAACAATAAAAAGCCAATTCAGAAATGTACTACATCAATTACTCAAAGGAAAAATCCAAATTATACATAGTGTTGAGCGTGAGAGCTCTTCACTCTGGGCCGGTCTGAATACAGACATGCAATTTCGTCTTTCTCTTTAAATACCCTAGGAGAGCAATGAATGGTTATTTTGTCAAAGTTAACCTGTGACTTAAAGATTTACTCATCTGTTGGGATTTAATCAAAATTGATCAAAGATAGTGAACAAAACCTCGTTACCAGTCACACCTGAGTATTTATCAATACCAGAGGGGAAGGAAAGTTCAGGAAAGAGGGCAAAGGGTGTCAAAGTCTATCCTGGGCCCTTTTCTTCAGATTCCAGAGTTTTTGTTGTTTTATTACATGGCTAATTTAATTCTGAGTAAAACCCATCCTTACAATGTTCTGTTGAATTCAACACCGGCCCATTGGGGATATGTGCCTATGGCTACATATTTGGGAAACCACAAATATGTGCCCTGGCATACGTCCGCTTCCATCTTGTGTATATAGCGAAAGCTACGGGGCGGAATTATGGCGCGACAACTTCCATTCTTTTTTGTGCGACTGCTCTCTACTTCTCCGGCTTTTCTTGTGTGATCAGTTTGCTCAGTAGCTTGCCTTGTATGGCATCAGACTTCGGACGCAAAGCAGACTGGTGTTCGAGTCTGGCAAAGAATGTCAAATACTTGCTTACACAAATAACTAAGAAACAGTTGTGCTTCACGAGAGAGCTGATGGAGATCAACCAACTCACCAATTTATCCCCAAAAAAAAAAAACAATTGAGAAGAGGTAGCTAACATGTGTTACTATGAGCTATTAGATATGCCCGTGTCATTTACAAACAAATACATCCTCTCTCCTATGTGCGAATGCTCTCTAACTGTGCTTAATGTGTCGTATGTTGTGTAAAACGTTGGGTAAAATATGGGTAAACCCAACATTGGGTTACATCAACCCAGCATTTTTTAGAGAACATCATATACACAGTAGATTTTGTAGCAGTAGTCAGGTGTAATTAGTTACAAAGTAACTAGTTACTGTAATTAAATTACTTCAAAAATCTCTGAAAAGGTAAAATAAGGGATCACTTTTCATTTTTAGATCATTTAATTAGTTACTTGTAATATACTTTCCTTATATACCGCACATACACTCAACAGTCTGTATAAATCAAGTCATAGAAGCAAAGTAATTGTATTTTTTGGTTAAACGAATATATTTAGCCAAATAATTATGTATTTATCAGCTAAAGTTTACATTTATCAACATGATTGCACATGCTTAAGAAAAAAAATCATTGAGTTAGAAATTAATAACAATTTATGGTATGTATGATATGAAGTGTCATAACCTCAAAACGTTTCGTGTCTGGATAAATATAATGTTTAACTTTTCTTAAGTGTTATTTTTTTAATAAAGCTAAAAGGCCCCGTTTGACTTAAATTGAAAAAGTTTCATTTTATTGCAATTTATAGGGATTTTAAGTAGCATTATTAAGCAATTAAATTACTTTTCAGATGAATGATTAGAATAAAAAATTAGTAATAGAAATACAAATTAGTAATTTCAATATATTTTTAATGATGTAATCAGTACTGCCATTTTTGAAGTAACTGACCCAACACTGGTCATATGGCACACAGGGCAGGATGTGTTTGTCTCGAGGCGTGAGTGTCACCGACTTGCTACCATGCTAAAAAGTTATTTAAAGCCATCACAACATGATTTTGCTTTCTGCTCACACCAGCATTCTCCAGGTCTCGTGATATCTGACAGAACTGATGCTCCTTTCATATGCAGAACCACAGACACTCTTTTGTTTTTTCAAGGGTCACAAAAATTATGAGTTGAAAATATCAGTTTTTTATGGTGACATCAATATTATGGTGATTTTTAGTGTTAGTTTAGTGTTGTCTTTCTTTCCAGACCTCAAGATTGATCAAATTATGCTGAACAGTTGCTGTTTGTTTCTAAATGTGTTGAATCAGCAGGCTGATGTCTGCACGGACAAGCCAAAATGTGTTTGCTTTTATGCTTTTATTTCTTTTTTAGTTGCCAGGGTGTCAAAGGTAGACAACATGCTTTGCTTTATAAACTGGAAGCAAAAAATAATCCGATTTTAGAGAATAAATGTAGATTTTTTATGTTTAGAGAATGTGTTCGGAAGGTTGATTTTTTTCTGTCAGACTATAAAGAGACTATAGAATAACTTTATAGAATAAAGAACAACGTTTTATTAGTTAATGTATTTACTAACATGAACTAATTATGAACAATACTTGTACAGCATTTACATTTAGGCAACACGGTGGTTCGAGCCCCGGCTGGGTCAGTTGGCATTTCTGTGTGGAGTTTGCATGTTCTCCCCATGTTGTCAGTCCAAAGACGTGCTATAGGTGAATTGAATAAAGTAAATTGGCCGTAGTGTATGTGCGTGAATGGATGTTTCTTAGTACTGGGTTGCAGCTGGAAGGGCAATATGCCCTGTGTAAAACATATGCTGGATAAGTTGGCGGTTCATTCCACTGTGGCGACCCCTGCTGAATAAAGGGACTAAGGTGAAGGAAAATGAATGAGTTCAACATTTACTATGCAGTATCAAAATCCAAAGTTGTGCTTGTTAGCGTTAGTTAATACACTGTGTTAACATGAAATAACAATGAATGAATGCATTTTAATTTAACTAACATAAACAGAGGAATAAATACTGTAATATATGTATTGTTCGTTGTTAGTAGTAAATACATTAACTAATGGAACCTTATTATTATACTTTTTTTAATTTAAACATTTTAAGTTGGCGTAAACACAATTGTTGTATGTTTGTTTAATGATTATGATTAATATTTTTTTTCTGTTTCTCATTTTCACTTCTGCTCATACTCTAGTTTTATCTGACTGGGCAGGAAATGGCAAAAGTGAAACTGGGTCATTGCATAAGATTCTTATTTTTACTGAATATTTTAAAGGAACAGTGCATACCAAAATTGTTCATACATAAATTGTCATCATACACTTTTTTTTTTTTTACAACTTTAGTTCGAAACATTGTCATACAGGTTATTACAAGGTTTAAATTGTTTTAAAGTGAATAGTCGATTCATTTTTTTTTTTTTACTGTAGACTGTAACTAAACATATTTCGAGGTAAAACTGTTTTTATTTTTTGTGGTTGGGAAAGGAATTTTATCCATATAAGGTAATTGATGACAGAATGTTAATTGTTAAGCAATAGTTGTTTTTTTTCTCTTTTTTTAGTCTGTAATGTTCAGTAGCTAACATCCTCAGATCCATATGACTAGTAAAAATCAAAATATTATATTGATGATATTGTTTTATAGTATTATTATCAAATACAGTCAGGTGGAAAAAATATATAAATCAGCTCATTGTCACGGTACGCTCACTCACAAAGGCACAGGAATCATCAAAAACACGTAGATTTATTTACAACGCACTCACTGGAGACACTGGAACATGGACGCACAGGAATCAAGGGCAGTAGACAATATAATACCAGACGACAAACTAACAAGTTCAGGGGTATAAATACAAGGGACATGATGAAACTGATTACATACAGGGGAGAGACGCAGGTGAAACTCATGAAACAAACGACAGGCGGGAAAACTGAACAAAGGAATCACATGATGACAACAGAAGCACATAGAACACTGGGGCATGGGAAAACACAGAACCTGATGCCACATTTAAAACTGTCTGCAATTCTTTATTAGATGTTTCTATAATGAAAACTCAAGCTGTCGTAAGTGACCATTATCTTATTTGGCTCTCCTAGATTTTTTTGTATCATTCATGCATTCTCATTAGTCTGGTATATTCTCCATCCAGTGTTTAATTCCCGTTTTCTTATTGTGTATTTATTGTAATAGGTATTATACAGATGGCTGTAATGATTGCCAATGTCCTTTACATACATATAGAGTTTATTATAAGCCCTCCTATAAAATTGTAATTCTTTTAAAAATATTTCCCAAGCGTTGTTTAATGGATAGAAGCTTTTTTACAACACCTTTTTAATCATAATAACTTATTTCTATTATTATAATTTTTTTGGGTCATGATGACAGTACATAATATTTTACTACTTATTTTGCAAGATACTAGTATTCAGCTTATAGTGCAATTTAAAAACAACTAGATTAATTGTGTTAGAATAATTTGGACACTAATATTGGAAAACAGTGGTTTGGTTTATAGACAATCTAATAAAATATATTTCTTAAGGGGTCTAACAACAACTTTAAAGCTACTTTTATTCCAGCCGAACTAAAAGAAATAAGACTTTATCCAGAACAAAAAATATTATAGGAAATACTGTGAATATTTTCTTGTTCTGTTAAACATTAATTGGTGAAATATTTGAAAAAGAATACAAATTTCACAGGAGGGCTAATCATTTTCACTGTACCTAATACCTATCATGCTGTTTTTTATTTATTTATTTTGTCTGCCAGGACTACTTTGAGAGTTACATCGCCATTGCTTCTGCCATTCCCTCAGTGCTGTGTCTCATCCTCAATTACCTCCTGGTCAACAGGTAACACAAACACATCCGCACACTTCACTTTCTGTTGTTTTCACCCAGAGCATTTTATCCATTTAATTGCCTTAAAATTCAGAGACAATTTTACGTTTTGAGATTCTGTAGTCGTTGAAACGCATTCATTTGTCGTCTCATAAGAAGAAAAAATGTTTTCTGAGAAGCCCAAGAGTTTTTGTGCAACACAAACAAAGCATCTCTGGCTCGGCACTGAATTGAATTAGTCTAATGGGAATCAGTTTCAATCTTTGTAACTGTTGCCAGTTCCTGTGCTCTCAGAGAATAAAGACTCGCTGTGTCTGCTTTTCAACATTACTTGTTCATCTCTATAATTTCCTATCGATTTTTTTGTGGTTTTCTTGTTAACATGACATGAAACAAGTTAAAAATAAGATGTCTATGGCCTGCTTCATGTGCTCATTGCATTGACATTGAGCTGTAAACAAGGACTAAGTTGACTTTAGAACATTCCATTATTCTCTTTAATCAGTAAAGGAGAATCACCATCGTGTCAACAACCCTACACTGTAAACAACTGCTGTAAAAAATCAAAGAATATCCTAACAAATATGAAAATGTCCCAAATGTAATATTATTTAATGATTATAAATCAGTGGGTGATGCCCATAATGTATGTTATGTAGCTGTCATTGTTGAATAATTAAGTTGGGGGTTTGGCGTTAAGACAAGCCAAGTCAAGACAAGTGATTTTTAGAGCATGAAATTTGAAAGTTTTAAAGCCATTCAGTTCTGTAGGTAGTGTGTTTGGTAGTGTAGTGTGTTTGATCTATAGTAATGTTCTAGAAACAATTCCTGTACTATGAACAAACTAAACTAACACCACGTCAACCAGCCACCGCATCCTAGTCCTCTTGTTCTCTTCAGTGACTGACTGTTTATTTCTTTCAGGTTTTCCTCAAAGGTCCGGATACTGTTCTCTCTGGTGGTGATCCTGGTTGTGTTTGTGGTCACCACAGTGCTGGTGAAAGTGGACACGTCTAGTTATAGGATGCAGTTTTTTGAGGGAACACTAGCAAGTGTGGCACTGGTCAGTGGGGCGTCTAACATCTTCACTGGCAGTGTGTTCGGCATCAGTGGCCACTTTCCCATGAGGATATCTCAAGCTTACATATCAGGTATTGATGGACTTCGTTATTTTTCATCCTCTTTTTGACTAAATTAAAAATTTCTGCATCCTGCTTGCACATTGACTAGTGCCCTGTTTTTACTTTCACCTCGCAACTCATTGATTTCTGTTGTACTATTTTCTAAAATGATAGGGGCAGTTTGGTGAAAAAAACAAACAAACATCTAAAGAAATAGTAAGTAGCAGAGAAGTGCAATAGTATGGCAGTACAATGTTAGGTCATATCAAATTACCAACCCAGGCTCATTCTGATTACGTACCCCTATATACATTTCTGGAGAGAGCAAAATACGTCCCAGGAGCTGTTTTTTTGCAGTTTTTGTTTTCGCGAATCCACCAGAGGCCGCTGTGTATGCTTTTCTCAAATCTCAAATTTCTCTCACAAGTGCCATTCGCGCCTGCTTCTCTTGCGTTAATCCACCAGAGGCCACTGTCGACTGCTAAAAAGCACAGATTGACCCGCCTTCCACCTTCCCTAAACCCAACCGCAGTATTTTAAAAAGCAATCCAGAAAAAGAAAAGCTCTCGCGACAGCCTGATTTTTACCACGTTTTCAGATTTTACCACATTCTCACCCTGTTATTTACTTGTTTATTTAATTTTTGGGCTTTTTTTTTGTCTTATCTGCTTTCTGGAACCGTTCTTCACTGGACTCCAACCCCATTGTTGCGGTCAATTCTGCTCTGCGTCTCAAGTCCGCCGACGTACGTGTTGAGCTACTGGGCAAACTGGTAACAGTGGGAAAGCCTTCCATACGGAGGTAAGCGGTCAGCTGGTGGTGCGAAAAGGAACAACGTCATACTGCCCCGTAGCATTCGTTTTAAAGATGAAATGCAGCCATATGTAGCGCTGGCTACATAATTTGTGATCTCCAGAAACATATATAAGGCTACGTTTTTAGAATGAGCCTATGTTGCAAATTACAGTCTAGTTTCTGTGTTTATATTAAATATGTTGAATCTGTGGAGACATTAAGATGCCTACTGGTTTAAAAAGGCCTAGATTAAAAGAAGATGGCCAAATGAGAACTTCTTTGCCATAAATTATAGTAAAACAACTTGTCAAAAAAAACGAAACCCTGCAAACAGATTAAATACAGGAATAGAGAAAAGAGCGCTCTTTTATTATCAGCTGTCAGTCAGCGCCCGCTCTTTTTTTCCTAGTCATTGCGTCTTTGCTGTGTGCAGTGTAAATGCAGTCCATCGGATACGAGTCACCTTTAAAAGATGATGTAAGCGGGTCGTCAAAAAATTCAGATATAGTCACAAAATCGGATTTGACCATCAAGATCTGCAGTGTAAATGCAGCCTTTGAGATGTCTTTGTTGTGACAACTTGACATTACCAAGACCACATAATATATCATAAATCTCATGATTGTCATGAGGCTATTAAAAAAGGTAAAATTCAACAGTTTATCTTCAGGGGAGTTGTAAAGTTTAAATATTTATACAAAAAAAGTGTTATTTATGTTTAGAAGAAAAAGTTACTTTAAGTCATTACTGCTAAAAGGGGATCTACAGGAATCTGAAGGTATCTGTTTAAAGCAGTGTTTCTCAACCATGTTCCTGGAGAACCACCAGCTCTGCACATTTTCCATGTCTCCTTAACCAAATACACCTGATTCAGATCATCAGCTCATTAACAGAGACTGAAAGACCTGTGATGGGTGTGACAGACAGAGGAGACATCCAAAACATGCAGTGTTGGTGGTCCTCCAGGAACGTGGTTGAGAAACACTAGTTTAAAGGATCTACAGGCATCTGTTTGAAGTTTGTCATCCATAGGCCAGACAGAATCTGCAGACATCTGCGCAGAATTTTATAAAAAAATATATATATATTATCTTGGGAGTATAGCAACTAAAAACCTAAAACATGAAATAAAAACTATGTTATTACAATAATAAAGCACATCGTTGGAGTTGCTCTTCAGTGTTTTGGCTTTCAGCAGTGACATTTACACTATTACACTGAGCTAAACTGAACTCCAACTGTGAAAACTGGACTGAAGCAGTTTCAATTTACTAGAACTTCCTCTATGTTAACTGCTATGCTTTGACACAATCTACATTGTAAAAGCACTATAGACATAAAGATGAATTGAAGAACTTTTATTTAAGATTTACAATGCAAATCCAACTAGATCCACAAAGCAAGCCTCTCATATAATATATCTACTAAAAGAAAATATTACTTTACAAACTGTATTGTAAATAAATCATATAAACAGTTGCATATTAGTCAGTAATATTACTGAAATTAATATAAAAACGGAATAAATATATATTTACACACATACAAAAGTAAATAAATGATGACTCGATGATGGGATAAAAAATCAGCGGATTTCGTGTGGGCCTATCTTGGCTTTATTCATTCATTCATTTTCTTTTCGGCTTAGTCCCTTTATTAATCAGGGGTCGCCACAGCGGAATGAACCGCCAACTTATCCAGCATATGTTTTACGCAGCGGATGCTCTTCCAGCTGCAACCCATCACTGGGAAATACCCATACACTCTCATTCACACACATACACTACGGACAATTTTAGCTTACCCAATTTACCTACATCGCATCTTTGGACTTGTGGGGGAAACCAGAACACCCGGAGGAAACTCACGCGAACACGGGGAGAACATGCAAACTCCACACAGAAATGCCAACTGACCCAGCCGAGGCTCGAACCAGCGACCTTCTTGCTGTGAGGTGGCAGCGCTACCCACTGCGCCACCATGCTGCCCTATCTTGGCTTTATTTTCTGTTAAATAAATGATCACATGGTGTGAGATATCATGTGATGTTGTTCATCTGAGGCAGGGCAATATTCTTTGAAATGCTTACATCTTTGTACGTATATGTATATGCATATATCTTGGAGGCATGTTGAACACAAGCCAGGCTTATGTTTTGGTCTTTGATCCTCAGGTCAGGCGATGGGTGGCACTTTGAGTGCGGTGTCGTCAATAGTAGATCTGGCTGTGTCAGGTGACGTGACCAGCAGTGCGCTGGTGTTTTTCCTTAGTGCTGTGATCTTCACTGTTGTGTGTATCATCATGTACCTGATGCTGCCTAGACTGGAATACTCAAGGTGAGCAAATCTCTTTAACTTGAACCACAAACCCATTTGAGTGTGAAAAGTACACTGCAAAAAATGCTGGGTTCCACACAATTCCTACATGTTGTCCCAACACAAAGTAAGTTAACTTACAGTTGAAGTCAAAATTATTTTCTTTTTCAAATATTTCCCAAATGATGTTTAACAAAGCAAGGAATTTTTCACTGTATTTCTGATAGTATTTTTTCTTCTGGAGAAAGTCTTATTTGGTTCATTTCGGATAGAATAAAAGCAGTTTTACATTTTTTTTAAAAACCATTTTAAGGTCAATATTATTAGCCCTCTTAAGCAATATCTTTTTTTTTTTTCGATAGTATTAGATTTAAGTACTAGTACTAGTATCTTGAAAAATATCTAGTCAAACATTATGTGCTGTCATCATGGCAAAGATAAAGGAAATCAGTAATTAGAAATGAGTTATTAAAACTATTATGCTCAGAAATGTGTTGAAAAAAAATCTTCTTTCTGTTAAACAGAAATTTGGGAAAAAAATATACATATAATTCTGACTTCAACTGTAGTTGTTTTTACAAATTTAAGTGGATTGAACATAAAACGATTAAGTTGTCCCCCTAAAAAACTTAAAAATTGTGTTGTTTCAACTCATTTTAAATAAGTCCTTTAAACAAGCAGCAAAAGTCATTTATTGAGCGTACAACTTACATCATCATGCCACCCAGTACTTGAAAAAACAATGTCAGTGTTGGGTAGATTTTGATTGCAAATTATACGATGAAATTGTAATCAGGAACGTAATCTAGTATTAGATTTAGGGCTGCACAATTTCTATCATTCATTTTCCTTCGGCTTAGTCCCTGATTATCAGAGGTCACCACAGCGAAATGAACTACCAACAATTCCAGTATATGTTTTACATAGTGGATGCTCTTCCGGCCGCAACCCAGTACTGGGAAACACCCATACAAAGAACTCGAACCAGCGACCTTCTTGCTGTAAGGCGATAGTGATAACCACTGAGCCACTGTACCGCCCCACAAATTTTAAGTAATATTTTTAATCTTTTAGATTAATTATGACCTAACCTTTTTTATAACATAGATTTGAATGGGATTAATGTGCTCATAACTGGTACAACGAAACAAGGAGACAAAATATTTTCCACTCTTTGTAATCAACAGAATGAAATATATTAATGGTTAAATTACAGCAGTGTTTCCTAAACTGTGGTAAATTAAACACTGCAAAAAAAAAAAAAGATTTTCTTACTTAGAGGTATTGTCTTGTTTCTAGTTTAAATATCTGAATAATAATAGTAATAATAAATCAAAGTAAAGTGAGTTTTTCTTTAAAACAAGGTAAGAAAAAGGATTTTCTTTTCATATTATTTTACTCACCCCACTGGCAGATTATTTTGCTTGTTTTAAGGAAAAACTCACGTAATTTTGATTTATTATCACTGAAAACAAGAAAAAATGTTATTGTCAAGAAAAAGCTTCTTGATCTAAGAATCTTCAGATATTTGGACTAGAAACAAGATATTTCATATATTTAAAATATATATTTTTTGCAGCAAATAACTGCAGGGGATTTTTGAGATGATGAAAAAATAGCAATTAATCCATAAATAAGAATAAAATAAATTATTTTGAAACATAAACAATCAAAATAAACCCATTAAAAATAAATAACTTAAATATATTGTTTGTATATTAAATTTTAAATGCATCCATAAACTGACACTGTCATAGAAATATCAACTTTGAGTCTCGGGGAAATATTTTTGTAAAAATGGAAAAGATAAATTATATGACACACAGTAAAAAATAAATTGAAAGAGAAAGAATAAATCAAAAATATAATATGAATAATTTGCTATGGAAAAGTAACTGTAGTCTGATTATGAGCATTTTAAACAGTACAGTCTAATTACAGATGGTACTTTTTTGGAATCCAGATTACAGCATATATTATATAATATATTACATGAAATCCCCAGCACTGAAAACCATCGTGAACATTTCACTACACTCAACATCTGATCCCACAAATACAATAGGAACATAGATTTCCTTCATTTTGTCTCGTGAGTATCTCCCATAAACCACATGATACTCACAGTGTTTTTTTGTCGAGACGCTGTTAAAGGGACAGAAAGAGGAACTGTGCGTCTGTGAGTTTCACTCAAGGTCTTGGGTCAAACCGCAGTTTCGTGACACAATTGTGATGATGCTGATGTGCCTTTATATACTATTATTATACACGTGGCTTTTAGAGATTTCAAAATCCCACATCTGCCAAACTCATTGGCCCGTCTGCTGATTATCAGGTCAGGCACAAAAAGAGAGATATATTTATATTTCAGAGCATCTTTGAGATTCTGTGTCATAAAAACCTTTAGGGTTAAGGTTAGGGCTAGGGTTTGGTTTATATATATTTATGTTTTTTTATGATATGAGGGTGCATACGTCTGTGCAATATACATGATATACACTCTCAGAAATACAGGTACAAAATCTGTCATTGGGGTGGTACTTTTTTGTTCCTAACAGGTCCTTAAAGGTACATATTAACACTTAAAAAAGAACAAATCTGTACCTCATAGTACCTTAAAAGTTCAAAAATGAACCTTAAAGGTACAAAAGTGTACCCTAAAGGTACTTATGTGCAGCTGTAAAGTATAAAAGTGTAGCTTTTGAAAGGTACTGCCACAGTGACAGCTTTTGGCAACATAGGCTCATTCTGTAGCCCTAGATCGCGAATTATGTAGCCAGAGGAACGTATGGCTGCATTTAATCTTTAAAACGAACGCTACAGGGCGGTATGACGCCGTTCCTTTTCACGCTTACCAGCTGACCGCTTACCTCCATGTGGACGGCTTTCCTGCAGTTTGGCCAGTGGCTCGCCATGTACGTCGGCAGACTTGAGACGCAGAGAGGAGTTGACCGTGACAACAGGGTTCGAGTCTGGTGAAGAACGGTTCCAGAAAGCAGGCAAGACGCCAAAAAATAAAATAAACAAGTAAATAACAGGGTGAGAAAGTGGTGAAATCTGAAAATGTGGTAAAAATCAGGCGAGGGCTTTTCTTTTTCTGGATTGTCGGTTGGGTTTAGGGATGTGGGTGGGCGCTGGTCAATCGGTGCTTTTGAAAACACTATCGGTTGGGTTTAGGGAAGGAGGATGGTGGATCAGTTGATCAGTCAGTCAGTAAGTCGACAGTGGCCTCTGGTGGATTTACGCGAGAACAGCAGGCGCGAATGGCACTCGCGAGAGAAAATTGAGATCTCAAAAAGCATACACAGCGGCCTCTGGTGGATTCGTGAAAACAAAAACTGCAAAAAAACATAGCTCCTGGGACGTATTTGGCGCTCTCCAGAAATGTATATAGGGGTACGTTTTCAGAATGAGCCTGGGTTGGCTTATGTACCTTTATTTCTGAGAGTAAATATCCTATGAACAAAATAAAAAGTTTATCATTTCATATTATCATTTATATTGTACATTTATAAGTACATTGTTTACAATAATACTTTTTCATTAACTTTTTCAATGAACTGGATGAACTAAATTGGCCGTAGTGTATGAGTGTGTGTGAATGTGAGAGTGTATGGGAGTACTGGGTTGCGGCTGGAAGGGCATCCACTGCATAAAAAACATAAGCTGGAATAGTTGGCAGTTCATTCTGCTGTGGCAACCCCTGATAAATAAGGGACTAAGCCGAAAGAATATTAATGAATGAATGTTTTGTTGCACCTGTAATCATCAGTATTTGAAAATTTATTTATATTTTATTAATATTTATTATACATCCACATTTAGCTACATCTACATTCATACACAAGTTATTAATTAAGTGAGACTTTTTGAATATATACTTTAAAATGTAAAAACAAGAAATTGTTCTTCACATGTGGTCAGTTTATTTAAACTAGTGCAAATATTAATCACGATTAATTAAGTCCAAAATATAAAGTCTGTTTCGACATAGGATATGTGTGTTTTATATTTATTTATTTATTTATTTATTTATTTATTTATTTATTTATTTATATGTAATACACACATACATAAAATTAAAAACTATACAAAAAACATTTTTGCATAGATATTTAAATTTGTCATTTGTATCATATATATATATATATATATATATATATATATATATATATATATATAAATATAAATATACATTTTCTCATATATATGCGTGTGTTTATATATACATAATAAATATACACAGTACACTCACATCTATTATGTCAAAACAAAATGTTATTTTGGATGCTATTAATCATGATTATAGCACTAATTATTAAATTAACAGAAATGTATATATATATATATATATATATAGACCATTTTGAGGGATGTAAACAAAAACAATGGTCCCAATGTATTTCCTGTTTTACATTTTTAATTTCTAAAGCTTCTGAGAATCCAAAAAGAGCCACATATAGGTAAATAATGTTATGATAGCTGTTTTAACATTAGGTTATGATTGAATTGCCTCTTGTTACAGTTATGAAATAGTTTGATAACAAGCAGGAAATGTTCATGGGCCAAAGACATAACCACATTGAAATGGTCTATATATATATATATATATCATTATCATGATATACTTTTGATGTAAGTGCAATATTCAGAGGTGCCGTTAAGTGGCGCTAGAGTGCTGCATTTACATGGTATATGATCATATTAGGCACATATCTTCAAGAAATGATCACAAACTAATTCAATTGACATATAAACGATGCAAATAGACGCTTGATAACATTTTAGTCTAAGTACCAATTCACATTATTGCCTACTGGCTTTTTACCTGCTTATTATTAAGATATTGGCTGTTTATTAGTACTTATAAAGTGTGATCTTATTCTACATCCCTAATCCTACCCCAATACCTAAACCCAACTACTACCTTACTAACTATCAATAAGCAGCAAATTAGTAAGTCTTAATGGTAAGTCTTAATGGCTTGTTAATGGTGTGAATTCTATCCTAAAATAAATTGTGACCAGAAGGTGTTCTGCATTGTATTCATCATTATGTAAATTCTTATTGTTTTAATGTCTTATTGTTTTAGTCTTCATTCATTCATTAATTCATTCATTCATTTTCCTTTGGCTTAGTCCCTTATTTATCAGGGGTCGCCACAGCGGAATGAACCGCTAACTATTCCAGCATATGTTTTATGCAGCGGATGCCCTTCCAGCTGCAACCCAGTACTGGGAAGCACCCATGCACAATCATTCACACACACTCATACACTCCGGCCAATTTAGTTCATCCAATTCACCTATAGCGCATGTCTTTGGACTGTGGAGGAAACTGGAGCACCCGCAGGAAACCGACGCCAACATGGGGAGAACATGCAAACTCCACACAGAAATGCCAACTGGCCCACCCCAGCGACCTTTTTGCTGTGAGGTGACAGTGCTAACCACTGAGCCACTGTGCTGCCCCTTAAATGCCTTCTTGACTTTTTAATCTTTTGCTTTGTGAAAGTGGTCTGAAGACATACAAAAAAACTGTTAGAAAGGGTATAGTTTCTGAAATGTTTTTATTTCAGCAGTAAAACAAAATTGAAATCTTTCTGGTTATCAAAGAAAACTCGATAATAGATAATAATTACAAATGCTTTTAAACACCAAATCAGTTCAACGGGGTTTTGGACACAATATGTGTCATAATGTGCCAAACCCATTGTGTGCCACAATATTTGCCAATATGTGCCAAACCCATAATAGGGGCTATTTAAATAAATGGTAAATAGGTGGTGCAGTGGGTAGCGCTGTCGCCTCACAGTAAGAAGATTGCTGGTTCGAGCCTCGGCTGGGCCAGTTGGCATTTCTGTGTGGAGTTTGCATGTTCTCCCCGTGTTCGTGTGGGTTTCCTCCGGGTGCTCCGGATTCCCCCACAAGTCCAAAGACATGTGGTATAGGTGAATTGGGTAAGCTAAATTGTCCTAAGTGTATATGTGTGAATGAGAGTGTATGGGTGTTTCCCAGTGATGGGTTGCAGCTGGAAGGGCATCCGCTGCGTAAAACATATGCTGGATAAGTTGGCGGTTCATTCCGCCATGGCGACCCCAGATTAATAAAGGGACTAAGCCGAAAAGAAAATGAATGAATGAATGGTAAATAGATTAAAATAGTAATTATAGTAATATTAATGAATCCAATTACTTCAGTTTTCAAATACTCCACTTAAACATTTTTGAATTTTGCACTTCATTGTTAATTTAGAAAAATGTTTATCACAGCTTTTGTCAACATGAATTGCATTTTAGTATTCATTCATTCATTCATTCATTCATTTTCTTTTCGGCTTAGTCCCTTTATTAATCTGGGGTCGCCACAGCGGAATGAACCGCCTATAGGTGAATTGGGTAAGCCAAATTGTCCGTAGTGTATGTGTGTGAATAAGTGTGTATGGTTGTTTCCCAGTGATGGGTTGCAGCTGGAAGGGCATCCGCTGCGTAAAACATATGCTGGATAAGTTGGCGGTTCATTCTGCTGTGGCGACCCCAGATTAATAAAGGGACTAAGCTGAAAAGAAAATGAATGAATGAATGACTTCTTAATTCTTCTTTTTAACAATGAACTGAACATGAAAACATAAAGGAATTTAAAGTGTCATTTCTACTCCAAAAGTTTGTACAATGAATTTAAGTTAAATCAAGCTATCAACATATATTTGCTATTTGTGATGGGAAAAAACTTATAAACAGCTTTGTCATTGCAGAAGAAGTACAGGAAATATTAAATGGCACGAGTCAAAAGTCCATTTACACCAGATTTTTTGTTGATGTTAAATCAAATGGACAATAATTAATACAGGTGTAAACCCAGAGCTCTCAAATTTGAACGAAAGTTCGGATAGAGGTTACTTCTGTCGAGGGAGGAGCCACTCAAATATTTGCAGCACCGGCCCCTCGGACCCACCCAGTTTTCTGCAGTTTTGGCAGTTCAATTTTACCTATTATTTACAGTTTACAAACACAAACAGACATAATACCATTGATAAATCTAATAAAAGACAGACAAAAATGTTTTATATATTTAAAAAAATAAATGACCTCAAACGGGCCTAAACAGCAGTGCTGAATGTACATACTTTACACATTCAGTACAATTACAAAACATGCCAAACACGTATATCAAGGTGTGTGTGTGTGTGTGTGTGTGTGTGTGTGTGTGTGTGTGTGTGTGTGTGTGTGTGTGTGTGTGTGTGTG
>CAIGQV010019624.1:348405-378979 GCA_903798115.1 Danio jaintianensis
AACTTTAATATGTTTCTTTTTTCTGTTGAACACAAAGGAAGATATTTTGAAGAATGCTGGAAAATTATCATTGTCATCCATAGTAGTAAAAATAATACTTATGGAAGTCAATGGTTGTTTTTCTTCCCAACATTCTTCAAATTATCTTCCTCTGTGTCCAATAGAAGAAAGTCAACCATATTTGGGACAGAAGTGGAGAAAGAGTAAATGATGACAGAAATTTCCAAGTGAACTATTCCTTTAATGTTTTTAAACACTTATTTTAAGTCATTTTAAATTGTATTTTATTGTCATCTTTTAATAGAAAATGGAAAGCAATCTTTTAAATAGTCATGTTTGGGATCAGCTTTGGTCTGTAATAAAAACACTTGTATACACATTGTATATTTTATTGCCATAATTCACAGACATAAACTGGAAGGGCTTAAGGCTTTTAGCCATGTTTACAGTGTGCAGTATCCACCTAGATCTTCACATAAAAGTGGGCGCAGCTGCTTTTAAATTGAATTTGTATGGCGTCCAGTGTCATCCGCTTGCAATTATTTTTAGCTGTACAAAACTGCTTGCAATGCTGAAGAAAAAAGCCTCAGTGTTGGACAAAATGAGACAGATTTAAAGTGCAAGTACACGTCTTAAGTTCAATGCTATGAAATATAGCATTTGTAACATATTGTAAGGGTTTTTACTTCATTTTATAGTGTACTTATCTAATACTTAACTGATTACTGGGTGAAATAAAGTTACTACATCGGTACAGATTAGGTTTAGGTGTGGGCTGTGGGTTAGCCCCTGTTTATTACTTTGTTATTGTAATTAAAGGGGTAGTTCACCCAAAAGTGTAAATTCTGTCATTTACTCTCCCTCCACTTGTTCCAAACCTGTTTGAGTTTCTTTCTTCTGTTGAACACAAAAGAAGATGTTTTGAAGAACGTATTTGTATGGAAGTCAATGGTTACAGGTTTTCAGCTTTCTTCAAAATATCTTCTTTTGTGTTTAACAGAAGAAAGAAACTCATAAAGGTTTATAACCACTTAAGGGTGAGTAAATAGTGGGTCAATTTTCATTTTTGGGTGAACTATCCCTTTAATGCAATGTACATACAAAGTAGTGCTACCTTTATCAGCTTTTGTCTCTTTAAACACGAAGGATTATGCTTATTTGAAATTAGTGGCTTTGTTTTTTTCAAATATAAACCGCGCACATGAATTTAATCATTTCATAAATACCTGGAAGGATCTATATGGATGAGTTATTGCATAGGATTTCTGGTTATATATTTTTAATAATAATGATTTTGTGTTTAGATAATCTTCCATAAGCCTACCTTTATTTCATAACTCAGTGGTACCACACTACTACCTTTAAAAAACCTGAAAATAAATAATTAAATAATTTTGAATATTCTGTTTTATTGGTTTGTTACATTAGTGTCATTGCATTTTCGCTAATTAAAAAAATTAGCACATTTAGTATTGCCACCATCAATTAAAATGCAGTAAATAGTTAAATATTTCTTTATTCAATAAATCAGCACTCTTATAAATGAAAAAGAAAATCGTAAAATCAATCATAAATACCTCAGGCCTATTTTAAAAGCGGCTATTTTAGTAAATCACAATCTTTTTTTTTTTGTTCATCCATATGTTTGTAAAAACATATGAACTTGATACTTTTTGTCATTGAAAACCATATCCTCTGGTATGACACTAGAAGGACCCCATTTAAGATCATGTGACTGAAGCCCCCTGTGAAGCTCGTGACCTGCACCTGTTAAGTTTTTGTTTCAGATTTTTTTACATATTTAACTTGTTTGGAATCACTATAACATCGTTAAGTTGTGCTGTCCTTTGGTATCCGCTATTTATGGAAAATGCCCGACAAGTCATAGGTATTATATTAAAATATTATTCATAATTTCATAAACTAAATAGCACTATATGAAGATAAGTGTCCAACCATAGTAAAAATAATACTTATGGAAGTCAATGGTTGTTTTTCTTCCCAACATTCTTCAAATTATCTTCCTCTGTGTCCAATAGAAGAAAGTCAACCATATTTGGGACAGAAGTGGAGAAAGAGTAAATGATGACAGAAATTTCTAAGTGAACTATTCCTTTAATGTTTTTAAACACTTATCCCACTTTTAGTGTATTAGCCTGTAACTGTGACCTGGGATAACCAGCTCATTCCTCCTCCAGCAGTTCATCAAGTGTAAAGTTGAGATGTGATTGATGTGCAGATATGAAGATATGCAGTTTATCAGCTTTGCGTCGTCTTTTGTGATCGTCTATGAACTGCGAGCTAAAGCCCACCCACACATACAAACTGGCCAAGACCGCCACAGACAGACATGGTATGTACATATTCCTTTTTAAATAGCTTTAATGTCACAACCACTTTGACAGGGATGAGAATGAGCAACTGAAGTAAACATTTGGAAAGTTTCAGTTTATATCTGGAGTGTATTTTGTTCAGCACGATTTCTTCGCTTTTCTTTCTGACTCCCGAGACTGTTGTCGATCGGACTGGACATCGAAGATAACACTTTCTGTAAACCGTGATGTTTATTATACATGATATTTGTGTTTAGACAAAGTACTGTCTCCACGGTGATATAGTTGTAACAGTATACTACAGTAAAGACTTGCCAGGAAAGCGAAAATAATCTAGAATCTACTCATGTGCTAATCATTTATTTTTCTGACCTGTCATTTGCATCACTATGTAAATCAGGAAGTAAACATACACCGTTACATTAATAACGAATGCTGTATGTTTGTGATTGAGGTAATGGTTTTATATTCACACATTCGGACTTTTTCCCTAATAATGTCATTTCAAAAAAGTATACTTTGCAAATTATAAATAGTGAAATCATATTAGCAGACAATGACTATCAAAGTGCAACATTGTTCACAGTCAATTACATGGTGCTAATGTTGTTTTGAAGTCATATTTTAGCCTACATGTCCGAATATTCAAAGTACCATGGTAAATAGGGAGCGTATCAAGTTGTCACTAAACGAGTGTGCGAATATAAAACTAACTTGACCTCAATATGTTATTCTTAGTAGTGTTGTTGACTACAACACTCGTTTATTTAGCTGTCACATTCGCTTCGCTGGATATGCTTGAGTTATTTATATGAACCGGTTCATTTGATTCATTTGTTCTGGAGTCGCGCTGCGTGACGATTCTCTAGAAATGAATCGCCTGTAGGCTTGGCGTTGTTGGTCATTGAACAATAGCGTTGTAAATGCGATGTTTCACACTAAACACTAAACGCACTAAAACCCGGTTTATGAACTACCAATATTTACTGAGGTGCCATATTGTGACAAAAGCCAGATTCGTAGTACAGGAAGTGACATCATTTTCAGGGGAACGACAGCTCCAGTGCTCGGTAAGAAAACCCCGATTTATTTTGTCTTCTGTGCTGTTAGTTGGGATTTCATAATGTATATCAATTGTCATCAGTGGATGGAAATCCACCAAGGTGCTTTAGGTGCGATAAAACTCTGCATATGCTACCAATCGAACTACAAGCACTGCTCGTTTTGTAGTCCTTTAGTAAATAATTCCGATGTTATTAATAAAGCCGAAATGTCCATAGCGTATTTGTGGAATTTTGGTATACTTTATTATATATGTAATCACATTCTTAAGCATATAAACATGATTCTTAAAAAGCATGTCGTGCAGCATCATGTCTTTTTGAAAAGCATTGTATTTCTGTGCATCATAAATGCATCTATAATGGTGAGATCTTTAATAATGAAAACAAGCTTGTATTTTTAAGATGCTTAACGTGTTGTTTAGGGCTGCATGATATTGGAATACACTCACCGGCCACTTTATTAGGTACACCTTACTAGTACCGGGTTGGACCTATTTTTGCCTTCAGAACTGCCTTAATCCTTTGTGGCATAGATTCAACAAGATACTGGAAATATTCCTCAGAGATTTTGGTCCATATTGACTTGATAGCATCACGCAGTTGCTGCAGATTTGTCGGCTGCATGTCCATGATGCGAAGGTGCTCTATTGAATTGAGATCTGGTGACTGTGGAGGCCATTTGTGTACTAATGGGCCCAAGGTGTGCCAAGAAAATATCCCCCACACCATTACACCATCACCACCAGCCTGAACCGTTGATACAAGGCAGGGTGGATCCATGCTTTCATGTTGTTGACGCCAAATTCTGACCCTACCATCCGAATGTCACAGCAGAAATTGAGACTCATCAGACCAGGCAACGTTTTTCCAATCTTCTATTGTCTAATTTTGGTGAGCCTGTGCCAATTGTAGCCTCAGTTTCCTGTTCTTAGCTGACAGGAGTGGCACCCGGTGTGGTCTTCTACTGCTGTAGTCCATCCGCCGCAAGGTTGGACGTGTTGTGTGTTCAGAGATGCTCTTCTGCATACCTCGGTTGTAACGAGTGGTTATCTGAGTTACTATTGTCTTACTATCAGCTGGAACCAGTCTGGTCATTCTCCTCTGACCTCTGGCATCAACAAGGCATTTGTGCCCACAGAACTGCCGCTCACTGGATATTTTCTCTTTTTCAGACCATTCTCTGTAAACCCTAGAGATGGTTGTGCATGAAAATCCAAGTAGATCAGCAGTTTCTGAAATACTCAGACCAGCCTGTCTGGCACCAACAACCATGCCACGTTCAAAGTCACTTAAATCACCTTTCTTCCCCATTCTGATGCTCTGCATTTGAGCTGCAGCAGATCATCTTGACCATGTCTACATGCCTAAATGCATTGAGTTGCTGCCATTTGATTGACTGATTAGAAATTTGCGTTAATGAGCAATTGGACTGGTGTACCTAATAAAGTGGCCGGTGAGTGTATTGCGATATAAAAATAATTTCACAAGATGACTTGCATAACTCTATGTGGAAACAATTCATGATATTACATTGATACAGGCAAGTGCATCTGTATGCAATATACAAAATGATCCCAAAAACAAAATAAATAATTAACTGAAAATAAATAAACAGCATTTATATTTGCGTTTCGGAGGAGTCTAGCGGTATTGAGGTACAGAAATTCAATAATCAAATGTAAATTAACACTGTATAGTCTAGGGCTGCACGACATTGCAATATTTTGTTTTGCCCCGATATGAATACATTTCCACCAAATGATTTGAATAGCTCTATTTGGAAAGATTTAATAAATTTAGATCGACTGGGATGATCAAGTATTTTTCTATGCAGTGCATCTGCATAAATTATAATAAATTACAAGCAAAAATAAATAATCAAACAGTCCTTTATGGTTTTCCGGGGGAGTCTAACAGCATTTATGTACAGAAATTAAACATTCATTCATTCATTTTCTTTTCGGCTTAGTCCCTTTATTAATCTGGGGTCTCCACAGCGAGATGAACCGCCAACTTATCCAGCATATGTTTTTACGCAGCGGATGCCCTTCCAGCTGCAACCCATCACTGGGAAACATTCATACACACACATACACTACGGACAATTTTAGCTTACCCAATTCACCTATACCACATGTCTTTGGACTTGTGGGGGAAACCCACGCGAACACGGGGAGAACATGCAAACTCCACACAGAAATGCCAACTGACCCAGCCGAGGCTCGAACCAGCGACCTTCTTGCTGTGAGGCGAACGTGCTACCCACTGCGCCACCGCGTCGCCCAGAAATTAAACAATCAAATGTAAAATAACATGGTCATATTTCTATAAATAATAAAAAAAATTATAAAATGTAATAAAATCTTAATCTTTTAATCTTTAATAAATAATTTAATCCTGCGATGTGACTATTCAATTCAATTCATGTTTATTTCTATAATGCTTTTACAGTGTAGATTGTGTCAAAGCCGCTTAACACAGAAGTTCTAGCAAAGTCCAGATTTCAGAGTTGAAGTTCAGTCTAGTTCAGTTCAGTGCACTGCTGAAAGTTAAAACACTGAAGAGCAAATCCATTGATGCGCAGCTCCACAAGTTCCAAACCAAGCAAGCCGGTGGTGACAGTGTCGAGGAAAAAAAAACTTCACCAACTGACGAAGTGAAGGAAAAAAAATCAGTGCATTGCAGAAACACACTTTGCAATATCAATGGTCAAACGATATATGGTTCAGCCCTAGTATAGTCTTCATTGTATAAATAAACACAGTTAATCTTTATTAAAGGGGCAAGCTTTATCATTTCTTGTGCCCAGATGGCTTAAATGTGCTTGAAATCTGATAGTCACAGGCCTTAAAATCTCATCTAAGCAAAAATCTTTCATTGCGATATTTTGTTTTGTTACAATATATATTGCAATATGAATATAATTTCACCAGATGATTTGAATAGCTCTGCTTGGAAAGATATCATTCATTTAGATCGACTGGGATGATGAAGTCTTCTATGCGGTACATCTGCATAAAATATAATACATTTAAAAGCATATAAACACGACAGAGCACAAATAAAAGTTAAATAAACGGTTCTCTGGGGAGTCAAACAGTATTTAAGTACAGAAATTGAACAATAAACAGTAAAATAACTTGGTCATTATTGCATAGATAAATGAGCAATATCACACGAGTTGCAGTGCGATATGGCTGTATATCAGCACTGGTGGGAGTCTGCAGGCCGAGTGCCTTAGTGTCCCACCAGTGCTGATATACAGCCATATCGCACTGCTACGAGTGTGATATTGCGTATTTATCAACAGTTCGATGGCACAATCGTGTGTATAAAAAATAAAATCAAACAGAGAGTCTAAAAACCCTTTTGTATTAGGAACTACTTTCTTCCGCCATTCCTGCACATCTGCTGCTGACGTCAGAACAGCAGAAGCCGTTACTAATTCACCAACGTCACTTTAGAGCTAGTATTTGAATGATTCTCTAGCGTAATATCTAAAGTGATGACAAAACAGGAGATTTTGCTGACATTTTAAGATTATAAGGCTGAACGTGACATGAAATGCCATCCGTCTACAGAGATATCTCCCTACATTATTACAGTCTACTGTATTTCTCTGTTGCAATCGGGATATGACAATAATTAACCCCGAAAAAAGCAGCGCATTCACTACCAGATTGCTGTTGTGTTTGCGATAAGGAAAAAAGTTAAACACATGTGGCCAGTTCTTCTTTCTTTCTGCCAACACAACACACATTCCTGATATGCGAGTCCCATCTCACACTCAATACACTACAGTTATATGGTATAAATACAGCACTACAACATACAAAAGAGAGAGATCGACTTAGAATATCACTTACCTGTTTAATAATGATCTGATCAGCTGTAGTTTGAAATTACGCTGTTTTAATCTTCTAAGGGCTTATTATGCGGTCCTGTCGCCATCTTGTGGATAGACAACATCAACCGTCTTTGGTCTACTCAGTATGTCAGGCTAATGGCCGCCGACGCGCTGTCTCTCAGAAATTATAAATATTTTAAAATAGGCACTATCCTTATAAATAAACTGCATAGTTGCAATCTAAACAACTGCGTTCTCGACTAAAAAAGCCTCAAAAGTACATTGTTACCCAACAGCAGCAATATTTGTCAAACCGTAGAGTGTCCTCAGCTTGTCGCTGTATGTGGGCAGAGTAATACACAAGGGTGAAGGGTGAAGAGGCAGGTCGAGTGCTGTTACTGGCAAAATATCGCACGGCTATCAGCCAATCAGATTCAAGAACCAGACAGAACTGTTGTATAATAAAAAATAAATAACAATGTTTAATAACAATATGAATAATAACTTTATCTTTTAATCTTTAATAGATAATCTAGTCCTGCGATGTGAATATTGCAGATACACACATTGCGATATCGATGCTCAAACGATATATTGTTCAGCCCTACTCTGCAGTGACTTAACGTATCAGGTGTTCTGAACTGTGGTTACTGGTTAATTATAATCCCAATTTGCATTGCAGATCTTGCTACGCGACTATTGCAGATGTTGCGATACCGATGATGAAACGATATATTGTGCAGCCCTAGTGTTGTTATGGACCCTTTTCACAAGACTGTTATGATGCGTTTAATGGTCTTCATAATCTTAAATTGTTGAAAGTTTTTAATATTTTGATTTTTAAAAACAATTATGAACATTTCTATGTATTTCTGTATGTATTATATCATCTTTGCATCAAATTACAAAAACTTGTCACTTCTGCAAGGCGTTTCTAATGCAGCGTCTATGGAGGCGGGATAGTAAATTTACCATTATTCTCTCTTCTGGCTGCAGTTATCTGTCTCACACCATTTTTTCCTGTTTCTGAAAGTCTTGATAACACCATCGTGGAGTTTTTCTTTTATTATTACAGCAAACAGGATTGTAAAAATATGATTTGTTGTACTCTCCCATTCACTACGCTCTAAGTTTACCTAACTATTATGACTTCCACTGCTGAGAAACCTGGAAATGTGAAAAGGGTCCATTAGTGCAAATGAGATGTCATTTTTGTTAATTTCAATCCTTTTGCAGGCAGAGGAAGGCATCATGCTGGATGAGGTGGTTGTGAATGAGCAGTCGTCCACAGATGCGGATGAGTCAGTGCCATGTTTCCAGACTCCAGGACCCACCGTCACCTTCCATCAAATCCGATACCGCATCAAGGAACGATTAGGAATGTTTAGCTGCCAATGGGGTGAAAAGGACATCCTTAAAGATGTCAGGTGATGGTTTGATATGTACCACTAGTCAAAATGTGGACACACTTTCTTGATTCTTAAACTTGTAACCATAAACCTGTAGCTCACAAAGTAAACTTGATTTGACTTGATTTGTTTATTTCGAACAGTTTAATTAAACTCTTAAAAGCAATTATTCATTCATTCATTTTCTTTTCGGCTTAGTCCCTTTATTAATCAGGGGTCGCCACAGCGGAATGAACCGCCAACTTATCCAGCACTTGTTTTATGCAGCGGATGCCCTTTCAGCCGCAACCCAGTACTGGGAAACACCCATACACACTCATTCGCACATACTCATACACTACGGCCATGTCTTTGGACTGTGGGGGAAACCGGAGCACCTGGAGGAAACCCATGCCAACACGGGGAGAACATGCAAACTCCACACAGAAATGCCTCCTGGCACAGCCGGGACTCGAACCAGCGACCTTCTTGCTGTGAGGCGACAGTGCTAACCACTGAGCCACCGTGCCGCCTTTAAAAGCAATTATTCAAACACAAGTACATTTAATCAAACGTATATGTGTGAACTCAAAAATAGCAGTTGATTTTAACCAGTGCGAAATGGATCACATGTAGATTGTGTCAAAGCAGCTTAATATAGATGGCTACATCTAAATATAATGCTAGTATATTTTATACTCAGGTCGGCACGGTGGATCAGTGGTCAGCACTGTTGCCTCACAGCAAGAAGGTCGCTGGTTCGAGTCCCGGCTGGGCCAGTTGGCATTTCTGTGTGGAGTTTGCATGTTCTCCCTGTGTTGGCGTGGGATTCCTCCAGGTGCTCCGGTTTCCCCCACAGTCCAAAGACATGCGCTATAGGTGAATTGAATAAACTAAATTGGCCGTAGTGTATGTTTGTGAATGGGAGTGTATGGGTGTTTCCCAGTGATGGGTTGCAGCTGGAAGGGCATCCGCTGCTTAAAACATGTGCTGGATAAGTTGGCGGTTCATTCCGCTGTGGCGACCCCAGATTAATAAAGGGACTAAGCCGAAAAGAAAAAGAATGAATGAAATTGGCCGTAGTGTATGAGTGTGTGTGTGTGTGTGTGAGTGAATGGGTGTGTATGGGTGTTTCCCAGTACTGGGTTGCGGCTGGAGGGCATCCGCTGCGTAAAACATATGCTGGAATAGTTGGCGGTTCATTCCGCAGTGGCGACCTTTGAAATAGAGACTAAGCCGAATGAATGAATGAATTTTTATACTCGTTTTTAATGCTTTTTGAAAGAAGACTCTTAAACTCATAAAGGTACACATATATTTACATATTGTGAAATATTATTACAGTTCAGTTCTTTTAATATATGAAAATGTAATTTATTTCTAAAATGGTAAAATTAAATTTTCAACCAGCCATTAGTTTAGTCTTCCATGTCATATGATCCTTCCGAAATCATTGCAATATGCCAATTTGGTTTTCATAAATTATAAATTATTATTGGAGCTCAGTTATTAGTAATGGTACTTTTTATTTTTAGATTTTCAGCATTCTTTGATTTCTTGAAAGACAAAAATTTTTTTATTTGAGGGGAAATCCTTTATAATATATATGCACATAGCATATATGCGTTCATATATACAGTGCTTAGCATAAATGAGTACACCCCATTTTGAAAAGGAAGATTTGTATCCATTTCTCAGTGAATATAGGTCATATATTTTGGTGCATTCGAACAAAAACAAAAAATTTATTAAACAGATATATTTATTAAAATAATATTTTAGTCACCGAACATCTTTAGAAATAGAAAGAAAATGCATTTAAATTCATGCAAAAAAAATGTGCAAACTTTCAACAAAATGTTCTATATTTTTTCTTTTTTTCCCTAACATATAAATTTGGACTTAATTATGTTAAGTTTTAGGTACAACAAATAATAACTTAGTTGTTCATTTGGTATCAGAAGTGGCTTATATGAAAGGCAAAGGCCTCTAGATTACGCTTATTTTACCAAAATAAAATATGATCATGCCTTGATTTTTAATGATTTAAATAGGACAGTAAGGTCTGACTTTGCTTAGACAAAAGTCTTGTCACAGAAATAATGTACAGTATAGAATATAAAGTCATGGTGCAGTGGAAAAAGAATGAATATTGTGTATGACTCCCATGAGCTTGGAGGACTGCATCCATACATCTCTGCAATGACTCAAATAACGTATTAATAAAGTCGTCTGGAATGGCAAAGAAAGCGTTCTTGCAGGACTCCCAGAGTTCATCAAGATTCTTTGGATTCATCTTCAATGCCTCCTCCTTCATCTTACCCCAGACATGCTCAATAATGTTCATGTCTGGTGACTGGGCTGGCCAATCCTGAAGCACCTTGACCTTCTTCGTTTTCAGGAACTTTGATGTGGAGGCTGAAGTATGAGAAGGAGCGCTATCCTGCTGAAGAATTTGCCCTCTCCTGTGGTTTGTAATGTAATGGGCAGCACAAATGTCTTGATACCTCAGGCTGTTGATGTTGCCATCCACTCTGCTGATCTCTCGTTTGGTGATTTTTCCTTCACCAAACTTGACTGGTTTCTGTGAGAATCTTGGGTCCATGCGGGTTCCTATAGGTCTTCTGCAGTATTTGTGATGACTGGGATGCAGTTCAACAGATGATTCATCGGAAAAATCTACCTTCTGCCACTTTTCCAAATGATCAACTAGAAGTCAAGTTATTATCTGTTGCTCTTACAACTGGGATCGACGACAAGACTTTTGTCAGGTAGTGTAGTTGAAAGCAGTCCAAAAAGTGATGACTGGTGTTTTGAATCTTTTGCAGTGGGATCATGAACCCGGGAATGAACGCTATAATGGGCCCTACTGGAAGTGGAAAGACATCGTAAGCATGTTAATTTATTTTTTATTTTTTGCTATTTTTGTAAAAATGTTTTCCTTACTTAATTTTTGTCTTCTTTCTAGTCCAGATATCCAAAAAAAATCTTCAGTCAAGATGCATTTTATCGAGAAAACAATAAATAGTTATTTTTGCTTATCCCAATGGTGGATTATTTTGCTTGTTTGAAGGAAAACCTCAATTAATTTTGACTTATTATTTCTGAAAACAGTACACTATTTTTGCTTGTCTAGAAAATGCGTCTTGATTTAAGAATTTTTAGATATTTGGACAAAATTTTAAGTAAGAAAAGCATTTTTTCCAGTGTTTCTGTTGTAATGTGGATGTTAAAATATCTCAATGCTTTAGACAAAATACCAAACCAAAGTGAAAGTTATTTATTTATAATATCTATAATACTTTAAACAGTGCAGTTGGTATCAAAGCAGCTTTACAGAGATGAGCAGGAAAAGAGTTAAATCAGCTATAGAAACTATAGAGCCAATTCAGATTATGCTGTAAAGTAGCTCTAAAAGCAAAAGTCTCGTTATTCAGCTCGAGTCAGATCAATGTTAATTGAATTCAGCACCAGTATTTTGTTCAACAGAAGATGATAATGCCATCAACCAGCCTAAATGGATAGACCTCTAAAAATCTGTCATTATTTACATATCCTCCATATATGTATGACTTTATTTCTTTAAAAGGAGAAACTTCGAAAAATGTTGGGAACCACACAGTACTATGGAAGTCAGTGGTTACCGTCAGTTTTCAAAATTTCTTCTTTTATAACAAAAGAGTTTAACAAAACAAAAGAGTGCTAGTCAGTGCGGTCATATCAATACATTTACAGAGTTTTTTGGCATTATATTTCAAAACATTTCAAAGATTTTTGCCAGTAACTGCAACAAATTGAAGGAAAAAATCTCTAGCATTTTATTTTTGATCTAAATTGTAAAGAATTGAAGCATTTCCTAAAGAAATGATTGATAAGCATTAGTACCAACCAAGCAGTGTGTTTAATAGAAGTCTAATAGACATCAAAGCATAAATATCTCAGCTAAAACAGGGCTAAATTTAGGTTGTCAGTGAAAATCTAATAGATGTATAAATATAGCCCAAAACTAGACTAGTCATCTAATTCAGTGTTTCCCAATCCTGTTCCTGGAGGCACACCAACAATGCATATTTTGGATGTCTCCCTTATCTGACCCATTCATTTCAGGTTTTGGAGTCTCTTCTTATGTTCTGATGAGTTGATTTCGGTGTGTTTAATTAGGAAGAGGTTGAAAAGGTGTACTGTTGGTGTGCCTTCAGGAACAGGGTTTGGAAAACACTGATCTAATGCACAGGAATAAATGACTACACGTGCAAATTCTATCTAATCTGTCTATCTGATGATTAGTCTATTCTTAGACATCTATTATATTTTCAATGACAACCCAAATTTAGCCCTGTTTTAGCCAAGATATTTATTCTTGGATGTCTATTAGGCTGCGTGTACACTGCAGATCTTGATGGTCAAATCCGATTTTGTGATTATATCAGAATTTTTTTGACGACCCGCTTACATCATCTTTTAAACGTGACTCGTATCCGATGGACTGCATTTACACTGCACACAGCAAAGACGCAATGACTATGAAAAAAAGAGCGGGCGCTGACTGACAGCTGATAATAAAAGAGTGCTCTTTTCTAGATCTATTCCTGTGTTTAATCTGTTTGCAGGGTTTCGTTTTTTTTGACAAGTTGTTTTACTATAGTTTATGACAGAAAAGTTCTCATTTGGCCATCTTCTTTTAATCTAGGCCTTTTTAAATCAGTAGGCGTCTTAATGTAATGTCCATGGCATGATTTATGCACGTGACATGTGCAACAGTTTTAGTTTATATTGTTGTTTTTTTTGCTGGTCTTAAAATATATTTTTTATTTTTTTATATATATATATATTTTTTTTTTTTCATTTAGTTTTTGTTGCAGTTTCCAAATTTACATACAGATGTATAGTATAAAGGGTTTTCCACAATGGGTACATAAAACAACCAAACATCGGCATCCAGAAATTGTAGAAATAAATGAAATTATAAAATACCAAAAATTTCCATAAATAAATAAATAAATATTGAAGTTACATTAATGATTCAAGGACATTATAAGAACAATCAAAACAACACACTCATAATTGCTTTGTATATTGTCAAAAAGAAAACAGATTAAAAAAAATGAGTTGTTGCTTTTCAGTTATAATTCAATTATATGTTTTTTTTTGTTTTTTTTGTTTTTTGTTTTCTTGTTTGTTTGTTTTTAAACCCATATTGTGGCACCCAGTCTACCTTTTTTTTTTTTTTTTAACCTAAACTATATACATATAAAAAAAACTGTAGTTTATATTGTTTACGTGGCAGACGTTGTGCTACATTACAATATAAAAACTTTTTTAGTCCTTGTGTATGAGATTTAAGGTTTGGGACTCTGCTGAAGTCTGTTCTGAAATGAAAGCATCAGAGTTGACGTCATTCGCTACGGTTTTTAATGATGCGCGACTCGCATTGACAGGTGAAAATCCGATCTACCTGCTTATACTACAGACATGAGAACACAGATCCGATTCATATCGGATAAATTTCCACATATGAACAAGGCCTGAATCTGATTTGAGTGAATCGGAATCCATGTTTTTTTTTTCTTGCTTACACGTACATGAGCCATATCCGATCTGTGCCACATGGGAGAATAAAAATCGGAATTGGGTCACTTGAACCATGCAGTGTAAATGCAGCCTATATTTAAACGTTTTTATTAATACAAACGAGTTATTAATACAAAATTTATTTAATTAAAATTTTTAAAACAAATTTAAAAATCCTGTTAGCATATCTTCAAGCTTGAGTGAAGTCCAGTGTTGTTTGAGTTCATATGCCTATGTTATGTGCAATTGGCCAATGTATTATTTTTGAAAACAAGACTTTTTTTTTTTTTTTTTGCTTGTCTAGAAAATGCGTCTTGATTTAAGAATTTTTAGATATTTGGACTAGAAACAAGACAAAAACTCCAAGTAAGAAAGGCATTTTTTCCAATTTTTGTAATGTATGTGGATGTTAAATATCTCAATGCTTTAGACAAAATATCAAATCAAAGTGAAAGTGGTTTTAAAGCACAGGTTTTGTTTGTTTTTTTCACAGTTATTAATTTACGCGTGTCTGTCTGCAGGCTCCTGGATGTCATTGCAGGACGGAAAGATCCTAAGGGCTTAAAATCAGGTCAAGTTCTAGTTGACAACACCATTGTGACCTCTGAGCTCAGGCTGTGCTCTGCTTATGTGGTTCAGGTTAGGACACACAATACTTTCTGTGGCGTTCTATGTATTTTAAATCAATTTGTGTAGTTCTACGAAATGCATATTTCCGTTTAAATGTTTGGGGGGCAGTCATTTTATTTTCAAAATATTTTTTGGAAGATATTAATAGTGCTCAACAAGTTTACATTTACAGTTGACCTCAAAAATTTTTGTAATAATATATAATAATAATGTATATATATTCAAATTTTTCCCAAATGATTTTTAACAGAGCAAGAAATTTCCTATAATATTTTTTCTTTTAGAGAAAGTCTTATTTGTTTTATTTTGGCTAGAATAAAAGCAGTTTTAAATTTTTAAAAACCATTTAATGCTCAATATTATTAGCCCCCTTAAGCAATATTTATAATAATAATAATACATTTATATTCATATAGCACCTTTCCAGAGCTCAAGGACACTTTACAATGAATGTAACAAAGAAGAGATAGTATATTGGAGGACACAATCATCAAGTGGAGTCAACATTAGTTTAACAAGCATACAAGAAGTCAAATATAACAAACTGAAACAAAACAGGACAAAACAAAACCTAAGAGACAAATATGCAGAGTACAGGTTGATCAAATAAAATGGTCAGTTTGTCAAATCAGAGGTGTAACATTCAGAAAACAAGTGAGTTTTAAGTAAAGATTTAAAGTCTGAGATATTATTAACAGAACAGAGTGAGCGTGGTAGAGAGTTCCAAAGTTTGGGTGCAATAACACTAAATGATCTGCCCCCCCATTGAAGAGAGGCGGTACCGAGGGACAGCAAGAAGGCCAGAGTCAGAGGAACGTAGTGAGCGAGTAGGGATGTAGGAGATGTAGTAAGATAAGAAGGAGCTAGGCCATTTAAGGATCGAAATACAAGGAGGAGAATTTTGAATTTAATACGGTGTGCAAGTTCTAGACAATTTTTTTTCGATTGTCTACAGAACAAACCATCTTTATACAATTTCCCTAACTTGCCTAATTAACCTAATTAACCTAGTTAAGCCTTTAAATGTCACTTTAAGCTGAATACTAGTATCTTGAAAACTATCTAGTCAAATATTCTGTGCTGTCATCATGGCAAAGATAAAAGAAATCAGTTATTAGAAATGAGTTGTTAAAACTATTATGTTTTTGAAACTATTATTAAACAGAAATTGGGGAAAAAAAATTGACAGGAGGGCTAATAATTTAGGAGAGCTAATAATTCTGACTTCAACTGTGTATGATCAGAAATATAATACAAGTTTGAATTTGGGAAATATTTTTTAGAATGTAACTTATGCCTGTTCAGTTCAGACAGAGAATGGCAGTCAAACGTTAAAGTTTTTTAAAGTTTGGTATTGTTATTTTTAGTTGTACGATAACGTTTTTCTCTCTGCTGAATGTTACATGATGTATTGTAGTGGTGCGTTCAGGAGGCGTGGCTTTGAATGGCACTTTGCATAGGCTTTCAGTGCTATCAGGCTAATGTTAGCATTTTCCAAGATCTGAACAATATTTTATGTATTGTCTTATTTCACATAGTACGGCTTGCTAGAAAGTAAAACAAATGCTAAATCGTTGGAAGTAGCTTTACTGAAAGTGAAAACAATACATTTTCATTGTCTTTCAGAATGACATTCTGATGGGTACTCTGACCGTGAGGGAGAACTTGGCCTTCTCTGCCAATCTTCGATTGTCACGAAAGGAATATTCCTCATCTGACAAAGAAATGAGGGTCAACTCTGTCATCCAGGAGCTCGGCCTCAAAGATTGTGCAGACACTAAGGTAACAGACTTTAACCTTGTGAACAGGAATGTTAAACATGATTTGTTATGTTTGTATGAACATAACCTCATACCTTGAGACTGACTGCATGAAAGAATTGGGTTGATGTCACATGTGTAAGTCACACAAGAATTTTCACAACAACAGTTGGGGTTAAACTCGATGGTCCATATCATACACCCGGCACAATGCGGTACAAGTTTTTTGCTCATTTCAGTCTGCTACAGGTATCATTTTTACATTCTGTGCCACATTGTTTTTATAGCAAATGCATTTGTGGTTATTTGTGCACCCTTGGACAAGCTGGTCTGAAAGGGAGGTGTGTTAAGGCACATTGTTGGTGCATTGCTTTTTTGAGACAACTGAAATAGACAGCACCATTGACCAACTAAAGCTCATCTAAAGTCAATGACACATTTTTTGTTGTTGTTGTTATTTAATGATAGGTGGGTCCAAAACACACATCCATGTTGCTTATTAAACACACAAGGATTCACAGCAGCACACAAACATATTTTAAGTATGACTGAAAACTTATTAAAGGATTCAAATGTAAAAGATCATTATTGTCTACATAAATATAAAAACCGCTACCTTCCCGCCTTCACCTCAGTGGGCTTTGGTGGAATCTGACTCATTCTGTAGATGGTCTGAGGCTTTAACCTTGTATATGAACAGATCCGTTCCCTCGCTAGTGAAGAGTACCGTTTTTCTGCTTACAAAGTCCACCTTGTAAATAGTGAATACTCCATGGCACAACCACAACTCACTCTTTAAAAGAATCTGTGATGAGACTATGATTGTTTTAATGCATGTTATGCCCAAAAACATACCCATAACCCATAACTCATAAAAGAATAAGGACAACTCTTCTAAGGCTCATTGGCCCAATTCAGCATGTAGAATCAACATCAGCCATCAGCTAAAGAGAACGTTCTGATTGGTTATTCAGCAACTAATCAGAGCTCGAGTGTGGAACACAAAGAGGCTGGCTGTAATTTTGCTATATTTCTCAAATATTTGCAAACGATATGGATTATTTGATTGTCCAACATATTTGCATAAGCGAATCCTCTGTGGTGGGTGACAGTTACTGGGATAATGGTACAGAAAACAGAGAAAACAGGCGCAAAATGTTGCTCTCATTTCATCAGTTTGGTGTGTTTACGGGCAGCTTTTTGGTCCAGACATGAGTCAACAACATACTTTGGTTTTGTCGGTGCTAGTTGTTTGATGTCGGCTTGGCCTTTAGACCATGCATCAGACGCATTGACCATTTTTTTCCATTCTTAAAATGGCAAAAGTAGATTCAAAGACCCCCTCAGTGCACCTGCACTGTGTGCTTTAGACCAAGCACCTAGATCGCAAAAATAATGCTCTATTTCTTTATATGGTGGGTGTGATTTTTGTCAAGTAGGGTGCAATCCTGGGTTAACATTTTTTGTTGATCCTGGATCATCATTCATGTTAAAAAATGTAATGCGTACCTAATTCCTAACCCTAACTGTAAATTATTCCGAAAATCAGAGGGGATTAATACTTGGATATCTTGTTGTCGCGATACTGAATTTCAGTACCAATCGGTACTGAAATTTTAAAAACGTCCATTTCCCACTAGCATTTGAACGCTGTTGACCTCGTTCTTAAACACCGCTGATTTGCCATTGCGTTCACGTGCTCAACAGAAATGACACTGATTGGCCGTGGAGCTCATCAGTTCACCACTGTACCACAGATACAGGGACACTGGAGTGGTTTAAAGCCGCGAAGATCAGTCGATTCCTCAACAGATCGCTCGTATGACAGCTCTTCGTGGCTTTAAACAACTCCAGTGTCTGTATCTGTGTTTGCAATTCAATTAAATTTAATTCATTTGTATTTCTATAGCGCTTTTACAATGTAGATTGTGTCAAAGCAGCTTAACATAGAAGTTCTTGTAAATTGCAATTGAAACTGTGTCAGTTTAGTTTTCAGAGTTAAAGTTCAAATTAGTTCAGTTCAGTATGGTTTAATTTTCACTGCTAAAAGTCCAAACACTGAAGAGCGAATCCATCAATGCGCAGCTCTACAAGTACCAAACCAAGCAAGCCTGTGGTTACAGTGGCGAGGAACAAACCACCAATTGACTAAAGTGAAGGAAAAAAACCTTGAGAGAAACCAGGCTCAGTTGGGCACGACCATTTCTTCTCTGGCCAACTTCCTGTGCAGAAGTGCAGTCTAGGTGCCGGAGGCTGGAGAAAGCTGGACGTCCATCGTGGAGAAGCTGCAGGTGTGAGTAGGTCACCGGTGGGTGTACAGGCTGGCCCTTCAGGATCAATGCGGAGACTCATCTGTCACTGGGGTCTTTCAGGAATCAGTCTCATGCTCTCCACTCCTCCATGACCACCACAGCATCTGCTCAGGATACAGCCTGGTCTAGGATTATGGAGACCTTGGGATAATGAAAAACAGACTAACATAAGCGTAGATGCTGTTCAGATTATAATGTCTTTTGGAAAGTGTTCCCAGCTCTGGTTGCCCTAATCAATGCAGCCTAACAATCCTTTAGAGGATTTGGATTTCAAAAGCATTTGAGTTTTGTGTGTATGCTAATGCAAAGAAATGTGTCTTTAGTCTAGTTTTAAACTGACAGAGTGTGTCTGCCTCCTGAACTGCACTAGGAAGGCTGTTCCAGAGTTTAGGTGCCAGATATGAGAAAGATCTACCGCCTACAGCTGATTTTGATATTCTGGGAATAATCAATTGTCCAGACTGTCAAATCCGCTTCATTCGCGCATCAAATTCACTGAGCAATACATGCGGATTCACGTCATGGGCGGGGCTTCTGTTTGCCCGGTGACTGTAGCTTCGTTGCTAAATGGCTAACATGGATTTTGTTGAGAGAATAGCTGTGTTTATGTGCTTTAGGAAGGCTGATAAACAGCGTAGATTCATTTGGAGCCGTGTCTGAGTCCACTAGATCCATTCTGAGGTGCACCCAGCTCAGTGAGCTCATAAACTCCTCCAGAAACTATACCTGGATGATGGATGCTTCAGACTGAGCCGAGCCCAGTTTGATGAACTGTTGTCCCGTGTCGGCAGGAGGATTTTCCCCCGGGACACCAACAACAGGCGCTACGTCATAGCGCCACGTCATAATCCGAGATCTTGTTCTTTCGGTCATGACCCAAAGCTCATGACCATAGGTGAGAGTAGGAACGTAGATTGACCGGTAATTGCCCTTCGGCTCAGCTCCTTCTTTACCACAACGGACCGGTACATCGACCACATTACTGCTGCCGCTGTACCAATCTGCCTGTCAATCTCACGTTCCATCCTTCCTTCACTCGTGAACAAAACCCCAAGATACTTGAACTCCTCCACCTGGGGTAAGGACTTTCCTCTAACCTGGAGATTGCAAACCACCTTTTTCCGGTGGAGCACCATGGCCTCGGACTTGGAGGTGCTGATTCTCATCCCAGCCGCGTCACACTCGGCAGCAAACCACCCCAATGCATGCTGAAGGTCCATGTTCGATGAAGTCAACAGAACAACATCGTCTGCGAATAACAGAGATGAGATCCTGTGGTCCCCGAACCAGACCCCCTTTAGCCCAAGGCTGCGCTTTGAAATTCTGTCCATAAACCATTGGCTGTCCATACCGATTGGTACCGAAATTCAGTATTGTGACAACACTACTTGGATAACAATGATGTAGAAGCACATAATCCTAACTGTAAGACTAAACTTAACATAATCTGTAAATGTGTCCCTTAAATATGATTGGCTGATTGGACTGGATCGACATATATGTTAAGGGTGTCTGCAGTGTCTTAGAAAGTATTAAAAGTTGGTTGATAGGTCAATTTAGAGAAATGTAAGGCCCTTAAAAAGTATTAAAAAACATGAATGATATTTTACAAGCTATCAAAATCTGTATCAGTATGCTAAAGTTTGCTTGAATTGAATCTATGAATATTGGTATGCTGTGTAGTTTAAGAAATCCATAAAAACGTGCTAGATTTGACGTCACGCTGCTTTGTTTACTGCAGTAACCAAGGCAACACCGTTATTCTGTTGTAGGCGCCACCTGTTGGATTTGCATTTTTATTCACTATATGAATAATGTTTTAGATTATGGTTTTGTACCTTATAATCAGTATTTAGTAAATATACTGTAAGTTCAAATGTTGCCAATGTTACCACTTGAAACCTAAAGTGGCGATGAGGTCTTAAAATGTATAGAAAGTGTCTTAAAGGTGTTGAATTTCACTCTCTGATTCCTGTATATACCATGATGTTGATCCAGGAACATGTCCTACTTGGTGAAATCACATTAAATATCCCAATATTCTGTGTGGTAGAAAGAAATTGTCCATTTTAATTGATATTGCTTTGTTTGGGCTTGTTGTCTCTCAGATCGGAACAATGTTTTTGCGAGGTGTTTCTGGTGGGGAGAAGAAGAGGTGCAGCATCGGTATGGAGCTCATCACCTCCCCGTCGCTCCTGTTCCTGGATGAGCCCACCACAGGCCTGGATGCCAACACTGCCAACTCAATCATGGAGCTCCTGCAGAAGTACAAAATCTCATATCAAATATTCCTGCCTCCCGCTGCAAGTGATAATAAAGTATGCCATTTCAAAGCACTTTCTTCTAGCGTAACCTTGTGAGGCCTCGTGTATGAAGGGATGGTTCACCCAAATAAAATTTACTCATTTTTTAAAATTTATTTAAACGTTTATGAATTTCTGTCTTCTGTTGAATGCAATACAAGATATTCTGAAGAATGTAGCCAGTAGCTATGTTTCCATCCAAAAATGCTAATTAAATTTATGCGAAAAACTGGAATATTGCATAAAAGACATGCAAACAAAGCACCATTTCCATCCAACGAGTCAAAGAGAACAAAATCGTCACTTCCTGATTAACTGGCACCAAATATCAACAGTAAAAACAGAATTTGCTGCAGTAGGAGAATGTCTTGCACCCTAGAACACAATGTTGACACGCAATGAACGTGTGGTGGCATTAGAAGGCGTCAGACTATGAGCACAGATGCTCTGGACAATTCTGGAGGTAATTAATAATATAATATAATAATACTGTAATGGTTACGGCATTTTAGAATGACAAAAACAGCATTTCAGATGTTTTACAATGCGCTCAGCCTGCTGGTTTGTTCATTCACACAAATTTTTATCAATATAAAATTACAATATAAACAAAATCACATGACTTGATTAATGCGCATACTGAAATTTGTTCGGTAAAAGTGTTTCCATCATAGTTTATGCACATTTTTTTCTTATCGAATAAAAAGTTTATGCGCATTGTCAAAATTGATGTGCATCTTGGCGTTTCCATCAGTCGATTTTTATTTATTTATTTATTTATTTTTATGCACATATCCACATATTTATGCGCATAAAATAGGTGGATGAAAACATAGCTACTGACATCCATAGTAGCAACAAAAAAATGTCAACATTCTTCAGTGTATCTTTCTTTGTGCTTAACAGAAGAAAGAAAATCAAAACTGGTTTGGAACAAGTGGAGGATGAGTAAACAGTGGCAGAATTTTCATTGTTGGGTTAACTATCTTTTTAAAATTGAATTTGAAATGTAAAAAAGTTAATATTTAGATAAGCCTTTCTAAGCCTTTCTCAAGCCAACATACTTAAGTGAAGTTTTACAAACTCATTTCGAGAGGAGCACATGTTATGATTGATCGTGGCTGGTCTCCTATCCGTAATCAGCAATTATCCAATCAGATTGGTCCAAGCCTACAATAAATCAACTGATTTCAGCCTATTGCCTTATCTTCATTTTGAAAGAATCACCCCTTCAACCCCAGCTCCTCCTTTTCCTCCTTTTACCAGGGGGAGCTCTCGAGACCTACCTGATCTCGGACCCCCTTATATGCTTATTGATCAGGCGGGAGCCCTGGGCTCAATTATCTCAGAGCTCAGGGTTCTCTCCCTGGACAGCCTGCCAAACCTGCTAATAGCGTCCAGCAATATCTAAGTGTGAACTCTTGAAATGCTATTTAAACATTTTTTTTATTATTCTGTCTTCTAGGGACAAACGTATCTCCTCCTAGCGCTTTAATGCTACAAGCCCCAAATTTGGCAAAAAGTTGTGTTCTGCATTGCAGTTTGTTACTATATCTTTTCCAACTGGTCCAAGTTTTGGTTTTCTAAAAACTGACCTGGAAAGCTTGGAAAATCCAATTGATGTAACATGGGACCAAACTTTGACCCATCACAACTCTGAACAAGATACTCATAGAAACATGTGATCTTACACAATTGAAGAGGTTGTCAAGCTGTATAAAACTACATAACAAACTGGTGTAAGTTGTACCCCTGGGGCACAAGAGCTCCCTAATTTTCTCATTGAAAACTTGCAAAAATCCCATTGACTTTGGAAATTTGTCACCTTCACCAACACCACCCCCCGCCCCCATTGGCTCTTCACCAAGCCAACATCACATTTCATCAATGAACTTTAGCTTCTAGTTAAATATTTAGATAAAATCTTGAATACATCAGGCTTTTTTTTTTTTGCTTCATGTATATTATTATATTATACTACATTTGCTAATATTTATATTGCCAAAAAGATGCAATTCCAACAGCTTTATATGTAAATCAGTGAGATATTTATATTAGTATAGCAGACCACTTACATACATTTCTGAGAGTGTCTATAAAAAGTTTTAGGCAGTAAAAATTCTGTAAATGGGCATGCTGTCAAAAATAATGCAATGAATATAATTTATAATATTTATTCACTTCTATTAACTAATTTATATCAACATTTAGCTTGACTACCCTTTGCTTTTGATACAGTTTCTGTCCTCAATAAACTTATTCTAATTTAAGCTTTATTTTCAGCTGATTTAATTTAAGCTTTGCAAAAACTGATACTTAAACTGTAGAGCAAAATATATAAATGACTTAAAACCATTTTTTTGTTGGTAAAAACATTTGTGGCATATGACTTTTGCACGGTACTGTAGACAGACATGTAGGATCATGGTTTTGCATACCACTGCATGAATGACTTCCTGTCACATCATATACTGTTGTATTTATGATTAGCAATCAAGCGATTAATTACTTAGGAACTAGTTGCTGTGAATTCAGGTGCCATCTTCTTATCAATTTCTTGTTTGTCATTGAGGTCAGTAGGCCCTTAAATTACTAAATTAGGCCACACTTGTGTCATTCGAACTATTAAACATTAAACTGCTGACTATTTTAAAACTAATCTTCATCTTGGAGATCACAGATATGGATTTTTGATGTGTTAACTGGTTGCAAATGTCAGATTTATTGCGTGCGTCAGGCAGATAAAAGTGGTTGCTACCAAGTTTGTTTAATTGAGTCATGCTAATGGTGATAGGATTGCTTAAAATGAACTCAATGACTTGCACGTTCCAAATGATGAGAGAAAGAAAAGTGTTTTTGTATTTTGTATATTTATTTTGATACACAGTGTGGCTACTGTATTGAGGTAGTGTTGTCTCGATACTGGAATTTCCAACTTCGATACAATACCTTAAAAAAATATCGATATTCGATACATTTTTGATACCATGGGGAACAAATTCTGCAACATTTAAAGTATGCAAATGAAGTAATATTGGAAAAAAAGTAACTAAACCATATAATGCTTACCAGATAAACCAGATACTTCACCAAGTCCAAAGGAATTAAATCCAAAAAAAAAAGTGCAATCTCATCTTATTTTCTGATTAAAACAAACGTAAAAAATAATTATTAATATTATTATCAATTATTAATCTCCCTGCTGGTGAGAAAAAAGAGTGCAAGTGATTAAATCCAGTCGATACTAACCAAACTTCAGGCAATCGATACCAACCAAAAGCAAGATTGTATCATTTTAAATATTTCAGTATCGATATTTATCAATATATCAATATTTTTGACAACACTATTCTAATGTATTTTTGAACAACCCTTCTGCCTATGGCCGTGTCATTTGGGTTTTTCAAAAATGTGTAAAACAGTAAAACTTGAGCGATAAAACGAATGGTTAAAACCAATAAATAATAACAATTAATAAAACCAGTTTAAAAAAAATAACATCCTGTCACAAATGAATTTGTTGCACCAAAACAAATAAACTTATAGAAACCTATAAAATTGCACAACATTGTTTTTTTTCATCAGTTTTATCCTGTAACTTGTCAGAAGAAACCACATTTCACGTCATATGTAAAGCTCAGTCATGTACAATGTGTTTTTGTCAGTTTTGTTCATGGAGATCAAGTTGGAGATTGATTGACGTGTTGATCATTAACTTGTGAACCATTCTTTACCCTTGTTGTTTTGCTACTCAGGATCTCCAAAAAGGGCAAGACTGTCATTTTCTCCATTCACCAGCCGCGCTACTCCATCTTTAGACAGTTTGACCACCTCACACTCATGAATAAAGGAGAAATCATCTACGCAGGGGCCGCCGACAAAGCCATTACCTACTTTGAGGACTTGGGTATTGATAATAATCCCACGATTTAAATGCAAATTCTCTAATTGCTTCATTATATGTGTGCTGTGATTCTTAATTATCTGTTTATTTCTCATAGGTTACAAGTGTGAGCCGTTCAACAACCCGGCAGACTTCTTTCTGGATGTCACAAATGGAACCATCCTTCCTCAAAAATCCTCAAACAATATATCAGGTGCTTTATTTAGAGGTTCAAGCGTAGCGCAGAAAACCTATTGTAATTGTGAGTTTAACAGTTTAGCAAAATAATCTCGTTTTTCCTTTTGACATAAGATTATTTTGCTTACCCCATTGGCAGATTATTTTGCTTGTTTTAAGGGAAATCTTACTTTATTTTGACATATTGTTTCTTAAAACAAGATACTATTTTTTGCTCTACTAGAAAATGCTTCTTGATTTAAGAATTTTTAGATATTTGGACTAGAAACAAGACAAAAAATCTAAGTAAGAAAAGCATTTTTTGCAGCAGGTCATCGTTCTGCTCTAAATCTGATTGGGCAGACCAAACCATGGGTCATAGAGACTTATGCTAGATGGTAGTACCCACCCTATCTGCCGCACCAAACTCAGAATGCATATGTATCTGCTCAATCTGAGGTCACTGTAAGAAATTAGCTTGGTTTGATCCCATGGTGGCACTACAATGCAAAAAAACAAACAAACATGGAAGCAACTGAGGGACTGCTGGTCTGACTGCCTGGAAAATTGGTGTGTTTGTTCAAGTTGGCACCCATGTCTCAAAAATCTCAAAAAACACAGATGCCATCAATCAATGATTTTTCAACACCTACTCTTGTTTGAATATCAAAAGTTATCAAAAACATGCTAGACATTTTGATTCAGGTTTGCCACAGGATGGTCTAGATTAAGTCCTTTTAGGTTTTTCGCTCATCCTCAGAAATACCACTGCAGCACAGCTGTCTAAAATTTTCAGCTTTAGCTTTTGTTAAGCTTTAACTGGGTTATTTGGTTTGATCACATGATGGCCCTACAATGCAAAAAAAAGCAACATTAACTAAGGGACTGCTGGTCTGACTGCCTCGAAAATTGGTGGTTTGTCCAAGTTGGCACCCATGACTCAAAAATCTCAAAAAACACAGACGCCATCAACCAATGAATTTTTAACCCCTATTCGATAAGGTTAACGGAGTCTGTTCATAACAGAACTCACAGGCCTAGAGGTCTGTTTGAAATTTGAAAGAAATCAGCCACCGAGGGGCGATATTGCATTTTTACTTGTAAGTGACTGTATGTCCCACAATGTTTCGCACTTAAACACAACATTCATATCATATGTTAGGCCTCCTCAATCTGAGCAACTTCACCTCAGGAACCACTGCTGTCCACAAAATCGTTTGTTAAATATACCAAATCGTTAAAAAAAACTGTTTGTGCTAACTAGTCCTAGGTGTTTTTTACTGGAAAAAACACTGCAGTCTAGGTCAATAATTGTAAAACAAAAATAGCTTTAGTGTCTGGGAAATTATAACAGGGTTATTTGTAAAACAGCCCTTCGAGCACATCTGTCCACGTCTGTCTTTCCCAAGCAAAAACTCTGAACTTTCCTAAATCGAAGGAGCGCATGAAAACTTACATGGGCATCGGCAGCCAAAAAACTGTAAATTGCACTTTTTCTGTCTAGATACTCACATGATAGGCCTGAAAAGGGCCTTTTCCGGGTATATTTCATGCACTCAACGTTTATGCAACCTGTGACTTTAAAGAAGCACGTCACATTTCAGGGAGATCAGGCCATCTGTGACCACACAACAAGCCCTAAAGTTGTAAAATGCACCGTTTCTCTATGGAAACTTAATAACAGTACTGAAAAAACGCTCCTGATGGTGGCGCTACAGCAGCCTGAAACACAGAATCACTCATGAATCCTAAACCGCTCACAGCAGACTCAGGTGTTTATATCACTGGAATCCTTGGCTCAAGCCCTACAAGGGACAAGAATCTGGCTACAACCCAAGCAAATTTTTTTATTTTTTTTTGTATTTTGTTTTGTATTTTTCTAATTTAACCAAAATGGCATAGTCAGATACACTGTAGTCTGCAAAAGATATCAAAAAACATTTTGATAGACATTTTGATTCAGGTTTGCCACAGGACAGCCTAGATTAAGTAGTTTTAGGTTTTTCACTCATCCTCAGAAATACTGCTGCAGCACAGCTGCCTAAAAGTTTCAGCTTTAGCATTTGTTAAGCTTTAACTGGGTTATTTGGAAAACAGGCCTTCCAAAGCAAACACTCTGAAATGGTGGAGAGCGTGTAATATGCACTTCTAAAGAAGCATGACCATTTTTAACATGAATCAATAAGTCACACTGCAACTGTCAACTGGAAAATGCTGTTTGTCTTTGGCAATTGACCTGAAATAACATTTTTTTTGTAAAACTTTATAGTTGTTACAGATTTACTAAAAGATAATCAGTATATTTTTACACACAAACCTATTGGCCTTAAAGTGTTTGAACCCTAGTAATTGCTGCTTGCAGCTATATTTTTAATGAAGATTCAGATTTTTATTTGGAAAAGACACATTAAGTTAATCTAAAGTCATAGAAAAGACAATTTTAATGTTGAAAAATTTATATTTTTAAGTTAAAGCTGTTCTTTTGAACTTTGTTAAAGAATCCAGAAAAAAATATATATCAGAGTTTCCACAAAAATATTAAGTAGCACAACTTTATTTCTCAAGTGTTAAAAATCAGAAATGTTATTTGAGCACCAAATCAGTATATTAGAAAATTTCTGAATCATGAAGTAATGTTTGCTGATTTTTAAAAGCAAAATTTATTAATTTATAAAAACATTTAAATTTATAAAAACATTTAAAATAAAAATAAACCCTTGAAAAACAATAATAATATACATTTAATTATTATTTTTTTGCTGATCATCTATGTGAAAGAGAGAGAAATTCCCTGAAATAACATCATCATCTCAATCAGCAAAAACTAGTCAGCCTGTGTCATGATTTATAAGGTAAAATAATCTGTAAATCTGACTGTTTGCAATTTTTAACATGGCAGTAGTTCTACATTTACCCGTTAGCATACAGAACTACAACTTTACAGAGAAAAATTTTTATGAATATACCTATCACATGGATATTTCTAGTTTGTGCACTACTCTGTGATCAGCAATCCAAAATTTGGTGTTTGTAGAAAAATGTAGCAGCAGTGAGGAGATGGTGGACAATGAGAATCCCCTGGCCGTCATTTACAGAAAGTCCCCGTATTTCACCAAATTGAAAGACAGACTCACTGAGATTTCAGACGGGCTCGACCCTGAGGTCACTAAAGGTGACAGGGTTGGTTATGCCACACCTTTCTGTTACCAGGTATGTAGAAGCCACAGTTTAGGTAAACAAACCCAACCAAGAATAACCAATCGTTAGATGGTTATCATTTGTAATGAGCGTATGTCCATGTTGCAGTTCCTGCTGGTGAGTGGCCGCACCATAAGAAACATCTTAAGGAATCCTCAGACGTCTTATGCCCAACTGTTCCTCAACATTTTCTTCGGTATTTTAGTGGGATTGATCTACTACCAGATCCCGCACACTTTACCTGAGGCTCTACAGAACAGGTGAGCAGTTACTACCCAATCAGAGCTCCCATTGAGTCCACACTGTGTCCACATTTGTTTTCATTTGCATTCATGTATATGCAGTGGTTTCCACATATAGACTTTACTTGTGCGGGCAGCCCAGGTATATTAAAAGTATATTTGGTGGTGACACATGAATAATAGTATTATTATCATCCTTTTACACTTTTTGTATCCGCCCAAGAAAGTCAAACATTCACGATTGATTAACCAGTGGAAAATCTTCTCTCGCTCTGCACGTTTCTTACTGCTGGTTCTGTGTGCACGCAAGAACTGTCAACACTCACACAGACAATCACGTGCTCTGCAGACCCACAGAGAGGTGCCTTTTGCACCAAAATGCTCAAGCCGTAGTTTCTGAATCCCCTAAAATGTCCGGGATTCGGCGTGCACAGCCACGAGAGAAACATTCATTCATTCATTTTCTTTTCGGCTTAGTCCCTTTATTAATCAGGGGTCACCACAGCGGAATGCACCGCCAACTTATCCAGAATATGTTTTCCGCAGCTGCAACCCATCACTGGGAAACACCCATACACTCCCGAGAGAAACATTAAATGATTAATTATTTAATAAATGACTCAGATAAACTTTACTATATATAAGACTATGTTTCTCTTCAGAACAGGAGCTTTCTTTTTTCTGGTCATCAACATGGTGTTTGGCAATCTGTCGGCGGTGGAGCTCTTTGTCAGTGAGAGAGCGCTCTTCATGTGAGTTATCTGCTAAAAAAATCTTATTCCTCCTGAGACCTATCCTCACATGTTCCTCTCGCCTTCAGCCACGAGAACTCCAGTGGTTTCTACCGCACCTCTGCCTACTTCCTGTCCAAAGTGTTTGCTGACCTCATTCCTAACCGCATCCTCCCTGTGTTCATCTTTTCTGCTATCCCGTACTTTATGATGGGTGAGTTGTGGTGCTAAAAGATGCTGCTTTTTGCCGTATGCTGCATGTACAGATAAAATCAGAATTATTAGCCCCCCTGTATATTTTTTTCCCCAATTTCTGTTTAATGGAAAGGAGATTTAAACACATTTCTAACATACCTGTCAACATTGGGATGTGAAAATCAGAATCAGAATCGGTTTTATTGCCAAGTGTGCTTACACACACAAGGAATTTGTTTTGGCTACAGAAGCTTCCAGTGTACATAAAGTGACAAGTGACAACACAAAATAAATATGAGGAAAAAAAAATAAAATACGACAAACATTAAACAGAGATGCAGTTAGACAATAGAGCTCTGGATGATGAATTGTTGTACATATTTGTTATAAATATACAAGTTTTACAAGTTATAAGGTGCTGTGTACAAATGCGTAGGAGAAAGTATTGCATTGTATACTGTTATAAGGTGCTGTGTACAAATGCGTATGAAAAAGTATTGCACATGTTTATTGCACAGTAGGGGAATAATTAACTGTTCATGAGGTAGATGGCCTGAGGAAAGAAACTTTTCCTGTGTCTGGCTGTTTTTGTGCTCGGTGCTCTGTAGCGCCGACCAGACGGTAACAGTTCGAACAGAAAGTGTGCTGGGTGTGAAGGGTCCAGAGTGATTTTGCGAGTCCTTTTACTCACTCTGGAAGAGTACAGTTCTTGAAGTGTAGGCAGGGTAGTGCCAGTGATTCGTTCAGCAGTCCGGACTATTCGCTGTAGCCTACGGAGGTCGGTTTTGGCAGCTGAGCCGAACCAGACGGTGATTGAAGTGCAGAGGATGGATTGGATGACAGCTGAGTAGAACTGTACGAGCAGCTCCTGTGGCAGGTTGAACTTCCTCAGCTGACGAAGGAAGTACAGTCTCTGCTGGGCTTTTAATACCCCCCCCCC
>CAIGQV010019624.1:386936-415692 GCA_903798115.1 Danio jaintianensis
ATTGGATTTGCATATTTATGAATTGGATTTGGGTATTCACGAATTGTTTTGAATCTACAAATTGGATTTGCATATTTACAAATTACATTTTCAATTTATTAATTGGATTTGCATATTTACAAATTGTGTTTTGAATTTACAAATTTTGAATTTATGAATTGGATTTTCAATTTACAAATTGAATTTGCATATTTGAGAATTTTTTTGAATTTACGTATTTACGAATTGTGTTTTGAATTTACAAATTTTGTTTTGAATTTACGAATTGTATTTTCAATTTAAAAATTGTATTTGCATATTCAAAAATTATGTTTTCAATTTTATAAAAGTGAATTGTGTATGAATTTCAATTTGTAAATGTATTATTATTAAAAAAAAAATTTAATAATTATTTTTTCGGGGTTTTCACCTTTAATGGACAGGACAGTAGAGAGTATTGACAGGAAAGTGTGGGGAGCAGAGAGAGGGGAAGGATCGGCATAGGACCTAGAGGCGGGATTCAAACTCGGGTCGCCGTGAGCACCAGAGTGCATATGTCGACGCACTAACCACTACACCATTGGCGCCAATGTAGATGTATTATTTTTTAGACTGATCTGGCTCCATTGCTGTATTCACACACCGTTGCCACACAAGTGTGTTTAAACCCCTTATAAAAGTGATTTTTGCATAATAGGTCCCCTTTAAAGGCTTTCTATATTTGCTTTCTCAAAGTAACCAAAACTGTAACTCTCTCAATTTAGGCACTTGCCATCAATGAACTAAAAGATCAAGTCTTCACTGATAACCAAACCAGGTAAGACTGACTCCAGCTCAGTGACGCCACCTACTGCACAAACTAAATGTAAAAAAACTGTTAGCCACAAGAGGTCAGTTTTAATTTACTCTCTCTTTCCTCCTTTAGTGTAACCGGTGATATGTATCTGGACCATCAAGAGATAGATCGCAGCACATGGGGCTTCTGGGAGAATCAGGTGGCTCTGGCTGGCATCATGTGTGTGTGTCTGATTCTGGCGTATGTGCAGTTGTGTCGCATCAATCGTTGGAAGTGAACGAGGACAGCGTGCGAAAAATGTGAAACTCTTAAACCAAAACAAGTCTATTACCTCGCAAACTACCTGTGACATGACGTATATACCACTGTTTGAAGCTTTTGTGACCGTTTCATTTTTATACAGACGTTGTAAACGGAATATGTTGAGCTTAAAATATACCAAGATTTTATACCTGACATGTGCTTTTATTTGTACTCATTTGAGACATATTTATGGAGAGCAGTGGGATTTTAAGAATGATGGCGAGCTATTGGCTTTATTGTAGATGCTTTATCGAATTTACCTTGGAGTAAAAAGTCAAAGAAAATGACATTTCAGATTGCGACAAAAAATAAATAAATAATGTTGTGGAGAGTGCGATGATTCCAAACCATGTTCCTAGAGCGTCACTGGTACAATTACATACTCCATTAGCAGATTGAGAGAGGTATTTCCTACTCCGTGTAGCTGCACACGACAAGCGACAGACCGGAAGTCATTCATTTCCAACGGAGAGCTGCAGATCTGTTACAATATTTGAACTTCTGTGACTAGACGTATGCGACTGGCTGACCGGATGTGATGTATTCCAGTGTTGTTCAAGCAGGTCCGTGTGCATGAGATGAGAATTATTAGTTTGTTAATGTTCTCCCCGTGTTGGCGTGGGTTTCCTCCGGTGCTCCGGTTTCCCCCACAGTCCAAAGACATGCACTATATGTGAATTGGATAAGCACAAATTGGCTGTAGTGTATGAATATGATTGTATGGGTGTTTCCCAGTAGTGGGTTGCGGCTGGAAGGGCATCTGCTGCATAAAACATATGCAGGATAAGTTGGCGGTTCATTCCGCTGTGGCGACCCCTGATAAATATGGGACTAACCCAGGTAAAATGAATGAATGTTTCTTTTTGAATCAGAAAGTCTATATTAACAAAAAAATAACTTTCTATTCATAAAAGCGTTAAAAAAAAACATATATTTTTATTAATACTCTCTCTACGTTCCCTCCAAAAAAAAATGTTTGCGGTCTATGAACTTCTAGTATTCATTCATTCATTCAACCAGGGTGAACGCATGGAGAATAAAGGCTTGTGTACTCCTTTATTTCAGACACCGCGAGAATCAGCTTCTCTCCCATGGTGCGCGACAAAACTGAAAAATCTGTGCAACTGCCACAAGGGGGCATATTCCGACAGTCAAACTTACCAAAAACTGATCCTAATTAAAGGGACAGTTCACCCAAAGATGACAATTTACTCCCTAGTTCCAAACCTTTGAGTTTCTTCTGTTGAACAAGATACTTTGAAGAATGTTAGAAACCTGTAACCATTGACTTGCATCTATTTTCCCTACTATGAAAGTCAATGATTATCAGTTTTCAGAAAATATTTTGTGTTCAACAGAAGAAACTCAAAAGGTTTGGCACCACTTGAGGGAAAGTAAATTGTGAGAATTATTATTTAACTATCCCTTTAAGAGAGTATTTAAATTGTTAATTGCTTAAAAAAAAAAAGTTAAGTAATAAGATTACTTTCCATACTAGGTCATTTAGTGGCAACCAGGGTGCAAATTACAGGGGGGTTTGGCCCCCCTAATTAACGCTTGACCCCCCACCCCCAAAGGATGCCAAATAGTCAGCCCTTAAATCACAGGTGTCAAACTCAGTTCCTGGAGGGCCGCAGCTCTGCACAGTTTAGCTTTAACCCTAATTAAACACACCTGATCAAACTAATTGAGTGCTTCAGGCTTGTTTGAAACCTCCAGGTAAGTGTGTTGCAGCAGGGTTTGAACTAAACTCTGCAGAGCTGCGGCCCTTCAGGAACTGAGTTTGACACCCCTGCCTTAAATAGTGAGAAATGGTTTTCTCTGATCTGTGCCTTATATAATAATTAAAATAGATCATATAAATATACATTTGACCACCCCATAATGGTTTATACCTTTCTTGAATCAGTCTATGAGAAAATAATAATAATAATTCATTCAACAGTCTGAAACAAGCAGATTTAGAGCACCAGTAGACTCCACTAGTGTTCAGAAGACACTTTTCTTGTAAAACCAGTTTTTGTATTTACATGTAGCCTAAAAGTACAAGACACAGTTTGACCTCTAGTAACCTCTGAAATAACTAATCAGAGGATACTGTAGGTCAGAATACACTAAACATCCTTCAAAACACTGAGAAATATTTCACACCCTGATTACAACATACTCGTCTTAAATACTGTACATAAATTCAACAGATCTGTAGAAATCAGATCATTCCATATTTTCAGGAATGGATTTTACCAAAAGGTGCCTATTCAAATTTGAAAAACAAATACACACTATCTATCTATCCATTCATCCATCCATCTCTATCTATCTGTATCCATATCTACCCATCCATCCATCTCTATCTATCTGTATCAATATTTATCTATATATCCATCCATCCATCTATATCTGTATCCATATCTATCTATATCTATCCATCCATCTCCATCTGTCTATATCTGTCCATCTATCTGTATCCATATCTGTCTGTCTGTCCATCTATCCCTCTATATCCATATCTATCCCTCCATCAATCTATCTCTATATCCATCTGTATCCATATCTATCAATATCCATATCAATCTGTCTATCTATCTATCCATATATCTATCTATCTATGTATATCCATATCTATCTATATCCATATCCACCCATGCATCCATATCTATCTATATATCCATATCTATATCCATCCATCTGTATCCATCAATCTATCTATATCCATCTATCTGTATCCATATCTGTCTATCTATATCCATCTATCCATACATCCATATCTATTTAGATCCATATATATATATATATATCTATATCCAAATCTATCCATCTCTATCTGTATCCATATCCATCTATATTCATCCATCTATCTATCTGTATGTGAAGTGAAGTGAAGTGTGGCCAAGTATGGTGTCCCATACTTGGAATTTGTGCTCTGCATTTAACCCATCCAAGTGCACACACACAGTTAGTGAACACACACATACCGTGAACACACACCCGGAGCAGTGGGCAGCCATGCTGCGGCGCCCGGTATCCATATCTATCTATATCCATCCATCTATATCTATCTGTATCCATATCCATCCATCCATATCTATCTATATCCAAATCTATCCATCTCTATCTGTATCCATATTCATCTATCTATCTATACATCTATATCTATCTATACATCTATATCTATCTGTATCCATGTCTATCTATATCCATCTATCTATATCTATCTGTATCCATATCTATCTATATCTCTGTATCCATCTATCCAAATCTATCTATACATATCTATCTTTCCATATCCACATCTATTCATCCATCCATATCCATCCATCCGAGAGAGTGAGACTAAGTTGCATTGAACCAAATAATTAAATTACTCTTCATAATAGAAACATTTAAATACAATTAGTAATTAATATTTGATGTAACTTGCCAAAAACTGATCCTAATTAAAGGGACAGTTCACCCAAAAATGACAATTTACTCAGTTCCAAACCTTTGAGTTTCTTCTGTTGAACAAGATATTCTGAAGAATGTTAGAAACCTGTAACCATTGACTTGCATCTATTTTCCCTACTATGAAAGTCAATGATTATCAGTTTTCAGAAAATATTTTGTGTTCAACAGAAGAAACTCAAAAGGTTTGGCACCACTTGAGGGAAAGTAAATTGTGAGAATTATTATTTAACTATCCCTTTAAGAGAGTAGGGATTAAATAAAATGACAGAAAAACAGAGAATGGGGTTGAAGTCGGTTTAATTAGTCATTTTTTTTAAAAACAGTCTGAACAGTGGACAGAAAATCTGTCATTTAGGAAGAAGTGAGAGCGATCAAATCACTGAGGGGCAACAATCAGTGGATCAAATAATGAATGTCAGCATCACCTTCCCCTCCTCCAGATCATTCAAGAAGCACAATGGCAGAATCGACTGCCGTTAGGACCAAAAACGTCACCCATTAAAAACAGAAATGTTTACATCACTGGCCTTGCAGGTGTATTAGCAGTTAAAGAGGGAGGCAGGGAGGTTACAGCATCCTAAAGCATCGTTCCGAGGGGGTCTCAGACCTCCTTTCCAGTTAAAGGCACAATCTATTTCCATATAAACTCTCTCAGGTGCATATTTGAAGAAACATACGACTAACATTAATTCTAAAATAAAAAAAAATAAAAAAAAAAAGTCTTCACATTAGCACACACACAAAACAAAAAAGCTCAGTGCAAGTATTTCCCATATAGCTACACCTGCCAGTCGTACCCTGCCCCCCCTCATAAGTGTGTGCGCACGCATCCTCTCAGTAAAAGCTTTCTTCCCCCTCAAACAAGGTTAAATTAGCGGTGACGATTCACAAATTTTAAAGTCACTTTTTTAAAAGAAAACCCAAGTATTGATTTTGAAACAAAAGCAGCTCTACAGCAATTCTCCTTTAGTTTCCTAAGATTGTTCTGGAAGCATTCGGCTCATGCTTTAGCTCCAAACGTGACGCCTGCAGTGGTCCAGGGCCTACAACACAAAGACCACCACATTATTGGATTAAAGCAAAACGTATACAGGATTATATTCTGTGATGGCAGAAGTATAATACTCACGTTACAGCGAGAGGCGGTCTCTACGTTCTTACACCAGTATGCAGGCCCCCAGCTGCACTGCTCCAATCCCAGCAGCCTCTGCACGGCCTCGGGACATGCTCCCAGCTTCTGTATGCCAAAACAAAACGAAAAACTAATTCAGACTGAGCTCGACGGGATCACAAGATTGGAGTTTTGAAAGTAAAAGGGAAATCTTACCATGCAGACAAAGTCAGGGTCGAGGGTCTGAAGCAGCAGCTGCACCAGCAGAGGCTCGTACTGCTCAATCAGCTGGTTGCACTGCAGGAGGACAAAATTCATAAATAAATAAAAATTCAGCCAATCACAAACCAGTTTTTCACATTCAGACTGGCAGCAGAAGGTTTGGAATCATTCATTGGCCAAGAACAGGTCAGATCATGTAAAATCAACCAGTCACAATGTTTTATTAAGAATCATGTTTAAAGGTGCTTTAGAATGCATTGATACAAATTGTTAAAGAGCCCCTATTATGGGTTTTTGAAAATGACCTTCCATGTAGTGCGTAACAGCTCGAAGTGAAGTGAAATATCCAGCTAAGGCTTAAATCTGAAAGTGCGCCGTGTTTAAAACTATTATTCATATATAAAAGAGTCGACTCAGTGCTTGTAATGAATCGTCTTGATAATGAGTCTTTAGCCATTTCTGCGTTATGAGGATATGAAACTTAAGCCCCGCCCATTTGTTGCACACGCAATCCCGGGAAAATTTAAACCTCCGGCCCCGCCCACAAACAGACACTGACACAAACGCTGTAGCAGACCCCGGTTGAATCATGTCGCGAAGATGCTGTGCTCAGCTGGATATTATTGGAAGTGTGAGGGAAAATTTGTGTTATTTTCCCTACCGAAAGGTGAGGCTGTGAAGAGTCAGTGGTTGAAGATTATTTTTGCAAAAATACCTCAGCATTATAGCCCAGGCCTTGTGCTGTGTTTCTGACGAGTGCTTCAGCAATCTACACGCTTACAACGGGGGATTCGTTTGTTAAAGGAAGGATCAGAAAAGACTATTGATGTATGGGACTTTGCAGAGCTTGACAGGAATTTTACAGTACACGGTTCATGGACCAGTTTCTTCCTCCATTTCACAAGTGTAAGTAAGTGCGATTAAAATGGTTGCCTCCTTGTTTTCTCTAGCTTGCAAATTATGTATTTAATTGTGTTTTGTTACTTGTAACCGCTTGTACTGTATCTGGTTAACTCTTTACATTCTCTTATCGCGTCTAAAGCCACGTTGAAAACGCGACGCGTGCCGCTTTGTTTATGGATTTAAATGCGTTTGTGAGCTCGCGTTCCACTGCCGTTTGTCGTTGCTATGGCCACCATCAGCTTTTCCTACACACGTGCAGCGGTCAAGTTTCAAAATAGTTCAGCTTTTGCCGCTGTGTGGAGTAACAGACCATACCAAAATGCTGAGGAGCGGGTGGGGCGTTGAAATTACGTGAGTTTTCCGGGAGAAATAACTAAACGGAAGGGTGGCAGGAGATGGGTCTGGAATACAGGAGACTCCCGGGAAAAACAGGAGTGTTGGCAGGTATGCTCACACATACACACACTCTGCACTCTGACTACTTCAATATTGTTGAAGCCGTGGTGGGCATTTCTCTTGTGCTGAACGCTGGACCAATCGCAACAGACTGTCAAAGGTCCAATCAGCGCAGATTAGCATCGCGCTAAGGAGGGGTTTGGGAACAAATGAATCGCTGAACGAATCATATGAGAGTCGCTGGGATAATTAGGTAAAAATAAATGCATATTATAAGACAATGAAAGTGTTTTTTGACCTTGCATGCATATCAGCCTGTTGTTGGAGACCCCCAAAACCAAAATATGACCCTGCATAATACGGGCTCTTTAAATTGTTCTTTGAGATCCAAATAGAAGGTATGTGGCTTGCGAATGGCTGAGTTTTATGCATCATGTCATATCTCTCAGCTCTTATTGTGGTAAATTTCACAATATACACGTTAAACTAACAAAGACGCATCTAAACAGACCTCATGTCTCTTCGGGGCGGCAATAAATACATTTTTTCCATTCAAAATGTTCATTCTATGGCACTTTTAGGGCCATGAAAAATGTCCTTTTAGAATAAGTAGAAATAAAATAACAGGCCAGCATGCACACCTTTATCTACACAAACAAAACTCTTCGACATCTCTATCCATTTACTGCAAGCATAACATGAAAGGCTGGACTTACCTCATCTTTGACGGAGTCAGGCAGGAAGTTGCAGACTTTCAGCACGGCCTCCTCAATCTCCGACTGAGTGGCGTTCTGCTCCAGGATTCCGTCCACATAACGCACAGCCATCTTGCACACGTCACAGAAACCACCCGCCACGAAATGCTGCTTATCCATTACAGCTGCATGATGGGAAAAATAAGTAGAAACAAAAAATGAACATCTTTTGCATCAAAACAGAGCTACAAGTGGAACAAACATTAACGGGCACTCACGGACATGGCTGACACCACTGCAGAGCGCAAGGAAAGAGCAGACTGTTTTGGGATCGGCCTCCTGCACAAGGAGATCGATGATGGCCTGGCCGTAGGTTTCAATCAGGTCCTTGCACTGAGCTGTGAGTGTGGAAGGCAAAATATTGCAGACCTTCTCCACAGCCTGCACGATCTCTGCCTGAAATAGAAAAAATAAAAAGTAATATCAGGTACAGATTAACCATGAAAGTGGGCGGTTTACCTAACAACTGCCATGGGTGTCATTCACTGATCTATAATAAAGAACTGGATTGCTAGTGACGTCATAAAAAGCGAAGCCACCGTTCCGCCATATTGGTAAGGTTGAAACCGTATGATTTTAATGAGAAAACGTCACTTAAGACACTCACTTGGATTTGAAACCTCCATGTGTCTACACAAATGTCCTAAATATTAAATAATTATTTATTTGGGCCCAGGAAGCTTTTCTGCGATCAATAGAGGTGTGAACCTACACTGGTCTCACGGTTCAGTTATGATTATCCTGCCATCGATTCAGTTCAATTCGATATCTCAGTGCACTGACGATGCTTTCCATACACAATTTGATATTTTACGTCACAGCACAAGAATTCTTGTATTAAATTGTAGAATTTTTAAATACATTTTATATGTATTTGTAATACAATCTTGTCCTTTAATACAAGCAGTCAGATATATGTACTGTACCTTTAATTCTACCTGCTCAAAGAAAACACTCTTTGAATGCATCAAACAAAATTCAAAGTACAACATGAGCATTTATAGCAAATAAACAAATGTAAACATTATCCCGTTTGCTTTAAGAATTGTCAAGCGAGTTCTTAAACGCCTATGATTGGTCACATGCTCAACAGAAAAGGCTGCGATTGGCTCTAACGCTCTGGCACTGTTCACCGATGAGTGACTGAAACTGATGCAGCGATCACAGCTGATCCATGAGAGACGCGGTGAAGAAAACTCGCTTGTGTCTGGATCCACAAGTAACGTCATGCCAGCAGGTCAAAGGGGCCACAGTGTGAGAGAAATGGAGTTTACTTTCATTTTCTTTATAGCAGTGAAATAGGGGCTTCTGCTGTAACATCAGTCAGTGAATGACTGTCCAACTGTGCACAATTCATTGCATGTGTTTGCTGGACAGTTTCTGCCTTTTAATTACTCGCCTCCCACACCATGGTATTCTACCGCGACATAGCGCATATGAGAAATGACGTCAGTGCTTAATAACCGGTTAGGATCTATTACTGAACCGATACCGAATTGTCCACATCTGCATCGCAGTGCACCGAAGAAACAATTTTGACACCCCAATTAATAAAGAAGCTTCGTATTGAGAAGAGGATCTAACAGAACTAAAATAACACATGTTCTTGGTTAACAGCAGGTGGCAGTAACAGATTTTATTTTTAAGGGCCCCTTTAAACAAAGCAGCTGTTATCAGAGGTTAATATCATGATTGGAAGAGACAGCTTATATGGCACCGATCGTTCACTTGTAAAATATTGATAGTTTTCTTTAGGAAATGTACATGAACTTGTGTAAATGATGCACAATGAGCAATCCGGTCATTCTATATCGATCATTGGTGTCATTCCAAAACTGTTTGTTTTTTATATTCAAACCATTCAAGTAAAATATATCAAATTTCAATTTAACTCATAAAAAAAAAAAGTGGAAAGGTTAAAGAACTGATTGCCAACGTTGGCTACATACCTCAGAGGTCTGATCCTGAATCAGGTTCTCAATTTCCTTCATTACATATTCACAGATGGCACACTGAGGTGAATCGCGCACTCGCACCAGGTTCTGCTAAAACAACATTTGTCATTTTTTTACAAAACAAAACTAACAACCACAAGAGTCATTATTAAAGGGATAGCTGACCCAAAAATGAAACATTCACTCTCCCACAAATGGTTCCAGACCTTTACAAGTTTTTTTTTTTTTTATTACACAAAAACAGTTATTTTGAAAAATGTTAGAAACCTGTAACCCTAGACTTCCATTGTAGGAAAAACAAATACTATGGAAGTCAATGGCTGCATCCGAAATAGCATACTTCCCCTACTATATAGTACATTAAAAACAGTATGCGAGTAGTAGGTCTGAAAAACAGTAGGTGACAAGTACCCAGATGACCTACTACTTGCAGTGAGATTCTGTAGAGCACATCCAATAGATGCTATGCCATTCCATAATGCCACATGAGAGAATTCATGAATGGGAGTAAAGTGACGCAACTTGAGAATGACAAATGGTTTATGTAGCACATCCAAATTAAATTCATACTACTCACACTTATACTATATGGAACATACTTTTTCTAACAGTAATGTAGTAAACTACTTCGAGTAGTAGGCGATTTCAGACAGAGCCAACTCAACTCAAATAGGTTTCAGTAAATGACAATTTTCAGTTTTGAGTGAACTATCCCCTTTGACTTAATTTACATAAGCATATTTCTGCATAACTAGCCCAAATTTGCTTATGAAAACTAACAATACCAACAAGAAAAAAAAACAAAAAAAAAACGCTATTTTACCTTAGCGGGCATGGTTGCGACAGGTTTCTCAACTTTAACCGCAGGGAACATCTTGACAGCAGGGATGGATTTGGCAGGCATCAGCTTCTCCATGGGCACAGACTTTTGTTTAGCGGGGCAGAAGCCAGCGCGACTGCAGATGTCCTTGGGTTGCTGTGTATGAAATTAAGCCACAGACAACATTGAGTAACAAGTCAGCGGTTACATGAGAAAAGTAAACCAGAACTCCAGACATGCACTGACTAATGCCCTCTTCCAAGATGATGTCATGCAGGATCCATTGCGTCAGACCTCTCTAACTAATCTATTACCCATGATGCAGCACCAGCACATGCCAACCAAAAGCATCCCACATCAACCGGTCTGTCTGATGGCCACAGCCCATGCAAACACATGTGATATGCTCAAGTGAGATGAATGGGAAAAGCTGCTGGTGCTTCTAGGTCCTACTTAGTGTGTTAGTCAAGTAGGTGCTCTTAGGTAGAGAAGGAAACCAAAGATTGGGTTACAATTCTGAATAATAGCTAATCGGTACTTTGAGGATTCATTTCACTATAGCAGTGTTTCCCAACCCTGTTCCTGAAGGCACACCAACAGTACACATTTTCAACCTCTCCCTAATCAAACACACCAGAACCAACTCAGAACATAAGAGACTCCAAAACCTGAAGTTAATGGGTCAGATATAGGAGATATCCAAAATATGTACTGTTGGTGTGCCTCCAGGAACAGGGTTGGGAATCACTGCACTATCGTTTCATACTTACAACTAACTTTAAATGATGAGACATGGGGCACAAGGTTGCTTGGCTACATTGCTATTGAGAATGGGCAACAAACAGGAGTATTTTGTTCCAACATCCACACTTCAGACCTTGCCAGTTGTGGTAACATTCCAGTATGGATTGTAATGTTTTGGAGTTTATTATTAATCTTCTCTAATCTGGAGCTAAATTTAAAGTCTGTGTGAACCGGAATACTCATTTCAGCATGTTGATGTACTTCCAACTGAAACGGAATATTGAGTAGGGGGCAGAGCTTTCTTTAGCGCATCATTCCCTCATAGCAAACTAACGGTATGAGAGGGTATTAATATGCAGTTGCTATTGAAACCCTCAGGTTGACGTCAAATGAAGGACCTCCACTCCAAACACGGAAGGAAATGGTCAGATTTCATTGAAGAATACCAAAATAAAATCAACATTTCAGTGGATTAACTTAATTTACAATGTTTGTTTTGCTAGCTTGCATTGTTATTCTTGGAAGGAGTCCACCAAAATTAACTGACTTTAACAAAAACTTAAGATTACCTATAATTTTCGCAGTAAAAAAAAAAAAAAGTTACATTTTATTTTTGCAAAGATTTAAAAGGATTCGTTCACACCCCCAAAAAAGTAAATAAAAAATAAATAAAAAACAACAACAAAAAAATATATAAATAAAAATAAATAAATAAAAATTAATAAATACATTTTTAAAAAGCCTTTATTAACATGGCTATTCTATAAAAGAGCACTTTATAAAATAGCTACGTTAATAAAAGCCTTTCATTTTTTTCACTTTGAGTGCCTTGGACTGATTTCCTTGTTCATCTTTATGAATCCCTTACCCAAAGAGCACCGACACATTAACTACCCCTGAAGCACATTTGGTTTGATTTACATAGAATTAAGATGGTTTAGAAATTGCCAATGTTTTCTAGGAGCAACGCCATTATTGGCCATAGCTCTTAGATTTCATCTAAAAAATCATAATCTGCATTCTAATGAACAACAAATGTCTTAAGTAACTGAAAGAGCATGAGGGCAAGTAATTAACAACAAGATTAATCTTTGGGTTTACTAATCTTGAAAAAAAAAAAATGCATGTCACATGTCAGAATTTATAGTGCTTTAAAAAATATATACAAAACAAAACACTACTTTGATTGCATGGCCTTGGTTTTGTGCTAGGCCCCAAATCATGATCCACTCCGATCCATTCAATCATTGAGTGGAAGACACACAAAAGGAAAACCATGGTGTCATATCCACCCTTTGTTTTTCTGTGGTTCTTGCTAAATAGAAACTGTTACTTAACAACAAACTGTCTTTAAGTAGCTTTAGCAGAAATGTACAGTGTATTATAGGCCACTGACTGCCATTGTGATAAATGGTGGATCTGTCTGGTACATCTACAAACACAAATCCCTCAGGGTTATTCTACTTTGTGTTAGTGGCTAGTCTACATAACAGCAGGGATTAGCAGTGGTCATTCGGATTAGAAAAAAACAAAACAAAAAAACCAACAACAGCACAGGTGATTAGCAGACACTAGCAAGAATGAAACAAGCAACTCCGATAAACCTACCTGTTCCTGAAGACCAGAGCAAACAAAACCGCAAGAGAAAGATGAAGAGAAAAAAAAAAGAAAAGAAAGTGAAGGCAGGAATAAAGAATGGGAAGGGAAAAACAACACACAAGATGTGGATTAAGCTGGCAGACCGGCAGAGTTTCTGAACAACGAAGGGGAACAAAAGCAGCTTTGTTTACTTGACGAAATCAGCAATCGGCTCTACATATTAACAGGGTTCATGCTTTGATGACCTTTTTCCCCTGAGGTCCACTTATAACCAGCAGACATTCATCTATGAAGCAGTGATAATTCATTTTACGCTCATCAGACCCTATTAAAAAAGGATGTTTTGCATGTAAAATAACTAAGATGATGCTTTTAACCACCTCATCCATCTGTATCGGGTTGTAAAGCATTCAATCTTTAGTGAATAATGGTGTAGTTAAACTGCATTTGAGGTTATTTGAATAGAAGTCAGTGTAATGAAAAATGCAAAGTTTGGATGGATGGATTTTAGGAGAGGTGTCGATTGCATGTTTTTACATTATAGGTTTGTTTTTTTAATTACATTTTGAATTGGTTCATGTCTCATCATGGCTGCATGGAAATATCACACACACACACACACACACACATCTAGTTTGACGGCAGCTTAAGCCAGCCAATGAACTGTGATCCTGTTAGAAAATTAAATTAACTGCTCATTTGTAGGTCAAGGGTTCTTTGGGACGCAGCGGAAATGCACAGTGCTTTACTCCCTCATAAGACCATTTACTTCTAAACACCAGAACTAAATGAGAGCAGAGTTTACTGTACTTCCTTCTTAGCGACTGAAAAGGCCTAGTTACTGAACAAAGAATGCAAACAAAAACACTGCAGAGATTTGAATATTTTTCAAAAGAGTTTTATTGAAAAATAAAATAAGATATATAAAGAAAGAAATTAAATGTTTCAAAAAATATTAAATAATATAAAGAATTATAAATAAATATTAAGATTATAAATAAACATTAAATATAAATAAATAAAAATGTTAAAGGTTTTTTAATTTTTCCACTTTGAGTGCCTTGGACTTATGATTTAGTTGTTTCTTTATGAATCCCTTACACAAAGACCACAGACACATTAACTACTCCTGAAGCACTTTTGGTTTGATTTACATAGAATTAAGATGTTTTAGAAATTGCCAATGTTTTCTATGAGCAATACAACATTTATTTATTTATTTATTTATTTATTTATAAAATTAAATTAACTAAATTTAATTATAAAATGCACAGTGCTTTACTCCCTCAGAACACTATTTACTCCTAAACACCAGAACTAAATGACAGCAGAGTTTACTGTACTTCCTCCTCAGCGACTGAGAAGGCCTAGTTGCTGACAGATGAATACTTACAAATATACAGAGTTTTGAATAGGTTTCAAGGGGAGTTTTTGTAGCTCTTTTGCATACATACAGTGCTCAACATTAATACACCACACACAAATCTCTCATTTAAATTAATATTTTCTATAGGAAGCTTTACAGTAATATATTTGTACATATATACACACACATTACATTAGTCAAACAAATAACGGTCCAAAATTAGTACACCCAAATTTATTTGTTAGAGAAAAATAATAAATAAATTAGCAAAAATTCAAGAGAAGCTATTTCTTAAATTGAAATTTTGTAGTTTTATTTTTTTTTCCAGGAATTTAAATGCATTTTCTTTCTATTTCTAAAGATGTTCGGTGACTAAAATATTATTTTAATAATATATCTGTTTAATAAATCTGGTTTCATTCAAATGCACCAAAATATATGCCCTATATTCACTGAGAAATGGATACAAATATTAATTTTCAAAATGGGGTGTACTCATTTAAGTTAAGCACTCTGTGTGTGTGGTTTACTATACTGATGGGGATTCTCCATAGTAATAATGTTTCTACTGTACAGACGGTTTATTCTATCTCCCTGCCTAGGGTTGCGATATTCCAAAAAATTTTGAAGCTGTAAAGTTTCCATGGGAATTAAAGGGAATAAACTTGGTGTAATTGTATATTAGGTGAAATACATCTTGAGGGATAATCCAGGTTAAAGGTGCAGTATGCAAGTTTGACACCCAGTGGTTGAACTAGATATTACACACCTGGATCAAAACAAAGCATATCAGTTTAATGTTTTAATTAGATCATAAAGCTTACCATTTCGTGAGTGAGTGCACTTTTCTGTGCTTCTGAATGCTGCATTTAAATTTATGTCAGGTTTCATCTGGTGCAAACAGCCAAATTGCTCATCACAGCAAATCTCCTCACGTAGTGTGTTGTTAGGACATGGGGTTACAAATGTAACCTGCTCACCTAATGTTTACGTTAGTAATACTTATATTATTTGTTAATTAATAATCTCATGTTGAACTGAATCTGCGTCTTATTTCCGAGTCTGTTACTGTCCACCGGAGGACGCATTTCAGTCATGGACGTATACTTTAAGAGCCTTTCTGACTGAATTAATAAAATATGGGGTTTTCCAGCAAGGCAACCTGGGCTGATGAAGTATAATTGGCTAATGTGGCAATGGGCGGGTTAAGAGTCAAAACAAAGACAGCCGGTCCAGCACGTAACACACATTTTCAAAGTAGAATATCTGACTTCAGCATTGTTTTTCAGATAAACAAGAACGTTCACTAGGCTTGTTTCTTAAATATCTGCAAACATATTATGGTATTTTTATGCTTTAGAGGAGTCAAAAACTTACATACAGCACCTTTAAAACAACCACATTTAAATGTAGTTTGTTTCAGTTAAAAAAAAATAAAAAAATAAAAAATAATAATAAAAATAAAAAAAAGTTTACACTGCACATAAAATCAGTCACCCTTGCCGAGGAGGATTCCACTTCATAGTGACGCCACATTGATTCTACACCAGTAGTCTCAAACTCAATTCCTGGAGGGCCACAGCTCTGCACAGTTTAGCTCCAACCACCTCCAACTGACACCTGCTTAATAGTCTTTAGTAGTCTTGAACACCTTGATTAGTTGAATCGGCTGTGTTTGATCAGGGTTAGACCAAAACTGTGCAGAGCTGCAGCCCTCCAGGAATTGAGTTTGAGACCCATGTTCTACACACTTATTCTAGAAAATAAGTGGCAACAAATCTAATTTGTAAATACATTTTACCCTAGTAAGATTTTCCACCCCTTTGCAACCCTACCCCCTAAAACAAACCCTCACTGCACATATTTAGCATTCTACATTCTCAAAATACCTCGTTCTGTGTGCTTTGGAAGACTTTTTGCTTTGTTGTTTTTTTTAATAAGTGTCCATTAGTCTGTGTATTCATGTTTATGAGCCCCACAGGGATATTAAAAGCATGCGCACACATGAAACAGTTCGAGTTTGAGTATTACAAAACAGTGCATTACTATTGAACTCTTCATTTGACTCCTTTTAAATGTTGTGCCACAAGGAGGCTTACCACAATTTGGTAATGAAAAATTGAATGAAACTCCTGTAAAGGTTACACAAATGACAAGTCAAATGCAAAGATGCTTACCATAGACATGAGCTGCTGGAAGACCAGTGGCCCGTACTGGCTGATGTACTCCTTGCACTGTTGAAGAAATGACAGATAAGATAAGAAATGACCAAGACAGATGACAACACAAAAACTCAATGCTCAAGTTCTCACCATATCAGACATTCCAGGTCCCAGGAGCTCACACTGGCTCTCCACCTGTGCAATCAGAGTGTTGATAAAGGAGGAATTGGCTTTGGCTTCATCCTGAGTGTCAGTGATGAACGTAACACAGTCCTGGCACACATCGCCTTTCTGCCAACAGAAAAAAAAACATCAATCAGTAAAGGACGGAGTGAATCCATGCTAGGGCTACACAATATATATAGTTTCCGCAACGATATCGCAATAGTCATATCGCAGGATCTGCAATGTCCAACCAGTATTAGAATTGACCAGGAGCCACATATGAAACACTCATGATTTTAAAGTCATTGCAACGTTTAATCCTAAAGTTACCAAAACATTTATTATTTGTGTGTTTTAATCATATTTAAGTCTGATTCAAATATTCAGGCATAAGATGTTACGTTTCGAACTTTAATAATGATTAATTGAAGATTATTAAATTGGTGTATGATTGCTAGACTTCCTGAAACTCAAAGCACTGTACATTTTATTTGTACAGTATCATTGCTCTACTGTATTTCTCAATGTTTGTGATTGGTTTATTATATTTTATGCAGATACACTGCCTTAAAAAAATATATCATCCAAATGTATCAAATTATGAATTCTTTCCAAATAAACCTATTCATTACATCTGGTAAAAATATTTATTTAATAAGTCGCAATATATATCATATAAAAAAATGAAATATCACAATGTCAGTTTTTTCCAATATAGTGCAGCCCTATCCATGCACATTTTAACATTAAATCATCAGCAAAACCTCATTCCTCAAGTTGACCGTTAAATGTCTCCATGGCTTTTTCCCTTCCATTATAAAGAAAAAAAAAAAAAAAAAAAAAGGTTGTTTGTGTGACTTTCACCTTTTTTGGAGTCTCGGTTTTCTCTTCAGGATAGAGCAGCTGTGGGATGTTCAGCAGGAAGGGGCTGACGCGCTGATTCAGGTCCACTTGAGGGATCTCGTTGGACGTGAGCTGAGCTTTAGCCAGCGCTGCCTGCTGGGATACACACAGACCCAAAGCGCCACACACTACACCAGGGTCATCCTGCAAGATGAAGAATTAAAAATAAATAGTAAAAAAAAAAAATAAATAAAATAGAAGCATTGTAAAACCATGATATAAACACACAAACAAGCTAAATACATTGACCCCATTCAGTTTTTTAAAGAGGATTGTGCCTGATGCTCTGAATGACAAACGAGGCACCCTGAGAAGTGCCTATTACACAAAGACTGCTTTGTAGATGGCTAACCATCCTAGCATCTTAAAATCTAGTCACACTAAAGCATTCAGATAATTTGAGTCATGAGAACGTGTTTAGGTTTACTTAATAAAAATAATTATTTTTAATATTTTAAAATGGAGACTTCTTTAACCCCACGTCTTTGGACTGTGGTGAAAGAAAGACTATGTGCTATAGGTGAATTGGATGAACTAAACTGGCCGTAGTGTGTGAAAGTCAGAATGTATGGGTGTTTCCCAGTACTGGGTTGTAGCTGAAAGGGAATCCACTGCGTAAAACATATGCTGGAATAGTTGGTGGTTCATTCCGCTGTGGCAACTCCTGATAAATAAGCGACTAAGCTGAAGGAAAATGAATGACTTATTTAACCAGTGGTTTGATTCATCAGCTGTAGTTCTCCACCAACACTTGGAAAGACACGGATTTGAGGTTTTCGTTTTAACTTCCTCATCGATATGAAATAATGTTTTAAGTTAACCAAATAGTCAAAGAAAAAACAAATATGCATGCATGCATACGTAGGCCACTAGTTTGATGTTAACGGTGTCATGCTTAAAAGGAATAGTTCAACCAAAATTCTTAAAGGTTTGTATGCAAGAAAAATAATATTGGATACTGTTGTTCCTCACAGCTTGGCTTGTCAGATAATATGGGCTAACGCTATTAAAAAGGATTTAAGGAAGCTACAACTAGTACAGAATAAGGCAGCGAGATTAATCCTTCAAAAACTGTCTAAATGGTAAAAATACTGGGAGTATGCATTGAGCCTAAATGCTAAGGGTGGAAGACAGAATGAAGGCTTTAATATTGTTATCAACATGGAAATTCTGAAAATTTAAAACACCAATAGAAATCAATTGCAATCTAATGTTTATTTGCTACTAGACAAGTAACAAATGCTAAAACTAATTTTCTTAAACCTACACTGTTGTAATTATGGAATTTAACTAATCAATTAGGATGATTAGGAACAAACATTTTAAAAAAAGGCCCACTTGGGGAATTCAGTATTTATGAAAGGTGTTCGATGTATAGGGATTTAATTGTGGGAAAATGAGGTTCACTTATTTTATTGAAGAACTTTATAATCCTAAATAAGGTGGATGTGTGTAAAATAATGTATTTTTTATAAATAAATAAATATAAATATATATAAATAAATATAAATATAAATATATATAAATAAATATAAATATAAATAAATATAAATATATATATATATATATATATATATATATGTTGTAGAACCACAGGAAGACTAGCAATACCTCAGGGCATAGCTAAAAAGGATCCAAATAAACTCAAAACCAAAATAAATTCTGCCATCATTTACTCAACCTTCACTTGTTCAAAACCTATGCAGTTTCTTTCTTCTGTTGAACATAAGACTACATTTTCAAAAATGCTGGTAGCTGGCACCCATTGACTTGCATACTATTTTTTTCCTACTATGGAAGTCGATGCGTCTTCAACAGAAAAAAAGAAACGCAAAGGTTTAAAACCATATAAGGGAGGGTAAACGATAAGATTTAGATTTTTGTAGTAAACCATCCTTTTAAGAGCTTGCAGCAAGACAATTGTGGAGTGTGATAAATCAATATAGATTTATTTTAGACAAATAAAAAAAAATTGTGTTATTCAATTAGTTAAAAGAGAAGAGTAGCGGTCTCCTCACCAGCTCTCCTTGGATGATGCCCATGAGAATTGGGAAGTAGTTGTCCACGATCTCCTTGCACTGGCTAGCCAGGCCCTCATCAGGGATCAGCTGACAGGCCTTCTCCAAGTACCCAAGGAGTTCGCTCTAGATTCGACACAAGAATTTAGACTTTGACCTCCCATAAAAAAATTTTTAAAAAGCTACTCAAAACTCCACTGTTATCATGTTTGCTTACCTCGGTTACATTGTCCTTCAGCAGCTGCTCCACTACCACCAATACCTCTTTGCACAGATCACATGGCACAGTTTTCTGCAAGAAACGAAGGATTTTATACACTTAGCGCTCATGAATTATGCACGGGCATACTAATGCTTCTGAGAACCAGGTCAAACGCACCATCTGAGGCTTGTTCCACACATTCTGTTGGCAGTGTTGGACAGCGCCACAAAGGGAAGCGGTCTTGACATTCTGGCACCAGTAGGGGGGACCACGGGCACACTGCTCCGTTCCCAAAAGGGGACTTGCCACAGCTAGAAATACAAGAATTGCATTCAGAATGATCACAGCATCTTCTGAAATTAAAATAAGTTGTGGTTTTTAGATGTTAGTACCAGTATGTTAGTCTGAAGGATATCTATAATCTAGTCTGCTCAAAACAGTGACAATTTCCATTTAGAAGACATAAATAATGCTTCCAGTCTGTCACTTTCACCTAATACTTCACTTTCAATCAAATTGTCTGCCCAATCTAATGCTCTTTAATATCTGACAAATCCCACCCCCTTCACGGTGCTTCTCAATTTTGCCATTCCTTTGATGCACTGGAGTTCAATCTAGGGCTGGGCCGATAAATGATATTATATCGAATTGTGATAATTTATGTCAATAACAATAAGCTCTGGACTTTTTACTCTATATTGATCTAAGAGCCAATCACAAAGCAGAAATGTGCAACAATTGGAATCTAAAACTGTGTTGATATTAGAGATGTACCAAATTTTCGGCCACCGAAAATTTATCGGCCAAAAATGTCATGCCATTTAATGGACCCTCTCATTTTTGTGGCTTCAGTCATTGTTGGGCTACTATTTTAAATCTGGAACCATTAACAACTTATCGAAATATCATGATCGTTCAATATGGAAAAATCATCAAAATTGCATTTTTTGCCATAATCGCCCAGCACTAGCTCAATCACTCAAAAAAATGCTATTGGCCATTTTTTTTTAATGGGGAGGAGCTACTATGTCCTGCCCTGACTGTGTTCCAGTTAAAATTGTGTCAAACACTGAATTAAAATAAATACCTTCGAAAGCACTTTACAGGACTTTTAACAATACTAAATCTTTTACTTTATTATAAACCATGTAAAATAGAACAGTTTTTTTTTCAAGGTGTCTTTTCTAAACCATGTAAACTACAGCAGGTTATTCAAGGTGTCTTTAATGCAATATTTGAATATAAACCATGTAAACTACAGCAGGTTATTCAAGGCGCCTATTCTGTAATTCTTGACCAACTGTAGAAAAGGCATAAGAAATGATAGTGCACAAATTCTTCACTGAACCTTAATCAAAAGATAAATATGAAAGCAAAGCATATCATAGCTGCCAAAACACAAAAACAAACTTTACTCTTTCTAAAGGCTTTCGCAATAAGATTTTCTGCACTTTTAAGACTTTAACAGCATCTTAAGCTAACAGTGCAAGCGTGGCTGGAAAGTCCCCAGAACTCAAAGCCTAATTAATACTAGACTCCACCAAGCAGAACATGCGCTTCGGTTCCTTTAAAAACTTCCTATGAAATTGAGGGAAAAAAAAAAAAAGCCAAATGTAGAACAAACTACATGATTTATGAAGTTTCTACAGTCTGGCACTTTTGAACAAAACTATATACACCTGAATAATTATTTCAGCCACTGCTCAATCACATCCACAAAAAGCAGATATGTTTCTAAATCTTACAAAAAAAATTAATAAACGTAATAGGTTTCAAAATCTGATATTTTAGGCAGTATCAAATGACGCATGACACATGCACAGACAGGCAGTCTTCTGATCCCGTCAGTTTCCACCAGCTCAGCATCAGCCTCCATAGCTGACTGTACAAAAAAAGACAAGTTGACAAAACCCAGATGTGAAAGAGCAAGTGCATTTTTTACCAACTGACTCTGACTGCATTTCAATGTAATGATCACAGGACTGATAACTAAACCTAGAAACATTCCCTAAACTATTTTTAAAAACAGAAGCAGAACAAGACAACCATGAAACCATTGTTTTCACTTCTGCTTGGCCACTGAAACCCATATCAAATGTCAAAACTAAATGCATAAACTGCATTAAAACATAAGCACACCAAAGTGCACAGTCAGACACTGCAGATTATGGGAAAACTGCTGCAATAAACCTATAACTGAAGAACTAGCCGTCATTCAAAACAAGTTATGAGACTGTTTTGCTCTACACACGATAAAGTACTAACATTTTTGCAGTCACTTCTGCTAAATGATTAAATAAGTTTCAATGAATCTGCTTGAAGTTCTCGTAAACGAAAACATGCTGCTCGACTTCGAAATGGATAGTAAAGATGGAAAAAAAAAACAAAAAAAAAAACTTTAAATTCTCTTAACACTGCACATGCAGTTTGAGCTCATATTAAAAGGTGTCAGTCAATATTTTAGGTTTCATTGCAGTCCACAGTACGGCTGCACAACACCAAATATGCAATATTGTTGTTACGATAACGATATTTCTTGCAATACAACTACCTTGTGAAAGACTCATTTAAAATTTCTGATTAAATAACCCAAGTTATCATCATACTAAAATAAATGAGTAATAGATATTTTTCAGAGCTAATTAAATAAAAAATAAATAAAAAAGTGTCACAGTGCAAACATTACTTTTTTGCTGGACTTAAACTCCACGAATGACTGAAAACCAACAGATATTTTGATTCTTATTGGCTGTTGATATATTTCTCTCTTATCTCTCAGCATTAGTATATATTTTCAGCTCTAGGTTCACCTACTGGAGAGGCGGGGATAAAGATAGTAAAGGCCCCATCTAATTGGTCCGATTTGAATAAACATTATATGCATGCAGCACACAAATGCTAGGAACAAAACTAATTTAATTGATCGCACTTCCCTGGAATACGGATCTTCCATATACTATTATTGCGATAATCAGGGGCGCCGGTAGGGGGGGTGGGGTGGGAGGGTATGGGGTTTAGACGTGTCTAAGGGCCCACGCCATTTTGGGGCACCCAGAGTTACTATTAGGGGCCCCCCAATCACCACCCCCCACCCGCCCCTTCACTTCCCTCCACGACCCCCCCCCCCCCCCCCCACTCCTCTCCCCCCCACCACACCCCCCCCCCCCCCCACTACTCTTCACTTTTGTCCATGACGCCATCAGAATGTTGTCATGGGGTCCGTATCGGCCAGTGGTGCACCTGGCAATAATGATAATTTTTCATATATCGTGCAGTCATAGTTCACAGCATTAAAATTCTTAAAAGTTGTTTACTAGCTAGTTGAAATGAGGAAACAATTTCAAAGATAAGTCAAGAACAAACACAAAATACTTGAAATGCCTCTGCCAATCACAGCACTAACTTTCAAAAATATATATATATAAAATAATAATAATAATAATAATAATAATAATAATACCCAATATAAAACTGTTTTCACCTCCTTTCTATGGAACTACTGAGAAAAAAAAAAAAAAAAAAAAAAAAAAAAAAAGTTCATGGGAAGTGAAACCTTCTGTGGTTGAGGCATGTGATGAATGTTTTATGTATAACTTTTTATACATGCTAAAAGCTAGGAGACAGACACCATGTATGGTTTATTCTAGCATGAAAGACCACCTTTACTCCGCTTAAATCTCGCTGCAAACAGAAACTTCAAAAAAGACTAAGTGAAATTGTGTGTGTAATCAAATCCTAAAGAGGAACGCAGATAAGGATGTCGAAACTGCAAAGGCCTCCAAATCAACAGAACTGATCCACGGAAATGAGAAAAATACTATTTTAATTGAGGTAAAGTTGGTTTATGTTTAGACTTTCTCCTTAATATAATTTCAGAAAAGCATTTTGCTAATTCTAAATAGGGAAATTTGTATTGGCAGCCAATGACTATCAAACATTATGACTATCAACATTGTTCACAGTCAATAAAATAGTGCTAATGTTGTTTTTAAGTCATACTTTCATGCAATTTCAGACTAAATTTTCAAATGTAGCGTGGCAAACAATATAGGGATAGTGTCACGAGTTGTCTCTGAACGAATATGAAACCAGCTTTACCTCAATTATTATTTTAAACATGCTGAAAGCAAATACATAGGAGCTTAGATAAAATGTATTATCGCAGATCTTGCGTATTATCTTATGATGTTTAGATCTCAGATTATTATTTTTTTTCAAAACTGCAAGCATTGAAAAGACAGTATGGATAGATTTCTGAATCAGGGCAACCCTGATAATCAGGGGTTTCCTTTACTGTCAACATCCAGACTCCTCTGTGAAAGCTTAGAGATAAAGCTGGTTAAATCAATCATTGAGATTGATCAAGCACGAGATAACTTCGTTAGGTGAAAAGTGATGCGTCATGAGTAATGATGCGGAAACTATTTGCATTAAATTCCATTCTAGGAAATGTTTGTGAGGAATAAATTCAGGATTTGAAAAAAATACAAATAATCCTTTAACTTATGTTTACATCGGTTTCGGAATAAAGAAAATGTAGATACAGAATAAAATATATTTTAGTCAGAGTTTAACGTTAGACCGGTTTAAAATACCTGCGCAACAAACACATTGTTACTATAAACAATGTAACTATAGAAATATAAAAAAAAAAACACGCAGATACCGACGAACACTCACCAAACTCAATATATTTTAAACAATGTTTTAAAGACGTCATAAGTGTTGTTTTAAAACACTTAAGCGTTAGCCATCTTGCCTAGCACAGCACGTCAACACGAAACTGCTAATAGACAAACCAGGAAAACGACGTTAACGTTACATCTATTACGTTATAAGATGGAGATTAGTCTACTAAAAGTAATTAAGTCATAATAATTGTTAATTTACTTTAATTTGAAAGAATGAAACCATGGTTTCCATTTAAGCTGCTCCTACATGACGTGTTTACCAAACACTTCCTGCGCCATTAACTGCAGCTATGACACACTTATTATGAAAACACGCAATGTACTGCAAACGTTAATGAAAAACGGAAGATATACTTTACCTGTGGTGACCAAAAGAAGCGTGAGAAGCATCGTGACTTCAGGAACCGCTTTTGTCGAGCCTCAGGGTTGTGTTGTGAGTGTTGCCTGGTTCGGTGATGGTGTTGTTTATGCTGCAGTAAATCGCGCGGTCGTGTGATGAGGCTTTATGCTGATCTCACTGTCAGCTGACCGACCGCTGCGCACGCGCGTGACCGGGGCGTGTCTATATATGTGGGACAAAAGAATCAAACCTCTCTCTTAAGGTTTGGTCACACTGCTTTAAATAGTGGGCTGTTTAAAATAGGGAGACATTCAAGTGGAAATTGTAATTATTGTAATGAAGAGGAAAATATAGAGCATATTGTAAAGAAATGTCCAGTATATAAGAGGAAACGGAATGTGATGATAATGGACATTGAGGGTAATAATGTAAATATAGATATTAATAGCACTTTAAGTAGTGGAGTAGGAGATAAAAAGTTGGAAAATTTACTAATGTTTCTTAGAGAGACGGGGTTATATAGATATATAAAGTTGTATGCCAACCGCCAATAAAAAAAACCAAGAAGAAGAAGAAACCTCTCTCTCTTATCGTTTGAACTGTGTTTTTTGAAGTATTTATGAGTTTTACTTAGCATTTATGTGATTATTATTCTTTGCTAGTTTACTTGTAGGACGTACCCTTCAATAAACAAAATACCCTTAAAAAGAACGGTATGTTTAGAAAACTACAAGTATTAAAGTACACATGAAATCAAACCTAACAATATTAATTTTGTTAGCTCACATTACTAGTTTTGTGGTGAACAATTCATGTGTGTATTTTTTTTACAGTCTATGTATATATACATATATATATATATGGCGACACGGTGGCTAGCTGGGTCAGTTGGTATTTCTGTGTGGAGTTTGCATGTTCTCCCCGTGTTGGCATGGGTTCCTCCGGGTGCTCCGGTTTCCCCCACAGTCCAAAGACGTGGTATAGGTGGATTGAATTAACTAAATTGGCCGTATGGATGTTTCCCAGTATTGGGTTGCAGCTGGAAGGGCATCCGCTGCGTAAAACATATGCTGGATAAGTTGGTGGTTCATTCCGCTGTGGCGACCCCAGATTAATAAAGGGACTAAGCCGAAGGAAAATGAATGAGTGAATGAATATGTAAACTTGTATTTCTAAAAACTGTTAGGTTAACTTAATCGATTTGTGTTGGGACAACATGAAGGAATTGTGGGGTTTTTTTATACAGTGTATGTTCAGCTGCTTTTTGTTTCTGTATACAGATGACTTTAATGGAAGATAACATCTTAAATAATGAGATATAAACTGACAGTGAAAATGACATGTCAAGTCTCTCTTTACACAAGACAAAAACAATAAAACCACTCAGTGAAACGAGATTAAATAGTAAAGTAAGTTTACAGTAAAATCCAGAACTTTTATGATCAGAGACTGAAAGAAACTTTGTAGTTGATTGCATTGTCTAGAGTGGTGCTTTTGAATTGATTAAAAACTTCTGAATGCATTGTTCTTTATCTCTTCCTCCCCCCCCCCCCCCCGACTGTTTTGCTAAAAGAAAAAGTCACGTGGAGTATTTTGAGTCCTGCATATAATAAAAAAAAAAAACTTCTTAGAACGTCTGAGTAAAGCATTAGTGCTGAGGTTAACGCTAAACACTGCGGCTTGTCTAGAAGGTATACGGCTGTGGATACGCACATCAATATAGCATAATTGTGTGACTCCGTACAACAATAATTACCATTTTTACATTAATGAGGGTTGGGGTAGGCGTTAATAAAATGCAAATTAATGTGTAATTTGTATAATAATATGAATAATACCCGGTATTACTGTTTTCACGTGAGGGTTGGGGTAGGGGTTAATAAAATACTATTTAATGGGTAATTTAATTAATAATACTCTGTATAATTACTGTTTTTACATTACTGTGAGGGTTGGGGTGGGGTAGACGACGTTAACAAAGTACAATTATTGAGTAATAATTTAAATAATTCTCATTAACTTCCGGCCGCAGCTCTATCCCTTTGTTCAGTGTGATTGTTTGTAAGTCCTCTCGGTGGAAAAGAATGAATGCACAGACTGGTATAAAGATTTTGTTTTATTAATTATATCAGAGCATGTATTGATGAAGCAGATTCTATCACAGTAAAATTAAATACCCAAAAAAATCCTGCAAAGAGATCATTACATATATATACATACAGTTTCTTAACAGAAATATGCATGACATGATTAGCTGAAGTAAATCCACTTCTCCAAAACTCAATAATGGACTCTGGCATTTACTAGCTGGTCTTGCTGCAACAATCCCTTCACAAAATCCAGGAGATGAGGCAATCTTCACAGTCCTGGGGGAGAATGACAGAAATTTACTCACTGACAGCATAAATATCCTCAACAATAAAATAAATCATATTTATTAATGTCACAAAGACACAAACAAAAGAGGAGTGACCCCATAAGCAAACTGAACGCTTTGTTGGAGACTCCAATGATCATCAAAGCAGCTTGAACAAACACTCAACTTTAGTTTCAGAACGGACTTATTTTATTCTGAATTCAAGTCATTTAATGTCATTCATCTTTTGATTATCATGTAGTGATATGCTCAGATCCAATCAAGTTCTAGCACAGAGTTCACATTAAAGGGATAGTTCACCCAAAAATGATTATTTACAGTTAATTTATACACACTCATGCTACTGAAGATGTAGGTGATTGGTTTCTTCAGCAGAACATTAAAGAATTTTTATTGGTCCTGGTGATTCGTAGCCCCGTCAAATTCCCGCCTAAAGTATCGCGGTCGCAGATAGAAAAATGTGCGTAAATCAAAAAATTTACATTGTGTGTAAAATTATAACGCACAAAATTGAAAAGATGTAGGTGATTTGTTTCTTCAGCAGAACATTAAAGAATTTTATTGGTCCTGGTGATTCATATCCCCGTGGTTTTGAGGTCTTTTGCTGATCCTTTAAGAGGTGACGATGCACATGTTGACGTCATGCATGTGTTAGCATATAGGATCAAATTCCCGCCTAAAGTATCATGGGCGCGGATAGAAAAATAATGTGCGTAAATCAAAAAATTGACTTTGTGTGTAAAATTATAATGCGCAAAATCGAAAACCACAGAATAAGAAACAACAAGGTCATGGAGCGAAAGATAATTAGCGTGAATCGAAAATGAAAACGCGTTTAGACTTCAGTTCAGTTCTTCAGAAATCAGTTTTTCCACTCATATTTAAATGTTTTTTGTTCTTACGGTCTTTTCCCCTTCGCTCTTGTTCCCACACGCTTGCGTTTCCAAAAGATGCAATTCGAGTTTCATTTAAATCATGGGCGGGCTTCAGCGTCATCATTGGTCCACTAGTTGAGATTGACAGTTGCTCCTCTAGCCAATCAGACGAACAGACGAAGGGGGAGTTGACGTCACTCCAATGAATAAAGGGATATTTGTTCACCCAAAAATGATTATTTACAGTTAATTTATACACACTCATGCTACTGAAGATGTAGGTGATTGGTTTCTTCAGCAGAACATTAAAGAATTTTTATTGGTCCTGGTGATTCGTAGCCCCGTCAAATTCCCGCCTAAAGTATCGCGGTCGCGGATAGAAAAATAATGTGCGTAAATCAAAAAATTTACATTGTGTGTAAAATTATAATGCGTAAAACTAAAAACTAACCACAGAATAAGAAACAACGAGGTCACGGAGCGAAAGATAATTAGCGTGAATCGAAAATAAAAACGCGTTTAGACTTCAGTTCAGTTGTTCAGAAATCAGTTTTTCCACTCATATTTAAATGTTTTTTGATCTTACGGTCTTTTCCCCTTCGCTCTTGTTCCCACACGCTTGCGTTT
>CAIGQV010019624.1:415702-432302 GCA_903798115.1 Danio jaintianensis
AGACGAAGGGGGAGTTGACGTCACTCCAATGAATAAAGGGATATTTGATATAAAGCATAGGTCTCAAACTCGATTGCTCCAACCCTAATCAGACACAGCTGATCCAACTAATCAAGGTGTTCAAGACTATTATAGACTATTAAGCAGGTGTGAGTTGGAGGTGGATAGAGCTAAACTATGCAGAGCTGCTGCCCTCCAGGAAGTGAGTTTGAGACCATTGATATAAATAAAATTTGCTCACAATCAGGCTATTTAAGATGTAGCTGATTGGTTTCTTCAGCAGAACATTGAAGAAGAGATCTTTTGCCAATCCTTTAAGAAAGGTGACAATGTGAATGTTGACGTCATGGAAGTGTTAGCACGCATGTATATCGCATGGCTGTGTCCGAAATCGCATTCTTCCATACTATATAGTAGGGCTGCACGATATTGGAAAAATCTAACATTATGATATTTTGTTATTCTGCGACATATATCTCTTTTAGTTATTATCTCTACTCCTGATTCTAATGTTTTATGTTAATATGTTCCCTTCATTTGAGTGAGAGCAATTTCTGGGAGTTATTTGTGTTCCATATAAAACCAAAGAAATTGCTCACAGAACTTATGCAGTGAATGAACCATTAGAGCAGGGGTCACCAATCTCGGTCCTGGAGGGCCGGTGTCCCTGCAGGGTTTAGCTCCAACTTGCTTCAACACACCTGCCTGGATGTTTCAAGTATACCTCGTAAGACCTTGATTAGCTTGTTCAGGTGTGTTTGATTAGGGTTGGAGCTAAAATCTGCAGGACACCGGCCCTCCAGGAACAAGTTTGTTGACCCCTGCATTAGAGTGTTTTTGTCTGGATATAGATTACAACTGCTCTTTCTGTAGTTGTATAAAGGAATCTATTGTGCCTATTTTTTTAAATGTCCCTGTTCATCTTGTTTTGGTCTAAAATCCCACAATTTCTAAGCGCTAAGACGACTTGCCTAGTCCTAGTTTTAAATTTGTAATTTGTTTTACTTCATCCGAATGGATAAGACTTTTTCAAAAGCAAAGTTTTCTTAAATAATTTATCTGTTTTTGTAATTATTTTATATTCATCAAACCAATGGAGGAACATAAAACTCACATTCAACATAAAACAGCCATTAATGTTTACCTAAACCACAATTTTAGTGAATAAAACTACATATATCTACTAAATAATAAAAATTAAAAAAAAAATCCCCTTTACATTTTAATTAAATTATTATTATTTTTGTAGAATTTATTCTGTGTATTTAAAAACTGGAATATTTGATAAATTTCATGATCTACATAGATCATTGTCAGGCCCACACGGAATCTGCGCGCGCAGAAATTCACAGATTTCTAGCCCATCATTGAGTCAATTTATTTACTTGTGTAAATTTGTGTAATTTTATATTTATTCAGTTTTTCTATTAATTTCAGTAATATTATTGACTGATATGAAAATGTTCATATGATTTATTTACAATACAGTTTGTAAAGTAATATTTTCTGTCTTTTAGTAGATATATTATATGAGAGACTAGAATATTGTTTGCCAAATAAATGGATCTAATTGGATTTACATTGTAAACATTAGGTAAAAGTTAAAAAGGTTTTTGGTTTTTTTTATTGCATATATTAAGTCTTTAGTTATGATACTCCTAAAATCATTCCGCATAAATCCACAGATTTTTTACAAAATTCTGAGCAGAAATAGCAAAAAATGTCCGCAGATTCTGTCTGGCCCTAAATTGTTTACCCTCATCTATAATGTTTTAAGAGTTTGTAAACATTTTTATATGACATTTATAAAATTAAAAGGAATAATAGTAGTTCAACGTCTTTTGTTGACTGGTTAGCAAAACCCAGCAAGAAACAAACAACATGAGCCATGAAAATTGATAAAAGAAGGTATATTATGCAGACAGACACTTAATATTTAACAATATTAGATGAGCTAATTGCATTTGATAGTTTATACCTTCAATTAAACGTTTGCAATGAGTTTAGAAAAATACTAGCTTAATGTTTTTAATGAGTTTTTGTTAAATTTACACGCTTTTGACCAGGTGTCCCTATCGTAATGTTTCGAAAGCTTCGAAACTGTGAATCATTTAGCGAAATGAATCAATTGGTTCAAAGCTTTTGAAAATATTCATTTCTCACTTGTTTACATGTCGCGATAGAGTCCTGAAGTCGTTAAAAAACCGAAAAATTTGCCAGTGATTCGCTCGAGAGTTATTTATTTATTTTCTTTCATATTTAAGTATTTCCTTGTTTATTATTATACGTGGTGCCATCAAATGTTATGGTTATTAATATGATTGTATTGTTAAAACCCAATAAAAAAAAATTCGCTCGAGAATTTAGAATTGAACTAAACTCACTCTTAAAATCACTCCATCTTATAAAGAATAAAAATCTAAAATTTCTGAAATATTATTATATTATATTTATATTTTATTCAAAGGAAATCCCTGATTTTAGTTGCTTTCTTTATGTCTATTTGTTTAATTGTTGTAATTTCATTCATTTGTATAATTCCGTCAGTTTAAAATGTATTTTATTATTATTACTTTGCCTTCCTGTCTAGGGATATGTTATTTGTAAAAGTATGCATGATTATAGTTTTTCGAATGACTGCATGTTATTGACCTTTTTTTAAGGGTGTCCCTTGGATTTGTTCTGATGTTCCTGTATTGTCAGTTCAAGCAATAATAAATATTTAAAAAAATAATAATAAAAAAAATTATCTTTTGGCTCTTGAGTAAAATAAATGTGTTGTACCACCTTTTAAGCATTGAGGTAACGTTGGTTTTATATTATTTATACAACTTATGACACGGTCCCCATATAGTTTACCATGCTACTTTGAATATCATAGATATATCTATGTTTGAATATTCGGACTGAAGTGCTCAGAACAAAAACAGATGATGAAAACATTCTCACATTTAACTGGCCATCTTTGCTTTCTCTTCTCGGGCTGCTCCACAACACTGTCCTTTGGGGAGCTCAGAGTCTTTCTTTACTACCGTCGGACGCAGCACGTCAATGTCCCGTTCAAGGTGATTCAACAGCTCGCTGACTATGTTCGGCGACGCATGGAAGTCAATAGAGAAATATCCGCCGTGTGTTTGCCGAGAGTCGTGTTTGGAGATCTTGTACGGTAGTCTGCGTTCACCGAGGTTCTCCAGGCTCCGGACCACCGCGCCGCGCTCGAACAGAGTCTCCACCGTGCGCCGTAAAACAGCCGCAGTCTCCGGCCTCTGCATCGCCTTCAGGATCATATACAGCTCATATCGAGGCATCCTCCGGGGCTTTTTAACGCCAGAGAGTTTATATGAAGCCAAACGTCTCGCAGAGCCTTGGGTGCATGTGTGTGTTCTTCAAGGAGACACTGGAAACACACGTGCAGGTTGATGCAGTGCGCCACCTACAGCACGGGAGCAGCATACTTAAAGCGATGATAGTTTACTCAAAATGGGGTAAACGCACACAATGTAAAAAATGCAGGGTTCCACACAAGACATTCATGTTGTCTCAACACAAATCGATTAAGTTAACTTAACAAATTAAGTGGACTGAACATAAAACAATCAAGTTGTCCCCACAAAAAATCTCAAGAATTGTGTTGTTTCAGCTCATTTTAAATACATAGTTTGAACAAAAAGGAAAAATATTTTTAGCGCAGCTAGTGTTTTTCAGCCACCGATAAACTTCTGGTGAAAGGTTTATGTGACTACTAAGCTAAAAGTCTTGTCGCCTATCCAAGTTTTAGGAACAACAAATAATAACTTGACTTCTAGTTAATCATTTGGTATCAGAAGTGGCTTATATGAAAGGCAAAGGCCTCTAGATTATGCTTATTTTACCAAAATAAAATATGATCATGCCTTAATTTTGAATGATTTAATTAGGACAGTAAGGTCTGACTTTGCTTAGACAAAAGTCTCGTCACTCAACAGAAATAATGTACAGTATAGAATATAAAGTCATGGTGCAGTGGAAAAAGAATTAATATTGTGTATGACTCCCATGAGCTTGGAGGACTGCATCCATACATCTCTGCAATGACTCAAATCACTCATTAATAAAGTCATCTGGAATGGCAAAGAAAGCGTTCTTGCAGGACTCCCAGAGTTCATCAAGATTCTTTGGATTCATCTTCAATGCCTCCTCCTTCATCTTACCCCAGACATGCTCAATAATGTTCATGTCTGGTGACTGGGCTGGCCAATACTAACCCAATGTAACCAAACTTGACTGATTTCTCTGAGAATCTTGGGTACATGCGGGTTCCAGTAGGTCTTCTGCAGTATTGGTGATGATTGGGATGAAGTTCAACAGATGATTCATGGGAAAAATCGACCTTCTGCCACTTTTCCAAATGATCAGCTAGAAGTCAAGTTATTATTTGTTGCTCTTACAGCTATGATTGACGACAAGACTTTTGTCAGGTACTGTATGAATAATTTACTGCTATTTCATTCATTTTCTTTTCGGCTTAGTCCCTTTATTACTCTGGGGTCGCCACAGCGGAATGAACCGCCAACTTATCCAGCATATGTTTTACGCAGCGGATGCCCTTCCAGCTGCAACCCATCACTGGAAAACATCCATACACACTCATTCACATACATACAAATGCCAACTGACCCAGCCGAGGCTCGAACCAGCGACCTTCTTGCTGTGAGGCAGTCGTGCTATCCACTGCGCCACCGTGATGCCCATTTACTGCTATTTGTGAAAGTAATTTGTAAATCATGTTCATAAAGACAGAGTAACTGCATATAATTTTATAATCTAATGAACACTTCAATTTAAAGTATATTAAAAGTAGTACATTTAGCAGTCTGATAACTTTACCAGGTAGCACCATAGTAATTTTATTCATACATTTCTTGCAAATCTAAATACATGATTAAAAACTCTTACATGGTTTCTACCATATTATTGACAATTCATTGTTTTAAGGGGGACGGGTCCAAAAGAAGTTAAAGATAGAGTTAAAGAAAATGTGCTCAATAGTTCCAATATCACAAAACTGACAAGAATTTTCCTCAATATCAAATTTTGATTGAAAGATGTTTTGACAGATATACATCATTCATTATTTTAATCTGATATAGATATATTGTAAAGTATGCAGTTGATACCGCTTTGTTGAGCCTTTTAAATGAAGAGGAGGAAGAACACGGGCCTGTTCTTGACTTCTTTTTAGACTGTTGTGAAAATTCAAACCTTCTAAATATTCCTAAAACTAAGGAGATTATTAGGTTGTTGATTTCAGAGAGAGAGCACAAAGCAAAACTCATCCCACATTAATTAATGGGGAGCATTCAGTTAGTAACACAAATATTTGGGTGTGATGTTGGACAATAAAATGAAGTGGGACACTCTAAAAAATAACTCAAGAGGTCTGTTACCACTACATAGTTTAATACATTGTTGTAACTTAAAAATTCTAAATTGCTGATCAGATTAAAACATTTAAGTTGCTAGAATAATTTGATTAAGTTTTTACAACAGGAAAATATTGATAATGACATCAACTTAAAAATGTGGCTAATTTAAAGGTAAATATGTTTGTCAATTAGTTTGAAACAATATTTAACTTGTAGCAACCCAAAGAAATTGGGTTGATAGCTCAATTTTTCCACACCGATGGAGTTCTGGATTTCAAAGCTCCTCCCTCACTGAACAAGCAAGAAGCAAGTCCGGACAAGTTTTAGGCAGACTGTTTGGCACAAAGGACATTTTAAGGTAAGATATCTGAGTTTTATTTAATTTCCAAATCAATTTTCTCCATTCCACTAGAGTGTTGGCTACTTCTGGTAAATACAGTTGATGTTAGCAGTGTTTTTTGACTCGAAAGTCAGCAGATATGAACGTAAAAAAAACACATACTGTAAGCGAGAAAGTGTTAAAATAATTTAATTTCATAGATTTTTTTCATATATAGTGTTGATTTATCCTGCGTGTATTTATTTTAGTTACACCTGCAAAAAGATATATTCTGGAGCTTGCTCACAGTTGGTATGCAATCTGAAATTTGTATTTTCTTCCTCCTGCTCTTATGGAAAATCATAAATTACTGTTAAATTATCATTCATATGAATCTCCTGGCATTAGCACTAACATTTATGGTATATTTGCTTCCCACAGAAGCCAAAAACATACTCCTCACTCATTGAATGACTTCAACGCAGACATAATAAAAAGGTATGTATTTTCAGTCAATGCAGATCAACACAGTGATGTGGAAGTTTAAAGTGAGTCTGATGAAGGTCAAGATGACAATAATGATGTGAGAGACCTGCCAAACTGCATTGACTGCATTAAAAAAAAACTTTGTTGTTTCTAAAACTGGAGAGCACTTTTAATGTATCTAACATGTGTATTGATGGGATTTTTGAAGAGTTAAACTTTATATCTCAATTAGCATCAGCACCCATCATCAAAGGTATTTTACACTGGACAAAGTTTCCAGTGATTAACTGAGAATTTAAGATTAAATAAAAAAAAAAATTAAATCAGCAGTGATCATAACATTCATTATCTCTATCATGCTAATCTAGTTTTTCTTCTTGCTTTATAAGAATACACAAGAATTTGAGGAGGACCTTGAAAGGCAAGTGATGACAATTGCCATCATTGGTGATCAGTCTACTTTGGAATTGAACCACAAGACGGGAACCATCATGGTTGAGGTCATGAGAATCCTAAATGGAATGGATATCTCAAGGTGATGTGCTCTGCTGATGGGCATAATATATGCTCTGAATCTGAGCTACCTCAAGGAACTTAAATATACTTGTGAAGTTTCTCGAACTTGATGGACTGAAGCCCAGTGCAAAAATAATGCATCTCAAGAACATTATTTTCTGAGCTCTCTACTTATTTCGGAGTAGATTTTTCAGAGTATTTTTAAGTCCACACGCTTAAATGTTTTTTTGTTATTTTTCATACTGTTCATATGGGACAGTACACATTTTTGTTTTTGAAAATACTGAAAAACTGTGAATTAATAAACATTTACTGGAAAACAAAAATGTTGTTGTTAAATGTATTTCTTACAAGCAACTAAATGAACAGTGAGTTTGAAAACAAACAAAAAATTTAACAATTTCAGCTACTTAATTTATTTGAGGTTCTAAACTTGAAAACATGCATGTATAATTATGGTAATTAAGTACATAACACTGGATTTATTTTAAATTTTAATAAAGAAAACTAGTTGAAACTTAATTTTTTGAGTACTCAACTTAAAAAATTGAGTTTATGCTATGTAAAAATGTCTCTGATTGAAGAGGAAAAGGTCATTTGGCTAACATAATAAAGTTTGTTGTCTGAACTTCATTTTGTTAGATGTTGTCGTAACTTGAATATATTGATGCAAACTGTTGCGTTAATTTTTTTTGTTTCGTCTAAACAATATTTTTTAGAGTGGATGTATGGACTGACTGTATAAGGCAAATGTACTTCTTAAAGAAACTATTGTCTTTTAATGTTGACAACACATTGTTGATCATGTTTTATAGTGCTTTTATCGAAAGTATTGCAACATTTTGTGTGATCTGTTGGTATGGAAATGCTTCTGAGGCCCAGAAGAGGTCACTGGGGAAGGTGGTAACAACAGGCAGTAAGTTGTTGGGAATAAAACTAAAGAGCATCGATAGTAGATACAAAGAAATAGTACTAAATAAGGCTGTCATGATTGTCAGTGATGAGAGACATCCTTTATCACACACCTTCCAATTGTTAGCATCAATTCGCCGATATTGTGTTCCCAGATGTGTAATAAATAGGACAAAATTATCATTTATACCTCAAGCAATTAAGTTTTTGAATTCCTCCTCTCTCAGTAGCAGTTGATGGCCAGTAGACTGGATATTATTTAGAGTAGGGGTACCATGTTTTTATATAATTTATTTATATTAAATGCCAAATGTGTCTCAGTGAGTGTATGCTGCAAATGAAATTTCCCTATGGGGACAAATAAAGTTAACTAACTAACTAACTAACTAACTAACTTAATTTTGGGGATTTGAATAAAAATGGATAAGAGAGGTAACCTTTACCAATTCCTGTGGATCAAAACATTTAAAACCAAAGTGACATCTGAGCCGATTTGGAGGAAGTCTTTCAATAAAAATGTTTCTTAATTTGCATTCTTAGTTGCATTTTGGATCTCTGATACAATAAAGCTACAGAAAGTGATACAATGAAGTGTCCAAAATCGCATGTTTAGTATGACGCACTCATTGTGCGCCATTTTCCCAGGGCCCACGTGACGGTGAAATAGCCTATCGCGCTCCTCCTCCACGTGAGTGCAACGAAGATGGCGCAGGACAGCACGGTCCCTAGCGATCTCTACCAACATGTGTACTCGTTTCTCGTGGAAAACAAGTTCGCCAAAGCTGCGAAAGAGTTTTTGAGGCAGGCTAAAGTGGTAAGAGTTGCTTCAGTTGTTCATTAAAAGCGGTCACGCGCATGGAGGTTGTAGCCGATCAGCTCGCGTGTTTCTGCACACGCGTGGGAGCGACGCGCAGTTAGTGCGGAACACGTGTTTACGAGCTGCTGGTGATTATGTGTTAAAGAAGGTTTAATTTCTGCCGGTTGTTGTGTCATTTTGACCTGTTATAACACAGCTAAGCGTTTTTGTACAGTCAACGTTTTCTTCGTATAAAATGAATTCGATTCAATGAAGATGGGCTTCCGTTTATCAACAGGTTCAGTGTTGTCTGAAGTGCACATACTAGAGTAATTAAGTGATGAAGAGTATTGAGATAAAGTTGGTTTTTATATTCGCATATTCGGAATATCTCCTCAGTAATGTAATTTCAGTAAATAATACTTTACAAATTCTAAATAGTCATTCCTACTAATATGATTTCCCATTTAAAGTACAACACTTTCACAGTCAGTTAAATAGGGCTAATGTTGTTTTGAAGTCATACTTACTCGCTATTTCAGACCGAATATTCAAAATACCGTGGTAAACAATATGGGGACCGTGTCATAATTTTTCACTTTTCAAAAATGAGCGAATGTGCGAATATAAAACCAACTTTACCTCAATTGTGGAGTCATTGTTTTTCCATGATTTGATTATGAGTTGTGATTGTGTAAACGGTGATATTTCTCTTGTTAGTCTTTGTATATGCTTCTGTCTTGACCAGGTCTCACTGGATGAAGAGATGGATATAAAGAAGATGTAAATAATAATGACAAAAATGTATATAAAATAAATAAAAACAGTGGTCTTGGGAATAAAATTAAACGGAGCTAATGTGTAAAATAAGTGTAGTAAATTAATCACAAATTGTTTTTGTTGGCGCAGAAGTCTGCTTCAGTCTTTCTTACGTTATTGGTAACAGTTGAGGTAAAGTTGGTTTTCTAAAGTTGGCATATTCAAACTTTCTCCTTAATATAATTTCAGAATCGTATTATTTGCAATTTCTAAACAGAAATCACATTAGCAGCCAATGACTATCAAAGTACAACATTGTCCAGTCAATTAAATAGTACAAATGTTGTTTTGAAGTCATACTTGCACGCTATTTCAGACCGAATATTCAAAATACCGTGGTAAACAATATGGGGGCCGTGTCATAATTTTTCACTCTTCAAAAATGAGCAAATGTGCGAATATTAAACTAACTTTAACTCAATTGTGGAGTCATTGCTTTTCCATGATTTAATTATGATTTATGAGTTGTGATTGTGAAAACACTCATATTTTTTCTTGTGAGTCTTTGTATGTAACTTTTATGTTCTGCTGTCATGACCAGCTCTTACTGGATGAAGAGATGGAGGAAAATATGTTCATAATAATGACATCAAAAATTGAAAACGATGGTCACGGGGACTAAAATTAAACCGAGCTAATAAGTGTAGTAAATGAATCAAGCGATATTTTTTTGTCGCCGTAGAAGTCTGCTTCAGTCTTTCTTACATTATTGATAACAATTGAGGTAAAGTTGGTAGTTTTTGCAAATTCTAAACAGGGAAATTATATTAGCAGCCTGTGACTGCTACAGTACAACAATGTTCACAGTTAGTTAAATAGTGCTAACGTTGTTTTGAAGTCATACTTGCGTGCTATTTCTGACCGAATAGCATGGTAAGCAATATGGGGAGAATGTCAAGTTATCGCTGTTCATAAATGTGCAAATATAAAACCAACTTTACCTCAGTTCATAACACAATGTTTACATTTCATGTATTAAATCTTCAATATTTAAGCTCTTCAAAATGTTTTTTTTTTTTTTAAACAGTCAATATAATTTACAATTAACTGTTTGTTTTCATCAGAAACCTCAGGACCAAAATGAGGACAGTCTTATGGACATCTTCAGTTTCTGGGTCAAGTACGTATATGTTGTGTCTTTTAATTATTACTATGATATAAAGCTCACTCTAGCCTGCATGGTGGTTTTGCTGTCGTTGCCACTGTTGAGTTGTAACTGCAACAATGTGTCTTCTCAAGGTCCCCAGAAACAAAAAAGCGTAAAGCGGTCACCAGTGGCCCTGCGGCCGTCAATGGCCCATCAGCCAAGAAAGCAAAGAAAGATGCGGATAGTTCAAGTAGTGAAGACTCGAGCAGTGAAGAAGAGCAAGCAGCACCTGCGAAGAAAGCTGTACAAGGTACATGGGTGTCACTTGTTATTGCAAGGTGTCCTGGGGGTCTTAAAATGTCTTAAATAAAAAAATAAAGCCTAACATTTTTTAAATTCACTGAAATATTCTGTTGTAGGTCTTAAATCATTTTAAACAGGTCTTAATTTTCCTATGTCCAAGTAAAGCTACCCAATTGCGCAGACGTCCATCCAATCGCCAATAATCCATCTCAAAACTTTTTTTTTTATATTTAAGTTTACTGCAAAGAGAGACAATTCACAACAGCTGTTAGACATTTTTACAGCAAATTCTTCCAATTGAATTCCCTAATCAGGGAAAGAAAACTAAAGCAACACATCCATTTAAATGATCTTCAATTAATCCAAAAACTATTTACCGTAGTAACCGGGCCATTAGAAAAAAAAACCTTTAGTGTTTAGCCCTGTAGAAGTCTAAGAAATTTAATTCATAATGGTCTTAAAAGGGTCTTAAATTCTTAAATTTGACTTGAAGAAACCTGCAGAAACCCAGTATTAACATCAACTTTAACAATAACAACAACTTTCAAAAGATTTTACTGACTCGCAAACTATTGGACTGTAGTGTATGTATTCATATTGAATATTAAGTGTTGCGTGTTTTAACAGTGAAAGCTCCTCCTCCAAAGAAGCCAGCAGCTGTAGCCGCTAAAGAGAGCAGCTCTGAAGACTCCAGTGACTCGGAGGATGAAGCTCCAGCTAAAACAACAGCGAAGGTTAGGAAATCGATGCCGTTTATATGAGCATGTGTTAGGGCTGCACAATTTATCATCACAGCATCAATATCGCAATGTGTGCATCGGCAACAGTCACACCGCATGGTTTGGAGCTCCACCCACTTTTGAAAAGAGAACAATCTCATTTTAATTTAAAGCGACAGATAATTTTGGGGGGGTTTTGTATACATTTTTTTATACAATGAAGACTATACAGTGTGTGTTTTTTTTTTAATTATTATTTTATATATATATTTGGTTATTCAAGTTCTGTAGCCAAATACAGTTACACTCTTTAGGCACTAATTAATTTGTGTCTTTGCTTAAGTCTGTTAATCTATGCTTATAATCATTGTAATCATTGTTGCCAGATACAGACCATTTTTTCCAGCCCAAAAGCTGTCCAAAACCTGCCCAAACACACAGAAAACCTCCCAAAATATTAATTAATATTTTATTTAATTTTAATTTGTTTAAATCGAAATTAACCTAGTTTCTTTAACTGTCATACTTTAACCATACAGAAACCAACACCAGCAGTCACAGAATCACAACATAACCGGATCACATCGAAACACTGCCCCCCTCTCACCCACACACTGCACTTAATGTTGTCTAGATTACACTACCTAGAGTATGTTTTACGTTTGAAATGGGGTATAAATTCGTCTCATTTGGCGTTTTAAATTCTTTTGAACATAATTAGATGCTGCTTGTCAATCAGACAACACTTCTATGTTTGTTCTTGCTGTCAATTGTAAAAAAAATTATTGATAGAAGTGTTATAAACCGCTGTGAGTTTAACTGCAGGCGCTGCGTGATGAGTCAGATTTTAATACAACTTTCCTTCACCTGCTCTTGCGGATGGGCCCACACGGTTTGCAATGCACACTGGTCACTACTGACTGAATGGAGTAGGAGCACACAGTTATGTTTTGTTGAGTAAGTTGCATATAAAATTTACGTTTCAAAACCGCCCAAATTTTGTCAACCCGCCAATGCCATTTTTTACCCGCACAATCAAATTCAAAACCGCCCAATCTGGCAACACTGCTTGTAATTTGTATATTATATTTTATGTTGATGCACTGCCCAAAGAAGTCATCCAAGTCAGTCTAAAATTATGAAATATTTCCAAATAAAGCTATTCAATCATCTGGTGAAATTAAATTCATGCATAGTGCAGAAAAATGAAACATTGGAATATCATGTCAATATCGTGCAGCCCTAGCATGTGTTGCAATTCTCTTGGTTTGTTAATCTTATATTTTTGTACAGAAGCCTGCTGCTGTGAAAGCCGCTGTTCAGCCTGCAGCGGCGGCCAGGAAGAAGGACACCAGCTCCAGCAGTGAGGAGTCCGACTCTGAAGAGGAGTCCAGCAAAACTCCAGCTAAAGGTCAGCTGATGGCCGTGTTCTCAGTCACAGTGTCTGTTTATTACTTCAGGTGTCATTTCTCATTCAGTTGCATGTTCATTTGTGTTTCTTAGTGGTCAAGCCTGTGGCAGGAACACCTAAAACGGTGTCCATTCCAGTGTCTGTAGCTCAGAAGAAGCAGGACAGCAGCAGTGAGGACAGCTCCAGTGATTCTGAGGACGAGCCTCCAGCGAAGGTACTTTGAATATACGGCTCAAACATAATCACGCATCTGAATTAGGGCTGCCTGGTATTGGGAAATTAAGCAATATGCAATGTTGTTGTTGAATGTTGCGATAACTGTTTCTTACGACATAACTTTAAATATATAACTTAAAAAAATGCTGTTTCATCTGCAATTAAAAAAAGAAATTATGTAATGATCATAATAAAATAAACAGATGATAGATATTTTTCTGAGCTAATTGAAGCTAAAGAAAAAAAGTTTAGACTTTAAAACACAGAAATGGCACCTGTGATGCCAAATCAACTTTCGGAAGCTGTTTGAACAGAACTGTGTGTAGGTATAGTGTGTCCACAGTCTTATTGAAGAGACAGAAACACAACAAATCTTTCTTTGAAAGTTTCCTGACGTTAAAATAGGATGCAAATCAGTGTGTTGTATTCTTCCTCTTCTTACAGAGCGCAGTGAAAGCAGCGGTCCCAGTGAAGACTCCTCCAGCCAAACCCGCAGCCCCTGCGGAGTCCAGCAGTGACGATTCATCCTCCGATGAGGAAGATGCACCTCCTGCTAAGAAACCCAAGACTGGTATTGCCTTACTTTCACATTTCACTAACTGGTGTACTACGGAGGGGGTTTAGTGACTTATTATTTCTGAGCACCTGCTTTACAATCATCTTTATAGTGATGACTTCATTGTGTGTGGCATTAAACATTATTCAGCAGATTGTAGGCTTCTGCTGGTGTAAAATGTTCTTGTTGCAATTTTTTTTTTCTTTTTACTCTTTATTTTAATTTTCATTGAAAAAACCTTCATACATGCAGTACCGCCTTAATCCTTACAAAAAAGAGATGGACCGTCCGCCAAAGTTCTCTTGGAAGTACTCGCAGTGAATTTAGCTTACTACAAAAAAAACTCAAAACCCTACCTCCTACCCCACCCATCTAACATTGATCAAAATATTTATGGAAGGTTCATAAAAAATAAAATAAAAGGCATACATGAATAACATTTACAATCATAATATGGAACTGGCTGGGAAACACGGACACAAACATGCCCACCAAAAAAAGGCATAATTCAGGGCTCGCAGTTACGCATTCACATGCATTTGAAACTGCGCCACACCTTGTGTTAATCACAGTGAGTAGTTATGGATGAGACCATGAAGATGAGATGCATATGTAGAATGTAACTGTCATTGACTGTTAGCGATTTAACGTGACCCAGCCAAAAAGACGTTCATTACTGTAAATATCAACACTGACAAAACTCGTTGCAGCGACCCGACACAAATAAAATCAATAAAATGCAACCCACTAGCCTAATGAGAGTAATTTGTATGAACTGATATAACACAAAATAAAAGTTAATAAACTTCTGAATGCATGTTCACTGAAAAAAACATCTTGAAAAAGGTCCCCTTTTTAACAATCATTGAGTTTACTTTCACTGTAATTGTATAAAATGGTGCAATTTATACTATTATTAAAGTCTTGTATGCAATTATAAATAGAGCTTGTAAAATTTGATCTTTAAATGACAGCTTTTTTTTCTTTAGCATTTTTATATCCTATATTTATAATTCTGATAAGGTATATAGGTTAATAACCTTCAACTTCAAGCTTTTTTTTGTGGGGGGAAAAAAAATTCTATTTAAATCGTAAATCGATTATTATTATTATTTTTTGTAAAAAAAAAAATTTAAATAAGGGATTTTTTTAAAAAGGCCATATCGTCCAGCCCTACTTTTAGCTAAATAAATGATGTTAACAAATAGTGGTGTAACGGATCACAAATCTCATGATTCGGATCACACTACGGTTTTTGAGTCACGGATCGGAACATTTTTCGGATCAGCAAAAAAGGGAGGAGACAATGTCATTTGCTTTTCCTTTATACAAAAACATTACTGCAAAAACCATTGGTTTTAACAAACAAAAACTTAGAACCTGTAACTTTAATAAAAATAAAAATCAAGACAGAACCAGCTGAAAAAAAAGGAAAATATTCAATATGAAAAATTATCTTTGCTACTGTTGCTGATAATGCTAAATATAGAAATCTAACATCTTTTACAAAATATCATATTTATTTTCAATTTATGATTCAACAATTCTCACACCAATTCGTTTCATTGTAGGTGTATCATTTTTGAAAACCGATTCAGTGACATAATTTTGATGGTTGTTTGTCGCCACCTGTTGGTTACACAATGTAAAATTCACCAGAGTCAAGTTCCATTAAACGGTGATTTTAATCTTTACGATAAACATCAGTGTTTATATCTGAACTATAAACTGTTCTCCCAGTACTTCTGTGTTATTTGACTGTTTGTAACTGAAAAAGTGTAGAAACTGAATCTCTCTTGATCAAACGCAGATTTGAATGCAGTGCTTAGAAGGAATAACAAATATATGTAAATCATTATCATTTATCAATCATGTTGCGCGGGTTTGAATTGAGATCCCGATCTTTTAATATTTAATTGTGCAGCTTTACATTGAATGCATTAATACAGGCTAAACAAACAGTGACAGAAAACACCTTTTAATTAATAATCTAAGAAAGCATTTAGGTAGGTCCCACCACAACTTTTTCCGTCATCATTATATTTTACAGGGAAGCCAAAATGCTTTCGTACATGTGATTTGAATGACGCTGGAGGCGATCTCTCTGCGATTGTTATAAATGTTGGATTAACCTACGAATTCAAAAAAAGTTATTAATCCGCAGGTCACGTGTGTTCCGAACTGTGGGTTGTGATCCGTACGGATCACGGGTCAACTGTGATCCGTTACACCCCTATTAACAAATAGAGCCTTACTGTACAGCGTTAACAAACAGAAAGGCTATAAACAGAATTTTCAACGTCGTAGGCCAGATTTACAATGTGACAATAGCATGTGGTGCTGTGATAAACAACCACTGCCAATACAACAATCTGAATATTCTTAAAGAAGACTCTAAACGTTTAATAATAAAAAATGTGTTTTGATGTGCCCACAATATCAGTATTATACATGTTCATTATTAAGATATATTGAGTAAATGAAACTGTGTTTCTGAGTCTTTTGGAGGAGTTTTAGAGAATTTATCATTGATCAAATTGAAACAACCTGTATGACTTTTTTATTAGTGCTGTTATTTGTATTATTTTGTATTATGAATAATTAAGAAACAGTTATGATTGTAAATTTATGTATTGAATATTTACTACAAGTGCTACCATGAATATAGCCAATGCTGCTGATATGGTATTAAAACATAAGTATTTCTGAGCAAACTAAATTTCACATTGGAGAAAAGAAAAACTTCATCTTATGAGAGTTAGAAGTGAATTTCTGGAAAAGAAAACGTGAAATTGAAGATCATCTCTGTTCACAGGACAATTCAGCGCCGTTCCTCCTCCTGGAACACTGACAGCTCAAGCTCCAGTCAAAAGCCCTGGTAAGAGTTGTTAGAGTCTTGTATAATGCATCTATATATGACCACCCTATAATAAGCAGCAGCATGACACATTACTATAGAGTTCAACTATTGTGCATTCTTGAATCGACAACGAATTATTTTTCTGTTAAACACAAAAGAAGATATTTTAAAGAACATTAAAACCAGTAGCCACTG
>CAIGQV010019624.1:437208-476631 GCA_903798115.1 Danio jaintianensis
ACAATACATTACACTACAATATATTTCACTACATTACACTTCAATATATTCCATTCCATTGTTACATTACGCTACTACATTAGATACGTCTGATATGTTTTTTGTTTTACTGGCCAGTTCTTATTACCTTGAACCAAGTAAACGTTTTCTTTTTACCAAGAAATTTGTCTGCAGTAATAAACGACAGATAACATCAGTATACACTGTATTAACAAACCCATCACACACAACAGAAACCTTTAGAGCCACTTGCAATACATTTACACCGACAACAACCTGTTTAAAATATTCATTAATACTGGTGCAATTAATTTCTTGTAATGGTTGCTTGTGCATGGAGGAATCCAACGAATTTCATCTACCAGACTCCAGAAACCAATAAAGCTAAACTGGCCAACATTTTTGCCTTTACAAATGCAGACAAAGGGCAGTGAAATGAGGGGAATGACTTGAGTATAGAGTCCTTCTTTTTTATTGATTTATTTATTTATTTATTAGAAGTTACTTATAACTTTTTTTGTTATCGTATGTGTGAAATACTAGCTTCAATTAGCATATTTAACAGGCTATTCACAGAATAAAGGCAAATCATAAAGGTTAGTTTAATGGAAAAAGTGAGTTAAGTGAGTTGTGAGTTTAATTTATAAATAGTTTTAAAGTAAGCAGACCTTTTTCATTAATGGAGTGCTCTCTAGATGTAAAATCACTACCTGCTGCACAGGGCGGGAGTCCTCTGAAGCAAATAAAAAAAAAAAAAAAACCCTGCACACTGCAATACATGTTGTCATATCGTTATAAAGTAATTTGTTAGCTAGATGCAGTGAAAGTAAAGAAAGAACAGCAAGACTGAGAGGATGTTAGTATTAGTACTACCTCAAGCAGTTGAAACGATGTCACAATTTAACTACATCACAATTCTGACACTTGTGTTCAGGTTGTTTTATACAAGTCATTTTAAACCACTCACGTTTTTCTTTTTGTTTCTCTCCTATTATCGCAGGTACACAGAGCGCAAAAAAGACGACACCCAAAAATAAAAAAATCACCACATCCACCCCTCAGACATTTCCCAGAACTAAACAGAAGGTAAGCAGCTCTCTCTGATTTTACAGCGCATATTCAAGCACACCCAAGGGTCAGATTGGAAGTCTGGAGGTGGTGGATTCACAAGACAAAAATGTGCCCCATAAATATCACTCAGACCTCAACGCAAGCATTTATTGATCTGGTGCATCTTTTTTTGATATGATGCAAGTAACACTGGCACTTTAACACTAGAACTTCCGCAGACTACCTACTTTTTTTGAACTCTGTTCAAATAAAACCCACACATCTATAATTCCCAGACTTTTTCCTAAATGTGTGCCAATTTTTTTCTAACATTGTTCTTTTATTAAAGTGACAAAGCACAAAAGAGTAGCATAGTGATCAAACTGACTGCATGCATTTCAGTGTACGTTACTTCCCCCGTGCCTTTGAATATGCGTGCCTCTGTTTCCTAGCAGCTAGGGCTGTGCGATATGGGCAAAAGAAACCTATCACGATTTTCTTGAACAATATTGCGATTTCAATTTTAATCACGATTTTGTCACAGACAGACTAAATCTGTTTACAGTGTGAATCTGAAACTTATTTCAAAAGAAAAACAATTAGATCTTTATCAAAGGCCTGTAACATGTCTCTAAAACAGACATAAAATAAAAATCACCTAGTAAAGCTGTAACAAATTGTCTCTAGAACAGACCTATGGCAAAACAAATGTGTGTGGGAGACGCGCACCTTCAAACTTAAGTAAGGCTCCGATGTTCTGCCTGACCAGATATTGAAAGTAGTTTGCTTGTGTGTTCACGGATTTGTTTTGTCATTCATAGATCATAGACCTCTTTGTGATGCTGCCTTGAAATAGGCCGTTCACGTCGCGTCTTTTGCGCACACAAGTCCATTATTTCCAATGGTGGCGCATTGATTGCGTGCACATATTGAGAGCGGCACACGTGCGTCTTCCAGGTGCACCCAGTTGAAAACATCTCTTTTCAGACAAACTTTAAATTTAACATTTCAGAATGCCGCACCGCGAGTCACGTAACAAGAGCTGACCGATCAGCTTCATACTTTGTATGGAATACACACATTTCGGTTACCTCAGACAAACACAAGACACCCGAACACCAAGTGCTTTTTAATTCTCTCCATACATAAAACTTGTATCGGAACTGCAGCAATGTTTTGTTACTTTGTCATCCTCTGAGAAAACGGTTGATGGTCACCGAGCAACGACAAAGGAGCGACCGCAAAGCACGTTGAAAATGCTGAAGGAAGCAACGCGCTCACGCTTTCCACGTGCTTTTAGACGCAATATATGACTGACTTACAAATTACCTGGTTCTGCCATACATCAGCCTTCCTGTATCCGAAGTAACTTAATCCCACACCACAGAGGAGGACTTGGTGCCAAAAAAGTCAACATGTGCTGAACTCATTATCCCTGTATACGCAGGCTATTCAGTCTTCTGTTCTCGAGCTCTGTTTAGGCGCGCTGCATTGTGATTGGTTCAAATAGCATACTGCGGGGAAAATCGTGCTGTAACACGATTTAGAAATCGCGCATGTCCAAATCGTGATTTCGATACGATTTCAATTAATGGCACAGCCCTACTAGCAACTTCCTGCTAACATAAACATAACTTTCTGGTATATTTCAGATATGTCTTGCAAAACAACATATTTACTGGCTTGAAAACAAACCTTGTTCTCTCGCTTGTGAAGTGAGGTGCACAGTGTAGTAACTCATACACATTTCTAGGCTGTATTATCAAGAAAATCCAATTTTTAGGGTAATGACTTCATAAAATATGATGTCAGACAGTCAAAGCTTAATTCTAATATCTCAATAGAAGCTTTGAATGTAAATATGACGTGATGATATGAAGTCTTATGAGAACGCGTGCTATGGCCATTCTAGAAGTTGTAGAATTCTGGTAGTTCCAGTGTTCTCAACTGGATCGGCCTCAGGACCCGTCATTTGCACACGATTTTTGCATTTCTTCCATTGAAAATGAAGTAGACCCTTGCTACTGCCACTTTCTATTTGAAACGGCCTTAAGGAGAATGTGTTTTGAACTGTATCTGACCGAAGCATCAACAGCTTTTACACGCATCTTTCAAAAAAGTCGTACAGCACAGAAACCCACTCAAAACACTCCTGCAACCCACTTTTGATTCGCAACCCACCAGTTGAGAAACAGCTCATTACCACCTTTTAAAAATTAAGGTTAATAGTTTAATTCAACCAAACGCATAGTCATTTATCAACCCTAATGTTGTATCAACGCAAAGCAAGACTTGGATCCTTTTTTTTAAATATATATATATATATACACAAATTAAGATATTTACAATAAAGTAGGTGAGATTTTGTTTTTTTCATTGAAAATCCAATCCACATAAATTGACGTTGAAATGAAACGTTGCAAATGTATGTACACACAAGGCTGAAATTTATCATTATTATTCCACTTCTATCTGGCGATTGGAAACTCGACACAACCCAGCAAGCATTTTTTTTGTTTAATAGATGTCCAATAGGCATCAAAATAAAGAGATCTTAGCTGAATTTGGGCTGTCTGTGAAAATCTAACAGATGTGTAAGAATAGCCCAAAATTACACTAGTCATCAAATACACTAGATTAAATAACAACACGTGAAATCTGTTTAAAAAGTCTATTTGGTGATTAGTCTAATTTTGGGCTATTGAACATTTATATTTTCACTGGCAGCCCAAATTTAGCCTCGTTTTAGTCGAGACATCCATGTTAGATGTCTATTAAACAGAAAATGGCTTGGCGGGAAGCACATCAACACAACTCTCACTGTTTGCTTATGCACTTAAATGCACATTCTGTTTGTTTCTCTGTTGTGTGGCTTGTAAAGGACAGCAATGCTCCTTTCCGTAGAATCAGAGAGGAGGACGTTGAGGTGGACCCCCGTCTCAAAGACAACTCATTTGACGCAAAGGTAAGATGATGGTGATTTTTTTTATTTATTTATTTATTTTTATTTTTGAACATTGCACATTTTTACAGACACTTAAGAACATTGCACATACAGTTGCAATCAGAATGATTAAACCCCCTGAATTATTAGCCCCTGTTTATTTTTTTCCCAATTTCAAAAGAGAAGATTTTCAAACTCTTTTCAACACATTTCTAAGCATAATAGTTTGAATAACTCATTTCTAATAACTGATTTCTTTTATCTTTGCCATGATGACAGTACTAGATATTTTTCAAGATACTAGTATTCAGCTTAAAGTGACATTTAAAGGCTTAACTAGGTTAATTAGGTTAACTAGGCAGGATAGGGTAATTAGGCAAGTCATTGTATAACGATGGTTCGTTATGTAGTAGGGTTGGCCGATGGCAGATAGACATCATGATACTGAGCCGGCGTTGCGATCCTCTGCCCCGCCCCCGTCACAGCAGCAACCCGCTCGTGAAAAATACACACGTCTTACGTTTTAAAGTGGCATTTTAGAACGAATAAGAGACTATCTACGTCCACACTGGTATTTCACCTAGCATTTCTGAACTCCTTCCACACTATACCGCTGAAAACGCACATCACGTGACCACACACACACACACACACACACAGTCATGCGCTGCAGGGTATGCGCATGTCTGAGCTCCAGCAATTAGCAGGTGCTTTGGGCACAAAACCCCAGAGAGCAGTGCACGTCGGACAGTTTATCAAGGATGTTCCGCTGGATCGCGTCTCAGTATAGTTGTTAAACTTGATATTTAATTAATCTTGTCTCTTTCTAGCGACTCTTCTGTCTTTTGAATCTATCAGGTAACAGCGTCAGTAAACTGCTTCAATCTTTCGCTTTCACGCTTGTACTTAAATAGCTTAAAGGGGCTAATAATTTTGACCGTAAAATGGTTTTTAATAAATTTAAAAACTGCTTTTATTCTAGCCGAAATAAAACAAATAAGACTTTCTCCAGAAGAAAAAATATTATCAGACATACTGTGAAAATTTCCTTGGTCTGTTTGGGAAATATTTAAAAAAGAAAAAAAAATTCAAAGGGGGTTTAATAATTCTGATTGCAACTGTACATGCCCTTTGAACACCCACTGGACACTCTAGGACATTTATGCACATTTGCACACACCCTGGGCATATATTGTGTAGTTCTAGTGTACTCCATACAGGTGAGTGGGCTTGACAAACACTCCTTTCTCTCTTATGCGCCAGGCACTTTGTATAAACAGAAACATGGAAGTGTTTCGAACAGATAGCTCTTTTATATATTTCTATACTTTGTGCTTTTTTTTTTTTCTACAGCCACACACTCTATATCGAAAGTCTTTAAATATTTGATATTTGCTTTTATTTTTCTATTGTATAACTTCTAATTCTACATAATTTAGATTCTATTGTTGTTTTAGTTTGTTGTTGCTACTATTTTAAGGTCATTTCACTGCATATTATGCTGTTTATGACTCTGTATGTGACAAATATAATTTGAATTGAATTTGGTGTCCTAAAAGGTTCACATTTCTGTAAAAGTAGAGTTCTACAACCCCAAATCAGAAAAAGTTGGGACAGTATGGAAAGCCCAAATAAAAGTAGTGATCTCTAAATTTACTTTGACTTGTATTTCATTGCAGACAATACAACAAACATTATTTAATGTGTTCCTCGGTGCGTGCCTTGCGTGTAGCCATGCATATATGCTTCTGCGTGCTGTTTGTGTTGCTCTGCAATAACACTTCCGAAACGCTAGCTGACAGCGGGTTTTTATGTTCCTCTGTGTCGAGTTTCTTCGCGGGTGTTTTGTTTCTTCTGAACGCTACCTTAACGTACAAGTAGCTAAAACTCGCTCATTCTGAGGTGGGAACCGGCGGACGTGCAACAACTTTAATCATAAGGTAAACGCAAAACAAAAGTTTCCATCTGGAGTTCCTTCACAGGACTCGACACTTGTAAACACTCGCTCTATCAGGCTTGCGGCTCTCTGTCCTGCCCACACTCGTCCAAGTCGACCAATCTCAGAGCTTGCGCACATCGTTGCGACGTATAGTTAAATTTTTTTGAGAGGTGTACGTCAGCGTCGGAGTCAGCCATGGTGAGGGCTTTGCAACCGTGCGAAGGCTATGCCGGACCATATGCGTGCGCTTGACACAGAAGTATAAATCAGCCTTTAGGAGCAAAGATGGGAAGAGGATCACCAGTTACGTGAGAAAATTATTGAAATGTTTAAAAACAATGTTCCGCAAAGAAAGATAGGAAGACATTTGGATGTTTCACCTTGAACGGTGCATAACACCATTAAAGGATTCAAAGAAATTTGGAGTCCTGCCTGCAGTCCCAAACTGTCTCCAATAGAGAATGTGTGGTGCATTTTGAAGCGCAAAAAGCGACAACAAAGACCCCGTACTGTTGCCCACCTGAAGACTTGTTTGCAAGAAGAATGGGACAAAATGACACCTGAAACACTTCATCACTTGTGTCTTCAATCCCTAAACCTCTTTTGTGTTGTGAAAAGGAATGGCAACGTTATAAAGTGGTAAATGCTTTACTGTTTCTAACTTTTTATGAAATGTGTTGCAAGAACCAACTGGAATGTCTTATTTCGAAGAAAAACAATAAAAATCATAAGGAACGCATTAAATAATGTTTGTTGTATTGTCTGCAATGAAATACAAGTCATTTATTATTTATTTTTTATTTGCATACCAGCCCAACTTTTTTTTTTTTTTTCTGATTTGGGGTTGCAGTTTCAATTGTTGATTTGACTTCGTTATTTCCAGATGGGAGCCAGTGGAGACTGGGGCCAGAAAGCCAACAATGTACTTCGATTTACCAAGGGCAAATCTTTCCGACACGAAAAAACCAAGAAGAAGCGTGGCAGTTACAGAGGCGGCGCCATCTCCACCACCATCAACTCCATAAAGTTTGACAGCGACTGAGATCATGAACTCGATGAACTTCAGAACTTTCCCAGTCTGTCTTTTTGTACTATTCTGACCGATCTACTCTCACTTCCTGGGGCACCGCTCTGGGATCAGTACTGTTGGACTGAAGTGTGCATATATTTGTCTTTCATGCAGTTAGTTGTAGTGACCACACGGTGGCGCCGCTTCATTGAATTTTTCCAATAGAAAGCCTTTGATTAGCTTCTGTGAGGGTTTTGGCTTTACTGTTAATGTTTTGTGAAGTTGGCTTTGACGATGTAAACGGTTGTTCTAACAGGTAATTCTTAATATGCTAAAAATGACGGAGTATTTTTCTTTTCTTTTTTTAATTATGCATCTTAAATGTCATTGTTATGGTTAAGTTAACATTTATTAGCCTATCCACGTATCTTGAGCCTAAGCGATTGTCTCATTTAAAGAAGCCATGCAGTTAATGACTCCGCCCACTTCTGTTTGACAGGCACTGGAAGACACACGGGTCATCCTCATTCGCTTTTAGTTTGGATGTTTTATGGTTTCACTTCTGTGTTACGCAGAGTTTTGTCATTTGCTCTCCTTTATCAGTCTTGTAACTTTAATTAAATCTTGGACTGAAACTCGACTGTTTTCCTTTATTTCCCACATACTTCTTTCCATATGTTTTTATCTGGTTCCTCAAATTTGGGAACGCTTCAGTATTCATGTTTTGAGTGGGTGTATAGTTTTGTACAATTGTTTACCACAGATGCTAGTTTGCTAATAAATTGGTTTTGATATTATCCCTGCACTGTTCTATTTTAGATGAAAGATTTGTTTGTAAAACAATATGCTAGAATGGGTAACAGACTTGCATGTAACAATAATGTAAATTTAGCCTAAAAAACAATGGTATTCAGTGGGGACATGTTTGGTCCGAGGAAAGTCCTCAGTTGCTTGTGTCCTCAGGTCGCGCCATTTGTTCCTCACTTTGTTTCCCATTGCTCACATCCTTTTGCGTTTATTTTGTAATTATCTCTTGCCAAATTTAACATTTTCTCCTGTTTGTGACAGACGAGTTTAATTTGCTATCAAGGACTGTTTTGTTTTCTTTGTATCCGTCGATTAAAATTAAAATTTCATCATCTGTGATTTTTTTTTTTTCCCCGTTCCTTTTCTCCATCTCGACCTTAGTTCTGGGTACTTCCTGTTTAGCATTCTGAAGGTTTCTGATAGGTTAATGAAAATGTCATTCACGGAGTTTACTAACTACTTTGTCTTAAGATCATGTGGTGCAACCGAGGTAAAGTTCAAATTTAGTTACAAACTAGCTAGTAGCTACTAAGCCTCTAGTGTTGACTACGTAACCGTTTAAGCAAGAATTTACGAACAGCTGGTGCAACCCAGTTCATTTGGAACCTAGTATTTAATGAACTGTTATGCGTTTTTAAATATTACATTACGCTGTGTAGCAGTTTGTGAATATAAAAGCTGTGCAAATTATGAAGACCAATGTGCACAACAAAAGTAGTCCCAGAAGAATTGATGCTCAGTAATTACAGCTTAAAGGTGCTGCTATTCGTTCGTTTTTGACTTTTCTAAAGCATATAAATACCATGTCTTTACAGATATTTAAGAAACATGCTCAGGAAACGTAATTGTTTATCTGAAAAACATTGCTAGTCAGTTGTTCTCTGAAAACGTGCGTTCTGTATAACTCCGCCAACTGCCAGTTCACCTAATTGTATTTCGGCACCTCGGGTTGCCAGCCAGTTGAAGGAAAACAGCTTATTTGATTTCAGTCATGGAAGCTGTCATGAACGGTTACCAAAACTAATCGTTTTATTTTGCAGAATAACCTGCACTGATTAATCATTCACTTTAAGACTAACAATAGTAACAAAACAGACATTGTAAATTTTGATTTCATGCTGACTAACTTCCGTTGATGATTTATGTAGCTCCGTAACAAACTTATCGCCCCTGGTATATCAACATTATTTTGAGTAGGATTTATAGAATATAAACATCAAATAAGCTAAATAAATAACTTTTATACAAGACAAAGTTTCACGTAATTTCATTCTAAAAATATAATTATAAAAGCATATCCAGTTCATTAAGATTCACCACTAGTCGATCTGTTAGTCAGGCCTATAGCATTGTTTGTCAGCACAGATGTGTTTTAAGTCACGTAAATGCCATCAAACCTGCATCGTAAATTACCTCCATACTTATTTTTACTTTATAGGCACTATATGTGAGGAACATTCTAAGAACACAAGCAACAATTGCAATATAGTACATCTACCATTAAATAGACTGTAAGGATGAGACTTTAGCAGTTGGCCAGTATTCTTTACAACTCAGGCTCCTCTAAATGTGATATACATGGGCTTCATTCAATATTCTTGTGTATCTGTTGATTTTATATCGTGAGGATCATCATGATCAGGACTGTGTCCAACTGGATTGCTGACACCCTTGAATCGCTGGTCTACATTGAGTCCAATTGGATTGAGTTGGCATTGTGTCGGACCGGATTGTTGATGCCTCTAAAGCTCGAATCAGTATTGTGCCCGACTAGATTGCTGATGTTCTTGTAAGCCTTGGACCAGACTGGACTGTTGACAGCTCCTGAAGCTCCCCAAGATCCAGTTGGTGTTGAGTCTGACATGATTGCTGACAAGCTTTGAGCTCCAGATGGCATTGTGTCTGACAGTCTGACAGTTGATGCCCCTGAAGTTCTAGTTGGCATTGTGTCCGACTGGATTGTTGATGCCCCTGAAGTTCTGGTAGGCATTGTGTCTGAACGGACTGTTGACACTCTTGAAGCTCTAGATGGCATTGAGTCCAAATGGATTATGGAGATCACTGAAGCTCCAGTCTACATTGTGTCAGACTGTATTCCTGATGCTTCTAAAGCCCCTGAAGTTTCAGTCAGCATTGTGTCTGACTGAATTATTGATGCCCCTTAAGTTCCGATAGGCATAGTATTGTATTGCATTCCTGAAGCCCCTGAATCTCCAGTTGGATCCGAGTCTGGATTACTGATTCCCCTGAATTTCTGGTCAGTATTGATTCCAACTGGATTGCTGGCACCTCTGAATCGTTGGTTGGCATTGAGACCTACTTGATTGCTAACACCCTTGATTCCCCTGAAACTCTGGACGGCACTGTGTCTGGCTGGATTCCTGACAGCCCTGAAGCTCCAGTCGGGATCGTGTCAGACTGCATTCCTGATGCTTCTGAAGCCCCTGAAGTTTTTGTTGGCATCGTGTTTGACTGGATTGTTGATGCCCCTGATGTACCTGAAATTCCAATAGACAATGAGTCCGACTGGACTACTGATGCCTCTGAATTTCTAGTTGACAGTGATTCCAACTGCATTGCTGACATCCCTGATTCCCCTGAATCTCTGGTTGGCATTTAAACCTACTGGGTTGCTAACACTTCTGATGCCCCTGAAGCTCCAGTCAGCATTTCATCCAACTGGATTGCTAAGACTTCTGATGCCCCTAAAGCTCTGGTCGGCATTGAGTTGGCATTAACTAGATTTCTGACACCCTTGAAGCGCTGGTCGACATTGAGTCCAATTGGATTGCAGACATAGAGTCCAGTTGGCATAGTGTCTGACCGGACTGTCGATGCCTCTTATGCCCTGGTCGGTATTTTGCCCCACTGGATTGTCGATTCAGTCGACATTGTGTCTGACTGCATCGACATTGATTCCAACTGGATTGCTGACATCCCTGATGCCCCTGAATCTCTGATTGGCATTGAGACCTACTGGGTTGCTAAGACTTCTGATGCTGATGATCCCTGAAGCTCCAGCCAGCATTACGTTTAACTGGATTGCTAACACCCCTGAAGCTCTGGTCGGCTTTGAGTCTGACTAGATTTCTGAAGTTCCAGTCAGAATTATGTCCAACTGCCCCTGAAGCCCCTCAAGTGCCTCTCGAGTGGATTGCTGAGGACCTGGGAATCACTGAAGCCCCTGAACCAGGATTGCTGATGCCTGAGGCTCCAGACCTGACTTGGAGTCTGACTAAAGTGCTGATACCCTTAAACCTCCAGTTCATACTGAGCCCGACTGGAGTGCTGACCCCCCTGAAGCTCTGGTCTGCATTGAGTCTGACTGCATTGATGATGCCCTGGAAGCTCCGGTTGGCATAGAGTCTGACTGGAGTGCTTGTCTCTCCCTCATCTTTCGGTACAGTCTGCTGTTGATTTATCTGCTTCTGTTTGTAGCGCCAGCCAAAAGAATGTTTAGATTTGTGCAAGACTGTGTATCATGACTGGTTTTAGGCCCAGTTCCTGTCATGAACCTAGTCAATGGCCAAAGATCACTCATTTCCTAAAATCCCCATTCAATATCATCTAGAAAAACAGCACTCAAAAAAGTAGAGTTATAAATATAAAAATAACACAATGTTTTTTTGAGTCTGACAAAAAAATTCTGATGTAATTTATTTTAAACCCTTGTTCATATACTTTAATAATATACTCTAAGTGCTAATCATTCCTCGTAATGACAGATTCTAAAAATAATAGTAGCTAGTTTTAAATAAAGCATGTGGAGATTTTGAAAAAGCGCAAAAAATTATGAGAATTTCCACTGTAAAATAAAAATTATTCTTAGAATATTCTGTTAAATTTATCGATTTTTTTGTTTTAGCACTTTTCTATACCCATGACTTGACAACTCTTTACATGGTTAAAGAATCTGTAATGTTTAGATTGGCAAAGTAACATATAAATGCAGTGTGAGTTTTCTTTGAGAATTTAATAGGGTTTTGTATTAGTTTCCATTACATATGTTTTAAAACAGTGTGGAAAGAGTACATTGCCCATCCGGTTTGGGGGTGTACAATTGGCAACATCGGGCAATACAAAGCTGGACTCGCATCAAAATAGCAATTTAAGGATGCATCTTTCAGACAAATTGTAGGTACAGCTACAAGTAATTTTTTTCTCTCTACATAATTTGTGTTTGTTTCGTATGGTTATTGTTAACAAACACTAGCTTCAGTTCACTTGTGTTTAGAATCTGATCATCTCCCAATTTGGAAGACCTCTTTAAAGCCAATTATCCCCCTTTAATCACAAAAATTAATCAGAATTTATCAGATTGGTCGATCCTTCCAAATTCCTTTTTTGGCAGGATCAATGTTATAAAAATGAACATCCTTCCGAGACTAAACTTTTTTTATTCCAGAGTTTGCCATGCTACTTAAATACAAACTTTTTAAAGAGGATTAATTCCTCAATTTCAAGGTATATTTGGAATCACAAGAAACCCAGACTTTCGCTCTTGATGAAACCAAAGGAATGGGTGAGGTTTCACTACCCAATTTCCAATTATACTTTTGGGCTGCACAAATCAAGCACATGTTAAATTGGTTTATTTACAGATTTGATTCACGCTGGGTTGGGATTGAATCTACAAGATGCTTTCCCAGGCTCTTACGTTCCCTACCATTTATTCATAATGTACAAAAAATTCAACATCTGACTAGTGTTTTTACGGTAACAAATACCCTTTTGATGTGGAAAGATGTTAAGAAATATTTATCTATCCCAAATAAGTTGTGTTTTAAGTCACCTATTATGCTTAATCCTGATTTTCCCACTACTATACAGAATATTGGCCTTTTGTCTTGGAGGTCAAGGGGAGTGTCGGAATGGGGTCACCTATTTGATGATGGCCAAATAAGATCATTTCAGGAGTTAAGACAGGAATTATTAAGTCTTCCCAGTAAAGATTTTTATAAATTCCTTCAAATTCGACAATTTTTTTTAGTTATAGCTGAAAGAAGGTAATATACAATTTGATCTTACTGAAATAGAAAAACAGCTTTTTTCTTCATGGACTCTTAAAAAAAAGATCACTGAATTATACACATTACTGTCTAATACTGGTCCTTCATCATCCTTTGATTCTTTAAGGGTAATTTGGGAAAAGGATTTGGGGTCTATTTTTAGTGATGAGGAATGGCTATCTGCCTGCTCAAATATTTATCCCAAAAGTACTTCAATTTCAGTTCATGACTAACACAAAACTATAAATGTATTCACAGGATTTATCTAACTCCAGTTTGCCTTCATAGAATATTCCCAAATTGTTCTGTTATGTTTCAAATGTAAGGTAGATAATGGCACAGTGATGCATGTATTTTGGGACTGTGACAAAATCAAAATGTACTGGAAAGAGATTCATAAAATTATTCCAAAAAATAATTGGAAAAACTTTTGCTTTGTCCCCAAAGGTATATCTTCTGAATTGCACAGTGGAACTGGGTCTTGATTGTGATAAAGAATGTGTATTAAACTTTTGTATATACTTGGCCAAAAAATGTATATTATTATTATTATTATGGTCAACTGCTCAGATACCTTCAGTCAATATGTGGCTAAGTCAGGCGACCACACTTTTACCACTGGAAAAAATAACCTACGATTTACATCAGAGATCTGAGGTGTTCTGGCGGATTTGGTCCTCCCTCTGGAATTTTATTGAGGGTACTCAGTGACTGTGTCTTTCTAAATTTGATTTTATAATTTGATTTTATTTCTGTCTTTGCTTTCAAGCATTTGTATGCATTTGAATGTCGAACAAAAATTGCTGTACTTGTTGTCACGAGATACCAGTACCACTGTTATTCTGTTGAAAAAAAAAAAAGAATCTGATCATCATCCTTCATGTGCAGTGTTTGTCAGTGTGTTGTTGATTTACACACCAACCAGCTCAAAAACTCTGCAGCTGAGCATTCGATAAATACACCATTGTCACTTTTCATATAGATGTTTGTTTGAATGCATTTTACATTGATAATGGCAGGCTGCAATGTCAAGCAATGATAAATTATAGGCAACGATTATACTCACGGGAGATGGCCCGGCACCATCTCACATTTTTTCACCAATGTAGAAACATCTTCAAATCCTCCATGTCAGTAATACAGACAAAATCTTGAAGCTTTTTTGAGCACTGTGTGTTCTGCACTGGTTTAGCTGCTCCTCAAGAATGGATCGCCATTCCTAACCCTGTAGTCTCAGAGAGGAAGCAGTAAGTCATTAGCATTTAAAGAGATATGAATCAAAATGGCTCACCGAGGACAGGGTAAAAAGGGTGTTTAATACTACCATTGAGAAATTTAACCAAAGTAAGTTATAGACTTATCATTAAGACCCCAAAGAATCATATAAACTTGTGTAAAATGGGCATCTGATGTTACCTTTCATTAAATTAAATAGGAGTAGCATGTTCAATATGAAAAGCAACAGTCCAAATACTGAACTTTGTGGCTATCCATTCAAAACATGTGATACCTCTTTATTTATTTGTTTTATAATAAAAGTCAGATAGGTACGTAACTCAGATGAGTGCTGCTTCAGTTCTATGGTGACAAAGTGGGGACAACTCTTATTACATTACATCTACATGGTTATAATGAGAGGATTTGCAAGCGAGCAGATCTGCTCTGAACAGAAGCTTAAGTACAAGTAAACGAGATTGAGCAGATGTTTGTGATGGTAGGAAAAAAATGTTTTGACAGATTGCAGTTTGAAGGAGAAAACACTCTGTAATGGCTTTGACTGATGAAATTGTGCTAGCTTACTTTTTAAAAACATTATAAAGACATGTAAACAATGTAAATGCTAGTCCTGACCATCAATCAACCAGCTAATGACCAGTAATAACATGCAAAAAACAGCATGTATATATAAATATATATATATATATATTCTCTCCTGTGACAGAATAGGGTGCACATTTACTATGGGCAGTGCAGTATTACAGTACAGTACAGTATGCATTAGAGTCAGCAGTGCAACACACAAGTGTTGTATTGACAAGTGTTGTACTCGCCACTGTAGCTGCTGGCTTGCTCGGATCGGGACTTGTGGAGCTGTGCTTCGGTGGATTTGCTCTACAGTGTTTGAACTTTCAGCAGTGAAATTTAAACCACACTGAACTAAACTACACTGAACTTCAACTCTGAAATCTGGACTTTACTAGAACTATGTTAAGCTGCTTTGACACAATCTATATTGTGAAAAGCGCTATATAAATAAACTTGACTTGAATTGAATTGAATTCTTCAGCGTTTGGCTGCTTATCAATTCTACATTCCCTGCACCATCCTCATCTCCTCCTAGCTCATTTCTGTAATCAGTTTGAATTATTAGACATGTACACCATAATCAGCCTCATACCTCTGGCATTTACATCAACTCATAAGTAAGCGTAATTGTTTTTGTATTATTTCGAGTTCCCGCCACTGTCCATTCATGCCTGTATAGGCGGTCACACACAGTTTTGCCCAGCACAAAACCATCCTATCAACACTAACTGCTCACTTAATATATCTTTCAAGAGTTCACACTTAGCTAATGCTTGATACTAATTGCAGGTTTGGCATGCTGCCCTCGGAGATCCTTGAGCCCGGGGCTCCCTCCTGGCTAGTTAGTATAGAAAGGGGTCCACGCTCAGGTGGGTCTCGAGAGCTCCCCTAGTATAGAAGGGAAAGAGGGGGAGATGGAGTTGATAGGGGATTCTTTAAAAACAAAGATAAGAGAGGTGAGGAAAAACGGGCTATTTATGTAGGTTTCAATTCATCCGATTGGTCGATCATATGATTGTTGATGTGAGACCAGCTGTGGTCAATCATAGCACATGATCCTCTCGAAATTAGTTTAGAAAACTTTACTTATATTTGACGAAAGTGATCCTGACTGATACAACAGCTACAACACTAGTCAACTACCAGATTTCTTAAGCCAACTCTGCCGTAAGTTTATTGTTATCAGAACTCAATGGCAGATGGGGACTGAAGGAGTTTAATGTGATGATGAAGAGGCTCGTGGGTATGTCCTTACATTAACTCGGAGAAGGGTTGTCTTTTACAATTACCTTTGTTTCGACACAAAGTAGTTCTAACAAAACATAAATAAGTCAGAGCTGATGGGGTAGTGGTTAGAGCGTCGACACATGCACTCAGGTGCTTACGACAACCCGAGTTCGATTTCCACCTCGAGGTCCTATGCCGATCCTTCCCCTCTCTCTGCTCCCCACACTTTCCTGTCAATTCTCTCTACTGTCCTATCAATTAAAGGTGAATTTATTTTGCAAATCATTTTCACATCAGCACATTCACGCATCAAACAGTTATGTGATGCATTGAGTGTATGCTTTACTAAAAAGATAGGTCTTTAATCTAGTTTTGAACAGAGAGAGTGTGTCTGAGCCTTGGACGTTAACAGGAAGGCTATTCCAGAGTTTAGGAGCCATAAATGAGAAGGCTCGACTTCCTTTAGTAGACTTTGCTATTCTAGGTACTACCAGAAGACCTGAGTTTTGAGATCTTAAAGAGCGGGTTGGATTGTAGCGAGACAGAAGGTTGGTTAGATAAACAGGAGCTAGATTATTTAAAGCTTTATAGGTAAGAAGCAATATTTTATAATCAATACGGAACTTAACAGGCAGCCAGTGTAAGGAGGATAAAATTGGGGTGATATGATCATATTTTCTAGACCTGGTAAGAACTCTGGCAGCTGCATTTTGTACTAGCTGAAGTTTATTAATAGAGGATGCTGGGCAAACAGAGCATTACAGTAATCCAGCCTAGAAGTCATGAAAGCATGAACTAGCTTTTCTGCATCTGAGATGGATAGCATACTTCGTAACGATATTTCTCAGATGAAAGAAGGCTTTTTTGTGACATGAACAATAACAAACTGAGCTAGCAAAAGAAACATTGTAAATATTGATTTCAAGCTGACTTTAAAGTATTTGTAAATTGCTAATGATATGTTATAAATTGTTATGATACGTTTTAAAAGATGGTCAATTGGTTTGAATGGGCCCACAGTGTGCAAAGAAAATACCCCCCACACCATTGCACCACCACAAGTGATCCAGACCATTGATACAAGACAAGACGGATCTACATTTTCATGTTGTTTACATCAAATTATGATCCTACCATCTGAATATCTCAGCAAAATTGAAGGTCAGTCCACCTTTTTTTCAATCTTCCTGTCTGGTTTTGGTGAGCCTGTTATTGCACACAATAATAAATCAAAGCACTTGAACATTAGTGTGTTTAAAGACGCCATGAAATCAAAATTTAGTTTTCTTATTTTTTTATATGTATATAGTAGTTGTTGTTATAAACAATGTATCTGTGCACTTCAATCTTTTTGTAAAAATGAATTTGCCCTCATAATCTTTAATCAAATACCATAACCTTCCCTCCCCTCTCGAAACAACTTTCTTCACTTCCTGGTCACATAGAATTGCTGTAGGGCGGAGCTATCAGTAAGTGTCTTGTTTCTGCTCTGAATTAATCCATTCGTCAATATTCCTTCGTTTTGTTAGCAACGCCCATCTTCCAACAATCCAAACGGTTCCCAAAGAACGAAATCATGCACCGACCTACATTTTTTCTTATTTCAGGACCATTTCAAAATGCACGTTCACAATAGCGAATAAAAAAAATCACAATCATAACTTCCGTTTCACGGCGACTTTAAGTTATGTTCTTCTGCACAGTGATTACGTGTGTCCAAGTATGATCAGTGTTGGGTAAGCTATTCAAAAAAATTAAGTAATTACTAGTTACATAATTACATTTTTGATTACAATGTTTGAAAAGTAACTCAGGTACTCAATAAGTTATTTAATTACTTGACTAAACACTAAACATTCAAGGTGTAAATATCCTACATATAAATCTCAACGCCGCATAAACTATAGAAATTAAACTTTTAATTCTTTAAATCGGAGCCAAACAGGACATTTTAGCTTTATTATAAAATGTAACACTCAATATAATAAACATTATATGAATCAAAACACAAGACAATTCAAAGCAATGACACAATATTTTATGCATACCATATATTGACATAAATGTCTGACTCAGCTAATTGTTTCTCAATTACTCTGCTTCTCTTAATTACTTGATCCAAAACTGTTGAATTTATGTACAGTATTTAAACAAGTACATTACAAGTAACTGTAATTAAATTATCTGAAAATAAAAAGTAATCCCTTACTTTACTTTTTCCGCATTACATTAACTAGTTACTTTGTAACTAATTACACCCAACACTGAGTATGATTAAGTATTAGTTTATGTATGCAAAACACCCTCTTACCTTTCACACCCTCATCGAGTCTTCAGACATCCTCAAACCCCTCATTCTATTAATCGGCACACATAAACATGAACACACAGACGTCACTATATTAAAATGTTTTAATAGTATAATTCTTTCAGCATCACTTTAATAAAATCATTTAACAATAGGATTTTCAAAATATTAATGATGTGTGTATACATAAATTAATGTTGTCACGATACTGGAATTCGATACCAATCGGTACAGAAATTTGAAAAACGTCCATTTCCTGCTAACATTTGAGTGCTGTTGAGCGCGTTATTAAACTGTAATTGGCCGTGAAGGTCATCAGTTCACCAAACTGTTTACTGAGTATAACCACAGATACAGGGACACTGGAGCGTTTTAAAGCCGTGAAGATCAGTCGATTTATCAGCGGATCGCTCGTATGTCAGCTTTTAACTTATATCTGTAGTTACACATAGTAAACAGCGGTGAGTTCGGTGAACTGATGACCTTCACGGCCAATCAGTCATTTCTGTTGAGCATGTGAACACAACGGCAAATCAGCGCTGTTTAAGAACATGCTCAGTAGCAAATGTTAACGGGAAATGGACGTTTTTAAAGTTTCAGTACCGATTGGTATCGAATCCCAGTATCGTGACAACACATACAATATATATATAGACACACACACATAGAGAGAGAGAGAGAGATTATAACAAAAAAAAATGCTTTTCAGCAGTACTCTAATAACTCTAATAATTGTTTTCTGCAGTAAGCTATAAGACACATGGAGACATTCGAGGAGCGTAAAACAGAGAGATTTCTGCTGTGATTGGGACTGGTATAAAATTAAAGCTGAATAATGCAACATTCATTTCAAATAGGAACTCGCGGCACTGGATGACGACCTCTCGCTGTTGCGTTTTCACATATCGGCCACTTTCTAGTGTATGCAGAATTGCACATTCAACCCCAAACCTGGCAAACAGCAAGAAATAAATATAAGACGGCAAGCTCAGTGTTGATGTTGAGTAGAGTTGCAGGCGGGCACCGAACAGCAGTACACACTATATAGCATGCGTCTTCCAAGTGTTCATCCCTTAATGATTATTTATACTCCATATGGAGGATAAGATGAGGGGACGCCATCTCAGTTTTACTGCTGTTTTGGCATGGCAAAGTCCCAGGCAGTGTCCTGGGCACATTTCCACATGGCGCGCACCAGGCGGGTAAAACCCATATCTTTGGGCTTCTCCAGCCCACGCATAAGCCGCTGTTTCATGATGGCGATAAACTCCTTATTACTCAGCTCCCCGTTTCCTAAAAAAAAAACAAGAGTGAATGAAGTAAGAGTATGAGGGAGAAATATGATGGGTAATTATCAGCATAATTGCTGGCCAGCTCCATATGCTCATCAAGCCTCTGCTGAATTCAAAGCACTGATGCAGCAGGTCTGGTGCTGTGCTTGCTAAAATACTCCCATAACACAATATTACATCGTGCAACTCATTTACAACATTTGTTGCATAAACAGCAGTATACAAAAGAAACAGCTTAGATGTATTTAATGATTCAAGACACCTCTGATCTATGTTTACGTCGGAGTAAATAACTGATTGCACCACTGTTATTGTGTATATATATGCAGTTGAAAACAAATTATTAGCCCTTCTGTGAAATTGTAATTCTTTTTCAAATATTTGACAAGTGATTTTTAAAAGAGAGTGATTTATTATTTATTTATATATATATAAACAGATGAAGTCCGAATAATTTGCCCTCCTGAATTATTAGCCCCCCTGTATATTTTTTCCCCAATTTCTGTTTAACGGAAAGAAGATTTTTCTAAACATATTAGTTTTAATAACTGTTTTCTTTTATCTTTGCCATGATGACAGTACATAATATTTTACTAGATTTTTGAAGATACTAGTATTCAGCTTAAAGTGACATTTAAATGGTAATTAGGCAAATCGTTGTATAACAATGGTTTGTTTTGTACAATTAGAATTTTTTTTTAAAGGAGCTAATAATATTGATCTTAAAATGGTTTTATTCTAGCCAAAATAAAACAAATAAGACTTTCTCCAGACGAAAAAATATTATAGGAAATACTGTGAAAAATTCCTTGCTCTGTTAAACATCATTTGGGAAATATTTGAAAAAGAAGAATAAATTCACAGGAGGGCGAATAATTATACACAGTGGGTACGGAAAGTATTCAGACTTTTTCACTCGTTGTTAAATTGCAACCATTTTCCTTCGGCTAAGTCCCTTTATCCAACGTGTTTTACACAGCGGATGCCGTTCCAGCCGCAACCCAGTACTGGAAAACACCCATACACTCTTGCATTCACACTCATACACTACGGCCAATTTAGCTTATTCAATTCACTTACACCGCATGTCTTTGGACTGTAGGGGAAACCGGAGCACCCGCAGGAAACCCACGTCAACACGGGGAAAACATGCAAACTCCACACAGAAATGCCAACTGACCCAACCAGGGCTCGAACCAGCAACCTTCTTGCTGTGAGGCGACAATGCTAACCACTTTTTCCTCAATGTACACACAGCACCCCATATTGACAGAAAAACACAGAATTGTTGACATTTTTGCAGATTTATTAAAAAAAAAAAAAACTGAAATATCACATGGTCCTAAGTATTCAGACCCTTTGCTCGGTATTTAGTAGAAGCACCCTTTTGATCTAATACAGCCATGAATCTTTGGGACTTTAGTTCTCTCCAGAGATGCTCAATTGGGTTTAAGTCAGGGCTCTGGCTGGGCCATTCAAGAACAGTCACGGAGTTGTTGTGAAGCCACTCCTTCGTTATTTTAGCTGTGTGCTTTTCATCCAGCATATCCCTGTACTTGGCCGCATTCATCTTTCCCTCAATTGCAACCAGTCGTCCTGTCCCTGCAGCTGAAAAACACCCCCACAGCATGATGCTGCCACCACCATGCTTCACTGTTGAGACTGTATTGGACAGGTGATGAGCAGTACCTGGTTTTCTCCACACATACCGCTTAGAATTAAGGCCAAAAAGTTCTATCTTGGTCTCATCAGACCATGCAGAGAATCTTATTTCTCACCATCTTGGAGTCCTTCAGGTGTTTTTTAGCAAACTCCATGCAGGCTTTCATGTGTCGAGCCACTCTGCCATAAAGCCCCGACTGGTGGAGGGCTGGAGTGATGGTTGACTTTCTACAACTTTCTCCCATCTCCCGACTGCATCTCTGGAGCTCAGCCACAGTGATCTTTGGGTTCTTCTTTACCTCTTTCCTCAAGGCTCTTCTCCCCTGATAGCTCAGTTTGGCCAGACGGCCAGCTCTAGGAAGGGTTCTGGTCATCTCAAACGATTATGGAGGCCACTGTGCTCTTAGGAATCTTAAGCACAGCAGATTTTTTTTGTAACCTTGGCCAGATCTGTGCCTTGCCAGAATTCTGTCTCTGAGCTCTTCAGGCAGTTCCTTTGACCTCATTTGCTCTGACATGCATTATGAGCTGTCAGGTCTTATATAGACAGGTGTGTGGCTTTCCTAATCAAGGCCAATCAGTGTAATCAAACACAGCTGGACTCAAATGAAGGTGTAGAACCGTCTCAAGGATGATCAGAAGAAATGGACAGAGTTAAATATATGAGTGTCACAGCAAAGGGTCTGAATACTTAGGACCATGCGATATTTCAGTTTTTCTTTTATAATAAACCTGCAAAAATGTCAACAATTCAGTGTTTTTCTGTCAATATGGGGTGCTGTGTTGTAACTTAATTTGTACGAATTAGCCACCAAACTGACAAAACGTATAATAGTTACGCTTTCTTGTGAGATCAGGTTGGATAAACACACACACTCACCATCACAGTCGAACAGTGCAAACACTACATCACACACATGGTCCGACAGCTCCACTTTTGCCACAGTGCGGGCGACCTGCTTCATGGTGGCTGTAGAGAGAAAACAAGAAGAGTACAGTGATGAATGAAGTGCAAACGGGAGCTTTAACAGCACTGTTTCTGAGCTGGAGAACGGGATATTGGGTGGCGTCCTGGTGGGCTTGATCGATACTGCACATTCATTCCCTACCGAGGACACCTTACCAGATAGGAAAAGAAAAAAGATGGATTGAAATGGAAGAGAAGAGGGAACTGACTCAGGCCCGTAGCCAGGGGGGGTTCGGGTGGTTCGAAAGACCCACCCCTCACTGACAAAGGTCCAGAATCTGTCCCATTCATGAGCTCATTTGTCCTATTTTGACTCCTATGCCATCATAAATAGCGAAAATAACCCATCAAAAAAGGGTTTAAGACCAAGCGTAATCCTCTGTTGGCTGGTGTGACTTCAGCTAATCAGTTTTGGCCAATGCACACAATTATATTTCATGAGTTCAACATCCAGCTGTGCAAGAAAACCTACAATCTGATGTAAGTGACGTCATCTTTCGCTACTGTATTGTTTTTAAATAGAGAAAATATTTTACAAGTAACTTTTATTCTAAATCTTGAACCTTATTCTTGAAACAAAAAAATGACCAACGAAAAGGGTGTGAAGCACCCAAAGCAGCCCATATTAAAATTAATTTGAATACTAATTTGGCTATTGTTGTTATCCATGAATTTTCAAATGTACTTTTTTTGGTTATGATGACCATCCAACAATCTATTTCAGCTAAAATAAAACGCAGTATTTAAATCTCATAATTAAATAGTAGCATAAATGAGGCCTATAACTGCAAAAAAGGTCCACTTTTTGAGGAAAAAAAAAGAACCAGCCCTTTCACCAGGCTGGCTACGGGCCTGTGACTGCAGGGAAAAGTGGAAGAGGTGCAGGTGTGTTTAGCTAGAATTAATGATCATTTCTTTATCAAAAGTTCCACTTCAGATCATTACATTTCTTATATTCAAAAATGACTGCAAAATTCATTCAAAATCTTATTAGATGGCTTTCTGGAATACTTGATTGTGACTGGTTGATCAAGCTATGTTGTTTCTTGAGGACAACCAACTAAACTAATAACACAGGCTCATCCGTGTACTGTAAATTACTGTATCTTGACAATTAGTGAATATAGTCATATAGAGTGCAGAGCATAAATGAGTACATTGCCTTTTAAAAGTCAAACAATTAATTGCATCCAAAATAAAAGTTCATATTTACAAATTATATTTGTGCATACCATGTATAAAACATTTGTTTATATCTATAAATATGAATATATTTATTTTTGTATTTTATGTGCAAAATGTGTGTGTATTTATACATATATCCAACCCCAATCAGAAAAAGTTGGGACAGTATGGAAAACGCAAATAAATAATAAAGAAAGTAGTGATTTCTAAATTTACTTTGACTTGTATTTCACTGCAGAAAAGTTAAATTAGTTAAATAATGATGTAATTTGAAACAGGTGATGTCAACAGGTGATTGTAATTATGATTTAGTACAAAAGCAGCATCCAAGAAAGGTCTAGTCCTTTAGGAGCAAAGATGGGCCGAGGATCGCCAGTTTGCCAACAAATATGTGAGAATATTATTGAAATGTTTAAAAACAATGTTCCTCAAAAGAAAGATAGGAAGACATTTGGATATTTCACCTTCAACAGTCCATAACATCATTAAAAGATTTAGGGAATCTGAAGGAATTTCAGAGCAAAAAGGACAAGAGCACAAGCCTAAGCTGAACAACCGTGATCTCCGATCCCTCAGGCAGCACTGCATCAAGAATCGTCATTCATCTATAAGCGATATCACCACATGGGCTCAGGAATACTTTGGCAAATCTTTGTCAAGTACCACAATACAAAGTTACATCCACAAACGCCAGTGAAAACTGTACTGTGCCAAAAGGAAGCCCTATGTTAACAGTGTCCAGAAGCGCCGTCGACTTATCTGGGCTCGGAGGCATCTGGGATGGACCATCACACAGTGGAAAAGTGTACTGTGGTCAGATGAATCAGTATTTCAGGTATTTTTTGGGAGAAATGGATGCTGTTTACTCCAGGCCAAAGTAGAAAAGGATCATTTAGACTGTTACCAGCAAGTCCAAAAAGCCAGGGTCTGTCATGGTATGAGGTTGTGTCAGTGCGTTACCTTGGCAAAGGTAACATGCACTTCTGTAATAGCACTATAATGCTGAAAAGTACATAGAGATTTTGGAAAACAATATGCTGCATTCTTTTGCAGGGACGCCCATGCATATTTTAACAAGACAATGCAAAACCACATTCTGCACACATTGCAAAATCCTGGCTGCAGAGGAAGAGAATACAGGTACTTGACTGGCCTGCCTGCAGTCCCGACCTGTCGCCAATACAGAATGTGTGGCACATTTTAAAGTGCAAAATGCGACAACGAAGACCCCATACTGTTGCCCACCTTAAGACTTGTTTGCAGGAAGAATGGGACAAAATTACACCTGAAACACTTCATCACTTGTGTCTTCAGTCCCTAAATGTCTTTTAAAGTGTTGTGAAAAGGAATGGCAACATTACAAAGTGGTAAATGCTTTACTGTTCTAACTTATTTTTGAAATGTTGCAAGAATAAAATTAAAATAAATGAGGATATAAATCATGTAAAAATAATTTATTAAAAATCATGAGGAACACATTAAATAATGTTTGTTGTATTGTCTGCAATGAAATACAAGTCAAAGCAAATTTAGAAATCACTACTTTGTTTTTTTATTTGCGTTTTCCATACTGTCCCAACTTTTTCTGATTTGGGGTTGTACATAAAAATACACATGTAAATATTATGTAAATACATACTTTTATCTTGGATGTGATTAATTGCAATTAATCGTTTTAAAACACACATTTTAATCCATTTCTCAGTGAATATAGACAGTAAATGTTGGTGCATTTAAGCAAAACAGTTTTATTAAACAGTTATATTAAATAAAGCAAGAGTTTGGTCAAAGTATTTAGTTAAATTTGCTCTAGATTTGGCTTTGGCATTGAGAAATCTAAGGTGTATATATACAAAAATATTATTGTATAGCATCCTGTAGAAAATATTAATTTCTAGCATAACATACATTGGAATGTAATGCTGCGAATGACCAATTAGAATCCATTATTCCAGAGAGCTGTGTAATAATCTGAGATAATAACATACTGGATGTACTTTATCCATTACTTAATGCTCTTAATTTGTAAAAAAATAAATACTATTATTATATTTTGACTCTTGTAGATTTCCTTCCTCTAAAAACAAGTCAGCAAATACAAAATGACTGACAGATTGAGTCTCTATTATACAAGCCTGTTTTTTTTGCTGTTGTCAGACTCCAGCGCTTGCCATAGAGACAGTATTGATATCTTTTTCAGTGAAATCTGTCGGGAGGACATCAATTTCTCTTTCAAAACCTGAGCTGCCTCCATAAGCAGAATTTGAAAAGACAAACACAAGATTATCAGCTGTTCGAAACATTTGCATATTTAATTATTTTAGCCTGTAAAAATCAGTTTTAGCCTAGCACAGCATCACGTATGATCACTATGAGGACAATTCAAAAATGGACAAAGATCTAATTCAATTAATACCAAAAATTATTTACAAATGACAAACAAAATGTAAAAATGACAGTTATAATATTAATTTAAAAGTAGTTGCTACTAAAATCAATCAATAAATATTGCAGTGGCCAAAAATTATGTCTAAATTATGTCAAAATATTAGAAACAAATATTGGGAAAAGAAGAACACTAAATTTTATGAGATTTAACTGATTAAATATTAGATTATTTGGCAAAAAGGCAAACTACAGCCTTATTACAGAATGTTTTAGTATGCAAAAATGCATAATTTGTGAAAGTGTAATTTGTGTGTGTGTGTGAAAACGTAACATTCTATAGTGCATTTAGTTACTGTTTAACACCATTTCAGTCATCATACAGTAGGCATCCATCATCTTTTCATCAGTGACATGCGGTCTAAACACTCTCTGGGTCATTGCGTGTCAAGATTTTGGACATCTTCTTGGACACTTTTAATGCTTCCAAGGGGTTTGCTGCATTTATAAAGCGCCCATGTCTTGAGGTTGTTGACGGGTGTAGGTAGACTGCGAGGCAACCATCAACCATTTTCTCTGAGGATGACAAGCTGACAAAACATTGCTCTAACTATAAGTTTTATTTATGAAAATTAAAAAGCACTGCAGTGTTTCTGTGTTCTGTGTTTGTATGAGATAATTAGTCTACCGAAATGTGTATATTCCATACAAAGTATGAAGCTGATCGGTCAGTTCTTGTCATGTGACTCGCGGTGCGCTCATGGCATTCATTCAACTGGGGGCGTCTGGAAGGCGCGAGCGTGTTGTGCCGCATCAGGATTCACCTGATTTGTTGACAAATGGGTTGCGGATCCATTCCTTGGCAGTTTGTGGGTCCTTCGCCCGGTACCAATTGATCCACGGACCAGTACCAGTCCGCAGCCCAGTGGTTGGGGGTTGTTGCTAGATCAGATATGTTTGCGGCCAGAAGTTAACGAGAATTATTTATATTATCTATTAAATTTCCCATTAATTGTATTTTATTAACGTCTACCCCTACCCCAACCCTAAACCCAACCGTCACAGTAATGTAAAAACAGTAGTTGTGCCGAGTATTACTTACGTTATATATTAAATTACCCAATAAATTGTATTTTTTTAACGTCTACCCCTACCCCAAACCTAAAACAACCATCACAGTACTGTAAAAATATTAATTATTGTTATACAGTGTTACAAAAATGATGCTATATTGATGTGCGTGTCCGCAGCTGTATCCTATCTAGACTTTACCGTGGTTGGGGACCACTACTTTACACCAGTGGTCATAACGTTAATATCTGCCAAACTAATAAAAATGGCAAAAGCACATATCGAAATGAATAAAAATGATATGAAACAAAGAAAGGAAAAAAAGAAATAAAAAGATTTTTCTGGTATTGGACACCCCAGGCCTAAATCAACAAAATGTCTGAACTGGCCTGAAATACTTAGTTCGTTCACCCTACTATTTTGAGCAGTTCTGTTAGTAATTATGAAATATAATGTTGTTGTTTTTTTGTCAATAATTCTAAATTTAAGTTGTTTTGTAGTGGAAGAGATGGAAAATGTCCTGTCAAGAATACTAGAGAAGGTCATTAGCGGACCCAGCAACAGAAAGTGCGAGAGAGGAACTAGACAAGCCCAAATACATCCGTCAGTGTCAGTCTGACAGTGGCTGGCCTTCCAGAAACAGCCTTGAGATCAGAATTCAGGAGATAAAAAAAAAAAAAAAAAAGTGATTCCACAGATGACAAGCTGATAAAAAGCCTCTTCTGTCTTCATAAGGATCAGTGATTTAGTTTGTAAATGTCAGGGGCTAGAGATCCGAGAAATGGACAGAGAAATGAAAGAAAGAGACTCTACATTGAGAGGAATCAATCCTGAGATAAGGCCTGTAAGGAAGTGCGCTGATGTGCGGGAAAAAAGTGAAATATGCTTTGAGGACAGAGCACTGATATGCAATGCTGGATGTTTATTAAAGCGAGAATAAGTGGTCTTACTTTTGACAGCTCAATTTCTGCATTTAAAGCTCCCCTGAAATTAAAATGATGCTTTTTAGATGTCAGCATGAGTATGTTAGTTTAAAGGATATTTATAAGCTAGTGTGCTCCAAAATAGTGACAAATTTTGCATTTAGAAGATATAAACATCCAAAGCTTGCAGTTCGTCATTTCTGCCTAAATAGATTAACGATTTTTTTGATGTCACATCATACTTCAGTTTCTCATCAAATCTTCTGACCAATTGAATGCTCTCTAGTATCTGACATGCCTTGCCCCCTTGAAGACGCTTCTCATTTGGTTTCCATTTGATGCGCTTGATCTCAACCATGCACTGTCACTGGCAGAGCGGTAATAAAACAATACACTATTGGCTGTTTTTTTAAAAAAAGGGGAGAAGTTACTAAATGTCCTGCCCTGTTTTCATGTTTCAGTTGAGAGTTATAACTCATATAAGCTGAAACGTGAGTTAGCAGCATCAACTGTGAAAAATATGACGTAAACTTGAGAAATGAAAAAAGTTCAACCGTGATGGGACAGAATAGTCTGTGGTGGGCCGTAACACACCAACAATCTGCTTTAAGCATCCGAAATGGATGTGCGAACATAAGAGAGAGAAAGAGAGAGAGAGAGAGAGAGAGAGAATGAGAGAGCACCCACGCCCTGCGCCAGCAGACCATCAGACGGACCGATACAGACAGAACTGGCAACCCAGAGAGAGCCGCATCTGCCCACACTGTGCCCAGGCAGAGGTGGAGACGGAGGAACACTTCCTCACCCGCTGCACAAACTATCAGCATATCAGAGAAACATTCTACCCCAAACTCCAAAGCATTTATCCTCAATTCACTGAGTTACACAATAAAACACAACTTCAATATTTGCTAGGGGAAAAAACTGATTGTGTCCTTCTAGTGGCACAATACATTAACGCCTGTCACAAAAAGATAGAGGAGACCAATAAAAAACATCAGTGATGCGCTTGCAAATACACACGCACACTCACACATCTAGATTATTATAATTGAATCATTGTAAATATACTGATTGTTATTGTTTTTATTATTGTTTTATCCTAAAATGTTGATCGTTAAATGTACAGTTTATTCTGATCTATTATTATTTTTTATTGATATATGTGAATAATATGATATATTGAATAATATGATATATTGAATAATATGATATATTATTTGTCTTTTATTTAATTATATATATTTATTTTATATCTTTTTTTTTTTTACTACTACTACTACTACTACTAGAGTAGTACCCTAGAGAGGGAGAGAGAGAGCTGCAGACGGCAGGTATCCAGGAAATTATTCTTATTATTACTCTTAACATTATTTATATTTTAGCTTAAAAATAGCAAATTATAAAAGAAAAAAAAAAAAAAACCCAAAAAAAACATGTGAACCGCTCACTATAGGCAAACGACGATCATGCCAACCTCACAAAAGTGTAGAGCGGGGAGGAGTGGGGGGTGGATGTTGCGCAGAAGAAAGTGAAGAGGGGGGCGGGTGATAGGGGGCGTGGGTGGTCGATTGGTTGAATAGGGGCAGTGTTGGGGTGTCGCGGCTGCCGCTCTGACTACTCTGCCGCACTACGCAGACATCCCGCATACCGAACCATGACAACAGAATCATGGTTGTGATTGTTTTTTTGGTTTGTTTTTTTCATGAACCGTCCCATTTCTAAGCATGCTTTATAAACACACGACTACTGCGTTATCTCACGTAAGGATTTATTTCAAACATTCAATTGAAGTAATTTTACATGGAGCATTTACTACACAGAGCCACTGAGAGAAGCTACGCAAACAGATGTCATTAGTACAGAATGATTATCTCAATAACTGTTGTACAATTAAATAAATTTCGTTTTGAAAATTATTTTTGCAGTTTATCAGTGTAATACCACTCTGTGTAGTAAATGCTGCTCCATCTAAATCAGGGGTGCCCAAACTCAGTCCTGGAGGGCCGGTGTCCTGCATAGTTTAGCTCCAACTTCCTTCAACACACCTGGAAGTTACTAGTATACCTAGAAAGAGCTTGATTAGCTGCTTCAGGTGTGTCTAATTGGGGTTGGAACTAAGCTTTGCAGGACACCGGCCCTCCAGGACTGAGTTTGGGCACCCCTGATCTAAATGCACTTGCTAGTTTACTAGGTTTACTAATACTTATGGAAATCACTCATGAAAATCCCAGCCCTACTTGTTATAAATAAGACTTCTGTTAGCTTGGACCAGACTACATAGCCTTTCTTGCCCTTGTACATCCATATTTGGACCACTATAAGTAAATTTTTATCAAGTTGCCTTGCCATAACAATTTTTCATTCATTAATTTTCCTTCGGCTTAGTCCCTTTATTCATCTGGGGTTGCCACAGCGGAATAAACTGCCAACTTATCCAGCATATGTTTTACACAGCGGATGCCCTTCCAGCTGCAACCCAGTACTGGGAAACATCCATACACACTCATTCACACACATACACTATGGACAATTTAGCCTATACCCAATTCACCTATAGCGCATTTCTTTGGACTTGTGGGGGAAACCGGAGCACCCGGAGGAAACCCACGCAAACACGGGGAGAACATGCAAACTCCACACAGAAACGCCAACTGACCCAGCCGGGACTCGAACCAGTGACCTTCTTGCCGTGAGGCCACAGTACTAACCACTGAGCCACTGTGTCGCCCGCCAAACAAATTGTTCCTTATCAAAGATAGTCGAATCTGTGTTAATCTTCTTTTGACCAGCACACTGATTTAAAAAAACGATCATTTGTTTACCATCTAATCTACATAGACATTAATATGCGATGATCAATATGATGATGACTGGTCCTGATGTTTGGCTCTTTCAGTGTATAAATGTGTGACTAGACTGCTCATAGAATTATAAACCACCAATAGGGGATGAAGCCACTGGAAGTATCTGATTGGCCAAATTACTCAAGTCCCAACCAACAAAGGGGATCATTGACTGACAGCCAAAACCCTTAAACTAAAATCCCCCAATCTGCAGCACATCAGTGACACAGGTTTAGTCCTTTGAATCTATGCAAGTAAAATGACTGTTTCTTTGGATGTTATTTTTTAATGTTTATAGTCTTTTCAGGCATGATAAGCAATATACAGTAGGGCTGTATGCTACCTTGTATTTTTTTCTGTACGCTACCTTGTATCCAAGTTTTAGGAACAACAAATAATAACTTGATTTCTAGTTGATTATTTGGTATCAGAAGTGGCTTATATGAAAGGCAAAGGCCTCTAGATTATGTTTATTTTACCAAAATAAAATATGATCATGCCTTGATTTTTAATGATTTAATTAGGACAGTAAGGTCTGACTTTGCTTAGACAAAAGTCTTGTCACTGAACAGAAATAATGTACAGTATAGAATATAAAGTCATGGTGCAGTGGAAAAAGAATGAATATTGTGTATGACTCCCATGAGCTTGGAGGACTGCATCCATACATCTCTGCAATGACTCAAATAACTAATTAATAAAGTCATCTGGAATGGCAAAGAAAGCGTTCTTGCAGGACTCCCAGAGTTCATCAACATTCTTTGGATTCATCTTCAATGCCTCCATCTTACCCAAGACATGCTCAATAATGTTCATGTCTGGTGACTGGGCTGGCCAATCCTGGAGCACCTTGACCTTCTTTGCTTTCAGGAACTTTGATGTGGGAGGCTGAAGTATGAGAAGGAGCACTATCCTGCTGAAGAATTTGCCCTCTCCTGTGGTTTGTAATGTAATGGGCAGCACAAATGTCTTGATACCTCAGGCTGTTGATGTTGCCATCCACTCTGCAGATCTCTCGCATGCCCCCATACTGAATTTAACCCCAAAGCATGATTTTTCCTTCACCAAACTTGACTGATTTCTATGAGAATCTTGGGTCCATGCGGGTTCCTATAGGTCCTATTTGTGATGACTGGGATGCAGTTCAACAGATGATTCATCGTAAAAATCTACCTTCTGCCACTTTTCCAAAAGATCAACTAGAAGGTCAAGTTATTATTTGTTGCTCTTACAACTGGGATCGACGACAAGACTTTTGTCAGGTAGTGTATAACTGCAGGTTAACCGTGTTTATATATAATAACTTTAACTGTTAAAAGCTATTAGTTACTAGTTAATTAGTTAAAGTTATTAGTGACTAATAAAGCTATGATACCTGAACTGTTCCAAATTCGATTGTAATGCAATAATGTGCACCTTTTGTAAAGCTGCTTTGAAACAATAATAAGGGACGGATAAAGGGACAATAAAGGGACGGATTCTTTTGACTTCAACAAGTTAGAAATAAGCAGGAACATCAACATGATGCAATCTCATCATCATGGCAGGTGTTATTACACACCCTTTAAAGGCGGCAATCATGCACAGGAATCAAATACAGTGTGGGGGACCAGAAAGTGAATGTAGCTAAATAGGAAGGACAGCTAATGATATTTGACTTTTTTTGTTGCATTGCCTACAAATGTGCAGGTAATGGAGTGAGAAGAACATATGCATGAGAGGGAATATTATTAAAGTACTGCTGGGAAAAGCACCAGCTGCGGGGAAATGGGATGCATCTGGCTGAGTAGCTCTGCTGATAGAGAGACTGAGCAAAAGGGGAAGAGACCAGGTAAAAGATGATGCAGTGTGGAGATTACAAATTGGGGATTCTTCCATTGCAATGTTAGTCTAATTACATGCTTTAGATGACATACTCCGCAAATGCCTACAATCTGTTCACCGAGCCTCTGATTCATTTACAAACAAAACTCACAATCTGAAGCTGAGACTGATTGATTGTGTCATAACTTCTGTCTGATTCTTAACTAAAAGATAACAAGGAATTTGTTTTGTAATCACATATTTGTATGTGTGTGTGTGTGTGTTTGTACCTTTATCTATAGATGCACCAGCCATGTGGTAGAAACTCAATGCAGTGTCGACATCATTGACATTCTTGAGGAAGGTGAAGAAATTCTCCACTTCCTCGAAAGTGATGCCCTGTGTTTGAGAAGAAGAAATGGAGAATGCTAAAACTATTCCCATAAGAAAAACTATTCTTTTATGATACATCTGTTCATTGCATTTTGGCAAACACTGTTGAAAAAATTAAATGAAACCTGAGGAAAAACATGCTGTGTTTGCAATGAGCACAGAAGATGTAAATATACTTTTAATATCTTCTTAACAAGAGGATAAAATTGCAAAACAAAAGTGTATAAGAGGCATATATGGAACCGCTTTACTGAGAGATAGCTGCTCAAAATCTGGTTTCATCACAAATTATGCATGTGAACTGGGTTGATCCATTTACCCCTGTGACCATCTTGGAGATTAAGAAGAGTGCGACATTAAAGGTTTAGAAATAAAAAAGATAAATGTCACTTCAAAAGGGCGACTGATCTATGATGTTTATTAGTTTCATGTAATGAAGAATCAAATTTTCATTAAGCCTTTAATACATGAGGATTTTAACTACTAAGGAAAAAGCACTATAAAAAAATACATTCTGAAAGTTTCAGAACTGTCAAAATTATTCGCCCTCCTGTGAATTTTTTTAATTCGTTTTCATATATTTCCCAAATGATGCTTATCAGACCAAGGTAATTATTTCCTATAATATTTTTTCTTCTGAATTTAGTCTTATTTGTTTTATATTGGCTAGAATAAAAGCAGTTTTTATTTTTATTAAACCTTTTTAAGGTCAATATTATTAGCCCCCTAAAGCATTTTTTTTTTCTGATTGTCTACAGAACAACCATCATTATACAATGACTTGCCTAATTACCCTAACTTGCCTAATTAACCTAGTTAAGCCTTTAAACGTCACTTTAAGCTGAATACTAGTATCTTGAAAAATATCTAGTCCAATATTATGTACTGTCATCATGGCAAAGATAAAATAAATCAGTTATTAGAAATGAGTTATTAAAACTATTATGTTTAGAAATGTGTTGAAAAAATCTTCTCTCCATTAAACAGAAATTGAGGAAAAATAAATTTAAAAAAAGTGTAAATTTAACAGGAGGGATAATAATTCTGAATTAAACTGTATATACATTTTTATGGGAACTACATAAGACTAAATTTAGGACTACATGTGAACTACATTCCTTCTTAAAATATGGCTTAATTAACAACAAAGCTGACTTTGACTAAGAGAGTTATTTTAAACTGAACATGCAGTGTTAAAAACACAAACGATGTTCATTGCAGGACATTCAATCCCATCAGAAAGGATCATGTAAAATGTTCAGCTGTAGCGCTGGTGCTTTAAATGGAATGAACATAAAAATGTAACCTCTTGTAATTAAAAAAATAATAATAATTTTTAATTGGCTATAATTTAGTTGACTCTTTTTTAGCAAGGATAGAGAAATTACTAAGGCCAGATTAGAATGTGCATTCATTAAAAAAAGATAATGGGAAAAGGAAAAGAAGAAATGATTGCAGAAAACAAAGACAAGGACATCAGTAATGTACTCATAAAACACCACATATACATTATAAACATTTGTGTACTGATATGTCACAAAAACACACGCACGCACACACAAGCTTGCAGATGCGCACACATCCACAGAGACGCACACACGTACACACACACACACACACACACACAGGCATGCATACACTCACAGATGATGATTATTTTATTTGGAATGACTAATACTAATTAAAGCAATTAAACCCACACACAGGCATGCACATACGTATACAAGCATGCACACAAGCAGATGCGCACACACATGAACACACGCGCATACATACACACGGACGGACAATTATGCACGCATATACGCACACACATGCAGATGCACACATACACGCACATGCAGATACACACACACGCACACCCAGGCGCGCACGCATGCACACACACACACACACACACACACACACACACACACACACACACGCATGCATACACGCAAGCGCACATGCATACACATACACAGACAAGCATGCATGCAAGCAGACACATACACATGCACACAGACACACGTACGCATGCACAGGGATGGGCAAAAATACATTGAAATGTATTTTAAAATAAAATACAAAATACCTCAGTTTTACATGTATCAAAATAAACTACAAAATACAGCAGCCACAAATGTATCAAAATAAAATACTGTGTTTTGTATTTTGAAAATACAAAATACTTTTACAAGGGAGCATTAAATTTCTTCGCAAACCTTCTATCAATAGGCATATTTGATCAATCCCTTCACCATTAAACTGACTTACTCTTTCATTTTAGCATACATTTTGTACAAATTTCATACAGAAAGTCCAAGATGATCTGTTTAATCACTGTAAAAACCATGTAATGCAGATAACGAGTTGGAATAAAGTACTATATTTCTTTATTGTGTTTCCATGCATTGTGTGGTCAGTGAAACTGCAACCATCTCTTAACAGTCTTATATTTTAAAGGGTGATATATGAAGATGTTATATTATTTATTTTTGTTCAATAAATGTAGTTTTTTTGCAATTCAAATCTTCGATACTTAATGTAAAAACATGATGTCTGAAAACTACTGAAATCTACAGTTTTAGTAATTTCCATAAATCATGTTTTTTGCAATTGTACTCTTCAATACACAACATGAAACATGATCTCTAAATAATTGAGTTATTATTTTTTTATCACTTTTTGCAAATAAACTGCTCATATACATCCTGCTGCTGCCGTATAGACTGGAGTATTGTTAAATATTTGTGTCTCATATACTGTATTGTGTCATTTTGACATCTCTTCATTAACTGTACAGTACACCTGCAGATCAGCTACTGGCACTTGAAACAGTCTATGAAGTATTCTAGGAATCGCCACTGTAGGACTTATCGTATGTTGTTTGTCTTATTTTCTTGGCATGTACATCAGCAATCCACCTAAAACTACAATTATTTGTACAGTATACTCATTATTCCAAGATGTTTTCAGTTCTTCTTTAACTGGAAGAGTCTGTTTACCCTCTTAGCGAGCACCAGTACACAGTCTTTAGGTGTTTTATATTTCTAAAGTTCCTCTGCATTTCCACCTGCAGCCCTGAGACTGAGACTGATTATGTGCTCAAGGCTCCACATCCTGTTCTTAAGAACTGATATTTTATTACATCTCATTTCTTAAGCAAAGATGCTGATGCCAAATTGTACACTAAACTGCCATTACATATTACTGGTCTTAGCACTGTGCAGTATACTATTTTTAATGATTGTGGACTTGTTCCCAAATCTACCCATGCCATTTGTCAGTTATTTTCTTTGGGCCCTATCATACACCCGGTGCAATAAGACACAAGACGTGTTTGCTGCGACGTGTTGCTATTTTCAGACCAGCGCAACCTTAATTTTCCTGTTTTGCGCCACATTGTTTAAATAGTAAATCCATTTGCGCCATTGTGTGGACTCATGGGTGTTCCGGTCTAGAAAGGAGGTGTGTTAAGGCGCATTGTTGGAGCGTTGCTATTTTGAGGAACTAAAATAGACTGCACAATTGACCAGCTGAAAGCAGGTCTAAAGTCCAGCACAGAGCGCGTTAGTTGTGCGTCTTAAAAGCATACACATTGCTTAATACACACAGGATGTTCACGAATACGCAAATATCTTTACAAATGAAAAAGATTTAAGGATTAAAATGTTACAAAAATGATTATTTTTTACATAAATATTAAAACCACTGGCTCCATGCCTTCATCATCTCGGGGGGCTTTTTTTTTAGTTTATTCATGACAATCTGCATCTGTATAATGTTATTATTATTAGCAGTATTATTTATTATATGCATATTTATATTTGTTCTTTGGTCCTTAAAATAGCAAAAGTGGATTCGAACGCGCCCTTAATGCTTTTGCGCCATGCGATTTAGACTCTGCGCCTAGATCATTAAAATTGAACCCTTTATGTGTGTTGCATAATTTCCATTCATACTCCAAGCATTGACCACCTTCTCAATAAATTTTCTGTTCAGATCTCAAGCCTAAGCAAATAACTGAGAAAGCAGTTTATGATGTCATCATGTAGACTTCTTGCAAAGTATTTTACAGTATTTTAAAACACAAAAATACAAGACACTAAAGTATTTTGATACAAAATATTAACCCATTTTCATAAACCCCATAAAATACAAAATACTATTTTGTATTTAAAATCCGTATTTTAAATACATTTATCATAAATACTGCCCATCCCTGCGCATGCACACATGTGCACACACACGCATACATACATACACACACAAGAATGCACGCACGCAGACGCACGCACACATATGCACACACACACGCACAACATTACACACACATGCACACACAAAAGTACACATGTACGTACACACACACAGACACATACACGTATGCATACACGCACACACAAACTTTTATCAGGCTGCCCACCTGAGCATCCTTGAACATTCTTTTGAGGTTTTTCTGCATCTGTTTGAGTTTGCGAGACTGAACTCCACTGTAGGCCAGCAGCATTCCACCAAACTGCTTCTCTGTGATCCTGCCGTCCACCGGATCATTCCTTTCAAACTACACAAACACACACACATAGAGAGAGAACACTGAATAATGGCCATAGCAGTGACTCTTATGCTCAGCACAAAGCCTTGCAGGATTTAAAGTAGCTGACAGAAAAAAGCTGAATGGCTCTCTATGGTCGGAATATATTAGAGTTTGACTATTAGATTCATTTAAATGAATATTCTGCCATTATCTAGTCAACCATCAGGAATGCAGCAGGTTTGAAATATAATCTTGCACTGTAGTCAGGGTGGATAATTATTATCAGTGAATAATTACTTATATCTGGGTCAGTTCCTCATAAAAAGCTATTGTCTTCACATAACTGGAATTTATCAGTTATGCAATTTGATCCTGAGTTAATAATAATATTTTAGGTAACACTTAACAATATGGGACACAAAGTTAATGTTATTAACTTATTAATGTTATTAACATTTATTAATTATAGTTTAACACTTACTAATGGATTATAAAAATTCTAAGCTCTGCTTGCTAACATTAGTCAACGTAACATGAGTTAACATGAACTAACAATGAATGACTGTATTTTCATTAACAACCATGAATAAATACATTAACTAACTTGAATAATACCTGATTCTGATTGGTCAGTTGTCATCCCAAGATAACAACCACTAAATAACACAGGATCACCTTGATCACCAGAGTTCAAATCCATATACTTACATCCACATTCATATGAATCTGCTTGTCTGTCACACCACATTTTTTGACTGTTTGGTGTCGTTTTGTGAATGAATAATACGTAGTTTAGTCTATGCTATATTCAACTAGTTTAGTTTCTGTCAGATATTGACTGTTTGGCGCCATCTTGTGACTGAAAAATGGGCAGGTTAGTGTATACTCCATCTTTTTTCGTTGTGTTAGCTTTGCGTTTAAAGTATTAATAAATTATTACAGATCTGAACAATATTTTGTGTCTAACTTTTAAGTTTTGTGGCAACTAGGGATGTAAAAAGTAGAATAAAGTACATCCAGGACAGTCTGTTTATGCAGAATAAAGCCTGTCAGGCTTTATTCTGTGATAACAACCTCCTGGATGTACTTTATCCCTAACTCAGCCACCTGTCCTGTATATTAAAGTGTTACTGTATTTTGAATCACTGTCACTTCAAAAAATAAAAAAATTTATAAATTGGGAACAGATGTGCTGGAGTTTATGTTAATATTATTAAAACAAAAAATATCAAACACTACATTTTTGTTAATTATAATTATATAATGATGTATTGCTTTGGAGACCAGGCTTTAATTTTTGAATAAACAAATCTGAAATGTAAGTTGATAGAAAAAGATTGAAATAGCTATTTTAAAGTTCAAAAATGGGAGATGCTTCCTTAGCTGCACTAAAGTTGCATTAAATTATGATTGAATTGCCATTTTTGGAGTAAAGGAGACACAGAGGTATGGTCGAAATGCTCTGAATTTCATTAGTAATGACTGTCAGGACTGTGAGACAAAAAGATTAATCTCTACTGTCTTTAATGTCAGATTTAGCAGCTCAGTCCATTGAGGGAGCTGCTAACAGACAGAAGGGAGAGATTGAGGAAAACCCGACAGAACGGAGAGCTGCAGCCTCAGCACAACTCAAAGAGCAGATAACAGAGAGATATAAAGGTGTGTGTGAGTGTGAGTGTGTGTGTGTTTGTGTGTGTGTGTGTGTGTGTGTGTGTGTGTGTGTGTGTGTGTGTGTGAGACAGAGGCTGCCTGAAACACTGACACTCTGTCAAACCCTGAGGAGGTTACATCACATTCAGTGTCACTCAGGCCACACTGGTGCCAACGGCTCTCAAAGCCCTCACTCGCTCTTACATGACCTGCCATTGATTTATTTTTTCTAAATATTCAAATTGCATTGGCCGTGTATCATGCTAGTACTATGGTTTACATTAAAAGTACATCTGATGCTGACCAATAACCAATATGGTCCAGCTAGAATCTGTGGATGTTTTTTTTCTATTTCTGTGCTGTGCTGCTATTATCATTATTTAAATTTTTTTTAATCTTTCTGATTTATGTGGAATGGTTTTGAGAGTATAAGTGCAGAAAACAAAACGAAACCAAACTAAAACCAAATGAAACCAAACCAAACCTAAACAAAACAAAATGAAACTGGAACCAAACTAAACAAAACAAAGTGAAATTAAGCTAAATGAAACCAAACCAAACCGGAACCAGAACTAAAAACCAAACAAAATGAAATAAAACGAAATGAAACCAAACCAAAACTGGAACT
>CAIGQV010019624.1:476641-503731 GCA_903798115.1 Danio jaintianensis
ATAAAACTTAAATTATACAAATCAGTTCTTAACTGTTATTTAAGAAACAACCTGTTTGGTAAACAAAGCTACAATATTTCTCTCATATAGTATATTCACTTTAAAATGTAGGCAATGGGTCTCATTCAATAATAACTGCGTACGTTTTTCATATCTATACTCACATTTGAACTTCTCACAAAAACTTTCCGCCTAATTAACAACTTCTGTTAGTGAATTTGGAGCCTTCTAAATGAGGTAATTTGCATAATACACACCCAAACCACCTCCATATAAGGGCTTCCCATAAAGTGACACTTGTCTAGAGAAAGACAATTATGGCACCGAAACAAAAGACAAAGAAAAAGCACTTTAACGATATTGAATGTGAGGTTTTGCTATCGGAGATGGAATCCAGAAATGATGTGCTATTTAAATAAGTTGGATAAATCAATAAGCACTTGAAAAGCCATTCGTCACTTTCAGAAAACATATCAGTACAAGTTTTTCCCCCACAATATTTACTCAAAATGAACAAATTACAAAAAAAAACATTGCCCACTCTGCAGTTCATTTTTGCAACTGGCAAAAGGAGGAACTGACACTTTTATCATTACCTATAAGTACCTACTGAACACTTGTTCTCCATCTTTTCTTTTTTTCTCCATCCCATTACCCAAAATCCTGATTAACGCCTCTTTACTTCCAGGACAGCACACAATATTCTGTGCTGAATGAAGCTGCGGCTTTAAAATTATGCATGAGGTTGAGATTCCATTGGAGACATCAGCAGACAACTTTCAAACTCAATTCATTTTTTTCTGTCATCCCTCATATAAAATTCTACATTTCTCCATCTTCCTCAACGTATATGCCTTACCTCCAGTTTAAGCACATCATGCTGTAATTTCCTCTGGAACTCCAGGAAGCTGCTGATAGTGAGTTTGCCCTTCAGATCAGCCCCGAAAAAGTAGGTGGTGAGAGCTGAACTGCAGCCGCCAGTTTTCAGAGTGTTTCCTGTAGTTGAGCGATCTCGGTGTCTCATCCCCATACTGGTCTGAGAGCGAATGATACTCTGAACCTGGAAAAAATATATGACTCAACGATTCATAAATCTTGACGTTTATATAGTGCTTTACCATCTCTCCTTTTCAATACACAAAGAATCCAAAAAAGAACCACAAAAGAATCCTTGCAGCAAATGTGTGTGTGTTGCTTCAAAAAAGCAACCATTCATTTGCGTTGTGTTGCATTTTCATTCGTTTATATTAATTTATTCTACACATAATTACTTTATGTTTTCATATAATCATTTACATAATTAACATTTGATCATTTTATTGATTATTAGCAGGATATCAACAAACAGAATCTGCAGACCTTTATTTTGCCATTTCTATATTTTATTATTACTATTTTCCTATAATTATTGCTTGATTACAGTTTCCTTATTATAATCTTATGATTGTGTGGACTCCTTTTCAATACACATATTGACAAAGAATCCCCCCCAAAAAACACAAAAGAATCTTTGCAGCAAATGTGTGTGTGTTACTTCAAGAAAGCAACCATTCATTTGTGTTGTGTTGCATTTCATTTGTTTATATAATTTATTCTACACATAATTAACATTTGATCATGTTATTGATTATTAGCAGGGCCAAACAGAATCTGCAGACCTTTATTTTGCTATTTCTAAATAGAAGTTTTTGAGGTAACTAAAAACATTCAAACTTTTTAACTCTTATTTAAGATTTACAACGCAAATCCAATTAGATCCACTTGTTTGGCAAGTCTCCCATACAATATATCTACTGAAAGACAGAAAATATTACTTTATAAACTGTATAGTAAAAATATATCATGTAAACATTTGCATATTATTCAATAATATTAATGAACTTAATATAAAAATGGGGCGGCACGGTGGCTCAGTGGTTAGCACCTTCACCAAGAAGGTCACTGCCCCCACAGTCCAGAGACATGTGCTATTGGTGAATTGGTGAATTGGGTAAACAAAATTGGCCTTAGTGTATGAGTGTGTGTGTGAATGTGAGAGTGTATGGTTGTTTCCCAGTACTGGGTTGCGGCTGGAAGGGCACCCGCTGCGTAAAACATATGCTGGAATAGTTGGCGGTTCATTCTACTGTGGCAACCCCTAATAAATGAGGGACTACGCCGAAGAAAAATGACTGAATGAATGAATGAATATAAAAACGGAATAAATATATATTTACACACATTGATTTAAGTAAAATACTTAAGCTAAAAAAATCTGCGCCCTACGCGATTCTACGTGGGCCTAATTATTAGTGATTAAACATATGATTATTTGTCATATTATTATGTTTTTATACTTTATTATTATTATTATTGCTTGATTATTATTTCCTTTTTTCCTTATTATAATCTTATGATTGTGTGGATTTAAGAAAAACTTGTTTTCATGTGTAAGAAATAAAAGAATGTCTCCATTTCAAGTAATATCACTGGACGCAATAATTTTCCATTGCTGTTGCTTATGGTATATTAACACTTGTTGGATTTTTCCTGGTCAGAGAAGTGAAACATATTCGAAGATTATTCAATAAACTCTGCTCTTTCTTTATCATCATTACTTAATCTCCTGCTTCTTCTCTGGCTTTCTCAGTCAACTCCAATATGATGTCCGTGACATTCTAAAATGTTGGTCCCACTTTATATTAAGTGGCATTGAATAACACTGAAATTAATCATTTGTTACAATGTACTTGCATGTTTTTACACTGTACTTATGGTCGATTAAATACCTGCATGTGTAATTAATTGTTGTAATTACATTTATAAATACACCGTTGACCATCTCCTTAACCCACCCTTAAACCTACCCATACCACCAAACCCTCAAATACCTTGTGAAGACAGTATACTATATATAAAGTATTGTCTTGTATAATAAGACATGAGCTCGGGAGAAATTCAAGGACTCTTCTCAGGGTGAAGGTGTAAATGTTGAGGTGTCCAGGGACTGGGAACTAGGACACTAGGACATCAAGGGTATTTAGCTCCTAAGGTAGGTACACTGAGAATAAGGGCAGTGTGTTATTTGGCTGTGATGTGTGTGAGGTTTTGGGACAGCAACTAAAGATAAGCATCAATAAATCATCAAACGACAGCATAACAATCAAACAATCCAGGAGAGTGTGAAATGCTTCTGAAGAGACACTGGTTTCCTATAAAGTGTGAGTGTAACTGATGATATTAAAGACCAGGTCATATACAGTACTACAGTAAGAGTATATTGTATTATACAGTTGAAGTCAGAATGATTCGCCCTCTTGTGAATTTTGTTTTGTTTGTCAAATATTTCCCAAATGATGTTTAACAGAGCTAGGAATTTTTCACAGTATTTCCTATAATATTTTGTCTTCTGTAGAAAGTCTTAGTTTTTTTTATTTCCCCTAGAATAAAAGCTGTTCTTTAATTTTTTAAAACCATTTTAAGGTCAATATTATTAGCCCTCTTAAGCATTTTTTTTCCAATCGTCTACAGAATAAACCGCTGTTATACAATGGATTTGCCTAATTACCTTAACCTGCCTAATTAACCTAGTAAAATATTTAAATGGCACTTTAAGCTGAATAATAGTATCTTGAAAAATATCTAGTCAAATATTATGTACTGTCATCATGGCAAAGATAAAAGAAATCATTCATTCATTCATTCATTTTCTTTTCGGCTTAGTCCCTTTATTAATCAGGGGTCACCACAGCGGAATGAACCGCCAACTTATCCAACATATTTTTTTACGCAGCTGCATCCCATCACTGGGAAACACTCATACACTCTCATTCATACACATACACTAGGGACAATTTGGCTAACCCAATTCACCTGTACCGCATGTCTTTGGACTTGTGGGGGAAACCGGAGCACCCAGAGGAAACCCACGCAAACACGGGGAGAACATGCAAACTCCACACAGAAATGCCAACTGACCCAGCCGAGGCTTGAACCAGCGACCTTCTTGCTGTGAGGCGACAGCGCTACCCACTGCGCCACCGCACCACCCAAGAAATCAGTTATTAGAAATGAGTTATTAAAACTATTATGTTTAGAAATGTGTTGAAAAAACATGTTTCCGTTAAACAGAAATTGTGGAAAAAATATACAGGAGGGCGAATAATTCTGACTTCAACTGTATTTAGCAGCATATTTTTTACTTGAATCGAATTTCCAACAAAAGGCCTTGCTTCTGCAATGACTTTCAGCATGTTTCCCACAACAGCTTCTGACTGTTTCTTTTTTATTATATGGCATGAGAAAGTGACACTGAAAGAAAAGCTTTGCGGAATCCAATCACAGCGGAGAGACTTAAACAGATTTCAAGAAATTTGATTTGAATAGGATTTCAAGGCACGCAAAATTGTGGCTTAAAACTGATTTGAAGAATGATATATTTTGCGCACTTTTTCTGTTGACACTTGCTAAATAGGATTGGATTCCAATTGGATCAGATTTGAACAAGGCTTTTGTGTTCACTTGCCTGCTCAAACTCCTCAAGGTCAACCTCTCCGTCTCCATTTAAGTCAAACATCTTGAAGGCAATTTCAAAGTTCCTCTGAGGAGCTGCAAAGAAATGAAACCGAGGATTTATGACACTTATAATGGCTATTTCTGCATGTTTAAACAGTTTAAAAAAACATCTATCATTTTCTGACTTAACAATGAACACAATTACAAGCGGTAGCTAGCTTTCTGCAACTCTCACATGATCGCCCACTGAAGCTAAGCAGGGTTGCGCCCGGTCAGTACCTGAATGGGAGACCATATGGGAAAGCTAGGTTGCTGCCGGAAGTGGTGTTAGTGAGGCCACCTGCGGTCTGTGCGGGTCGTATCGCCCCAGTATATTGATGGGGACTCTATACTGCTCAGTGAGCGCCGTCTTTCGAATGAGACGTTAAACCGAGGTCCGACTCTCTGTGGTCATTAAAAATCCCAGGATGTCCTTCGCAAAAAGAGTAGGGGTTTAACCCCAGCATCCTGGCCAAATTTGCCCACTGGCCTCTGTCCATCATGGTCTCCTAATCATCCCCATATCGTCACTCTGTCTCCTCTCCACCAATCAGCTGGTGTGCGGTGTGGCGGAATATGGCTGCAGTCACGTCATCCAGGTGTATGCTGCACACTGGTGGTGGAAGAGGGGATCCCCCCAATGTGTAAAGCGCTTTGAGTGTCCAGAAAAGCTCTATATAAATGTAAGGGAGTATTATTATTATTATAAACCAACTAACTGAATGAAGGGATCGATAATATTTTTACTCATATCACACATTATAGTGAATTTTATATAAAATCAGTGTATACAACAGTCTCTGGGCTTGCTGCATCACAAATACCAAAATTGTAACAATTTATAAAAGATTTATCACTTTCTGGCCATCTGATAATAGGCATGCGTATATATATTGCGATCTTCTGATTCTGATATATTGCGATCGTGATTTTCGAAAGTATTACATCGCTTTGTAAACGTTTATCATTACCATTTGATGAGTTTCCCCATACAGTTTGATAGAGCGCTTGGATCCGGAAGCTGCTTCGCGTGACGTCACACTTAACAAGTGGATTGGCGAATGACGGAAATCGAGCGAATGACGCATCGCGAATTGAGCACTTTGGGCCTTTGACTCGCTTAATGCATGATTGGCATAAATCGCTCAAGTTGACAAATCTGAACTTTGGCAGATATTTGCACAGCGTTAACCAATCAGGAGCTTGCTCTAGTAGGAGTGTGATTATGACGTTGTGCCTGTAGTTGGTGTACTGAGGGGAAATCCTCCTGTCGACACAGGACAAGCAGCTTCTGGAGGAGTTGATGAACTCTCAGAGCTGGGTGCACCTCTGAAGGATCTAATGGACGCAGACAGGGCGGTGAACGAATCTAGGCTGGTTTTCAGCCTTCCTAAAGCACAGCTACTCTCTCAATAAAATCCATGTTAGCCATTACTGGAGTCACCAGGCAGACAGACGACAACTTGACACCCTAATGAAGCAAGTAAACTCAAAATGTTCACTCGTCTAATTACGCGTGATCTAATCGCACAAGCCATGTCTGGTAGGAACACCCCATTAGAGCAGCTGACTGTAGGATTGGTAACCTAGCAACCATCAGTAAAGAAGGCAAGCATGATGGACACATCTGATTAGTCACATTGGTGTAATGTTCAATTGACAAATATTCTCCCCCCTCTCCCTGGAGAATCCTCAGTCTATAGCGATTGATGATTGGTTCCTGTACTAGAAGGCGGGGCTTCATTCGTTATATTGACCATTACACTTTTCCCCATTCAAAACTACATGAGTGACACGTCTTGTGTATTCTACAGTCTTCGCCTATAGGTGGCAGTATTTGGTCCAAAAATGCTGTCATGCTGACTTGCAAAACAAACAGACATCTACTAAGACACTTACTAGAGAGGACAGTCGTGAGGAAGATGTAGTCGGAGAAAGAGATGAGTCCACACTCCCCCAGTGTGTAGAAAATGCTGTCCTCGTCTGCAAACTTCTCTCGGTCCTGAGAGATCTTCTGCAGGTGCCCACAGAGAAACAGAGGAACGAGAGTCAGCAGAGGTTCTGATAAGCACCATATGGAGAATCTAAATCCTGTTTAAAAGCTAAGTTACACTGAATAGTCTGAACAGAGTAGCAAAGATAAGGCAACTAGCATGCTAACATGGACAATATGCAATAGAGTCATGCAAATGAGGCAGGGTCGTTCAAGACACAAGCAAAAGAGGAAACCAAAAAAGATATTTCATTAGTTTCACTTACTGAACAGCACATATGATAGGACACGTTTCAAAACCAAGTGAGCTGTCTAAACCTAGAGTACATTTTTGGACATCAGGCATGTTCAAATAAAGGAGGTTTTCATCGCAGATGCCTTTTAAAGTTTAAATCAAATAGATTCCTTACCCAAACAACATTTTTAATCATCAAGTTAAGCTAAATCTTTGAATAAAGTGGGTTTCCGAGCCAAACAGCACTTCCGGATATTATAGACATGTTGTAGTTACAATCTTTGTCTACCTACACATACCTACAGTTGAAGTCAAAATGATTAGTCCTCCTGTGAATTTTTCTTTTTCAAATATTTCCCAAATGATGTTTAACAGAGCAGGGAATTTTTCACAGTATTTCCTATAATATTTTTTCTTCTGGAGAAAGTCTTATTTGTTTTATTTTGGCTAGAATAAAAGCAGTTGAATTTTTTTTTTAAAACCATTTTAGGGTCAATATTATTAGCCCCCTTAGGGGCCGATCACACTGAACAAGCTTTTCCGTTCTAAAAACGCGAGGAGTACCACACTGCCTTTTTTGTTGACAAGAAAAAAAGAAGCGATGTGCGCTTTTTATCTCGCTAGGCAATGACTGAATCAGCTGCGTATTGTGCGCGAGTGTTGCTGTTGATATTGGTATTAGGACTGGGCAATTTGGCCTAAAATCAAAATCTTGATTAATTGAACCATTTAACTTGATTACGATTAATGAACTATTATTTTATTTATTTTATTTTTTTGTCCTCATAGTTCACTAACAGGTTTTGTACAGTAAATATGCTCACAAATTACAAGTGAGAGATTTCTGAATGAAGGGTGCATTACTTGATTTTAAAATAATTATTAGCTATGATTATTTATTGAACATCAACGCTGAACAGCTGAAATTAAAACACACACTGCCTAAAATGAACAGTCACTTTTTTCTTAGAAGAAAGTGAAAATAAATAACTTGCACTTTTGGAAACTAAATAAATTATTTTCAGTGTTTTTCATATTAAAAGTAGAAAATAAGCAGTATCTCTTCTAAACAAAAGAACTCTTGTATATCCTGTAAATAATATTTTAAACAGTGCATTTCTTGCATCTTCTGTAAACAAATATTTAAATGTAAATAATAATTTTAATGTAATGGATAATATGCCATCTCAAGGCTTCCAACTTCCAATAATCGTCAATGTAGTGCTAAGTAAGGCTCAAGAATGGGTCCATCGTCCTACTTGACCAGAGATCAGATGTGGCTGCAAAGTGGCCTAAGAAGAATAAATCAACCACAGCCTTTAACAGAGGGAAAGTAACTTAACTTAACTTAAACGTAGGGAAAGTAATTGCAAAAATTGTCCTGGAAAATTTTGATCGATTATAGGTTCTGAATGTCGATTTCGATTACTTTTCGATTAATCGCCCAGCCCTAATTGGTATAATTTTAATATTTAACAATACTGTGATATTCAAGATTTGTTAAGTCATACAGCTCCGGATAACTCAAAACAGCAACCACTAGTCTCTCCTCAATCTTCCAAATTTCCGTAGTCGTCTTGACAACACAAACACTGCTGGCACCTCAACGGAAACCCCGCCTCTGCTTTCATTTGATTGGAGAATGAAACAGACGCGACTGACGTAATGTGCCTTTTCTGCTCAGAGTTGACTTTTTTTCAACTGCGAGCGCACAGCACGCAACGGCAAAAACACGAGGCGCAGTAGGCGGTTAAAACGAGAGGCGCGCAAACCATTCAAAAGATGCGCCTCTCAACGCAAAAAGTGCATTCGGTGTGATCGGCCCCATAAGCAATATATTTCTCAACTGTCTACAGAACAACCACTGTTATACAATGACTTGCCTAATTAACCAAATTAACCTAGTTAAGCCTTTAAATGTCACTTTAAGCTGAATACTAGTATCCTGAAAAATATCTAGTCAAATATTATGTGCTGTCATCATGGCAAAGATAAAAGAAATCAGATATTAGAAATGAGTTATTAAAACTATTATGTTTAGAAATGTGTTGAAAAAATCTTCTCTTCGTTAAACAGAAATTGGGGGGAAAATATACAGGGGGCTAATAATCTGAAGTTAATAAGACTTCAATGTGATCTAAACTCAAATATGATGTGATAAAAACGTTTAGACAGGCAGCTCACGTAGTTCTAGAAAGACAAACACAGCGCTAAAATCACTGATTTCACTTTACAAATCACGAGATGACACTGCATTTGGCATTTTTGCAGCAAACTGGTTCACATTTTTTGTGAAAACTGTTCAAAAATCAGTTTTCAACCTGCTTTTGACACAAAAAGACATTGAAAGACGTACTCATTGGGACCCTCGTGTGTGGACATACACGCAAACACACACACACTACACGACAAAGTTGCTGTTGTTGTACTGTGTTACCTCAGTCTGGGGTGGATCCCATCAGTGTGTAAGAGGAAGAAAAAATGCATTAAAACAACCTGACCATTACACAATCAGGCCATACAAACACACATACATACAACTCCCAGCTCTTTTATCACACCATGCGAGCTCACACATTTATGAAGCATCCCGCACATACTGTATATCCCATTTATGACAACATTAATACAATCTGAAAACACAACACATGCCTATATCTTCAGCAGAGCCAAAAAAGGAAACCATTTTCCCTCTGAAACTCCTATTAGCTGCGTTTGTTTGCCGGTCATTGCACCGCTACTGATATTAATTCTATTTTTAGTAATGTTACTCATTTAAACACCTTACTCTAGTTTTTGCACACCAAATTTCTGAATAAATAACTGATTCAATTCAACTCATCTTTATTTCTATAGCGCTTTTACAATGTAGATTGTGTCAAAGCAGCTTAACAGTGAAGTTCTAGTAAATTGAAACTTTGTCAGTCCAGTTTTCAGAGTTGAAGTTCAGTTCATTCATTCAGGAGATTCCCCCCCAAAATGTGTAAAGTGTAAAGTGTGTAGGCTGGGGTCAAGGTTAAGACATCTCTGAAGCTGCTCGGAGTTGGAATCTGTTTAAGCAGCTCGTAGGTGTGGCAGCAGAAGCTGACAAAAGCAAATGTGTGTGCGTGTGTGTAGACTAAGAGGCTTCGGGCTCACTGTGTCCCTGCTGTCACCTTCAGAGACACTTCAGAGATGCAGTCTTATGCAGCGTTTGTAGTATGGATGTCAAAAACACAAGCAATACACTACAACGTCAACATTAAAACAAGAAAGTGTCTCAATTTGGTATCCACGATTTTAGACCGTAAAGATGATTGACAGATTACATAGTAATTTTTTTTATTAAATTTGTTCATATTTGTCTTCTTAAATGAGAGTGTTCAAACTTCTTTTTAACGAGTAATCTTTTAATATATATATATATATAGGTAATGTAACAAGCCAATCAGGTTTCTACTAAATCTTTATATACCAAAAAGTTTAACATAATACCTTTTGGTTAGTTTGACTGATTTAAGTTTAGATGACTAGAAAAGTCCATTTAATTCAACACAAAATTTAAGGCAGGAACATTCTTTTTTTAAGTGAATATCTGACAGTCTGGAGAAGCACTAAACTCTAACTAAACCCATAACTATATAGAACCAGAATAGAACCACACACTATTTTACATAACAAATACGGACTAACACACACACACACACACACACACACACACACACACACACACATGGTTGGAGGATTTTCCTCATTCATTCATTCATTTTCTTTTCGGCTTAGTCCCTTTATTAATCTAGGGTCGCCACAGCAGAATGAACCGCCAACCTATCCAGCATGTGTTTTACGCAGCGGATGCCCTTCCAGCCACAACCCAACACTGGGAAACACCCATACACTCTTGCACACACATACACTACGGACAACTCAGCTTATTCAATTCCCCTATAGCGCATGTCTTTGGACTTGTGGGGGAAACCGAAGCACCCGGAGGAAACCCACGTGAACACGGGGAAAACATGCAAACTCCACACAGAAATGCCAACTGACCCAGCCGGGGCTCGAACCAGCGACCTTCTTGCTCTGAGGCGATCATGCTACCCACTGCGCCACCGCGTCGCCACCTCATTTCTTTCTTCACTCAAAAAAATATTTTTTGCTGCTTGTTCAAACTACTTATTTAAAATGAACTGAATCAACATAATTCTTCAGGTTTTTTTATTTTTTATTTAATTTTTTTATAATTTTTTTTCTTAATTATTTTATGTTCAATCCACTTAAAATTGTAAACCATTAAGTTGACTTAATTGATTTGTGTTGGGACAACATGAAGGAATTGTGTGGAACCCAGCATTTTTACAGTGTTCTTTCTTTCGTGTTACACTCCAAAAAATGATGTTTGCTGTTTGTTCAATCTACTTATTTAAAATGAGCTGGAACAACACAATTCTGGAGAGTTTTTGTGACAACTTAATTGTTTTATGTTCAATCCACTTAAATTTTTAAAAAACGATTAAGTTAACTTAAACCCAGCATTTTTACAGTGTTTTATATATGTGTGTGATAAATCTAGACAAACACGATGCCAAAATTATTATTTTAATTTATATTATAATTTATTTTCTCGGTTTTGCAACAAAATGGCAGTCTGTTTTCAAGCTACAAAGTATGCTAGCTCTCTGAAGGTCATTTCTGCTGAGACAAGCTGTTCATTTTGTCCAGGAAATTATAGGGGAAACTGGTTGATGAAACTCTTAATTAAAGCAGGTGATGACACGATATGACACCAAAACAAATTAATGAAGACATTAGCAGTAAACTATCCACGTTTTTAAGAGAGAGAAAATGCAGAAAGAGTTGATTCAGCTGATCCTGCATCAGTATGTTGAGCTGAAAGAGCTGAATAGCAGTTTGGACCACTTTGCTAATTATTCATTCATTCATTTCCTTTTCGGCTTAGTCCCTTTATTAATCTGGGGTCGCCACAGCGGAATAAACCGCCAACTTATCCAGCATATGTTTTACGCAGCGGATGCCCTTCCAGCTGCAACCCATCACTGGGAAACATCCATTCACACTCATACACACACATACACTACGGACAATTTAGCCTACCCAATTCACCTATACCACATGTTTTTGGACTTGCGGGGGAAACCGGAGCACACTTTGCTAATTAGCTTACTCAAATACTAAATAAATCTTATAAATATTAATAAATATTAATCAGCCACAACCACAACATAAACATTGTATTACAAATTACATTTGCACCAAAAACATGTATTACACATAATGGAACATGCTGAACAGTCTTTAAAGTCCGCATGAGCTGGAAGCTGCGACTGTTTTTTTTCCGTATTGTGACGCAGTTACTAAAAAAAACGGAATATTAAATGAGAAAACAGTGGGCGTGGCTTGTTTTTTTCTACTGCGAGCTGATTGGATGTAGTAAAGTACTGTAGGAATTTAATTCAGAAAGATTGGGATAAGGGTTTAGGGAGAGTTACTACAACCTAACAGCCTCCTCATCCTCACCATTTCTGTGTGTTGTCAAAACTGCCAGCTGGAGGGGCGTGGTTAAGTATGTTAGCCACGCCCAATACCTCAGACAGACATAATCTGAGAATTTAACTGAAAACAAACAGGAAGTGCATTTTCAGATTTCAATTTGAGATTACAAGAGCAAACTTTTTTTATTTCTTAATGACATGCACAGGTGAATTGTTCACCACAAATCTAGCAATGTGAGCTAACAAAATCAATATGGTTAGTTTTGATTTCATTTGCACTTTAAAGGGACACTTCACCCAAAACATGAAACTTTGCTCACTATTTACTCTCCTTCAAGTGGTTCCAAACATTTATGACTTTCTTTCTTCTGTTGAAAGCAAAATAATGCAGTTTGAAGAATGCTGAAAACTTGTAACCGTTGACTTTCATAGTAGGAAAAACAAATGATATGTTGTGCAGTTCTAAGTGTGCCTCATGCAGGTGAGTGGGCCTGACAAACCACCTGTATGATACACTCTTTCCTTTATGCACAAGGCGCTTTGTTAGAAACACTTCAATGTTTGCTTTTTAAGCTTTTTAAAATATTTTATTATATCTTTTATAGCTAAATTCTTCTAAAAATATATATATATATATTTGGTCTTATTTTCTATAGCTATAACTTCTATTTCTATTTCTGATTTCCTTTCTCTGAAAGCATTTGAGAGTTTCCTTGGCTGTGTTTTGGATCATTTTCTTGCTGAAATGTCCACCTTGGTTTCATCTTCATCATCCTGCTAATGTAGATGTTGGACTGAAGCAGCTAATATTCATTTACACTGATGAAGGGCAGAGGATTACTGAAGAACTACTGAGAGATTTCAGCTGCTGTCTGGGCCTTCACTGACTTTCTACACCTCCCTTCATGTGTTCAATACTTTATCCCTGCGTCATTTCATTTTATTACACAGAACTTCATTCGTAAACTAATTAGGTTTGTTTTGTTTGCATATATGGATTTCTTTGGTTGTTTTCAAGTCAACAGCACCTTTATAAATATGTTTTCTGAGAAAAATGGTGACGTGTTCATTACTTATTTCCCCCCACAGTAATTCCTATTATATTCCATAATTTAGATTCTTGTTGATGTTATTTATTTACATTGTTTCAAAGGTCAGTAGCAGTTGTATAAGCATTTTACTGCATATTCTCTGTGTATGACTGTCACATAAACTTTTTTGAATTTGATATTATGGAAGTTCATGGTTACAGGTTTCCTTCAGAAGAAAGAAACTCATAAAAGTTTGAAACAAATGAATGGTAAATTGACAGAACTTCATTTTTTTGGTGAACTGTCCCTTAAAGTGTTACAATTTTTAAGTAATTTAGTGATTTAATGTTTGATAGTTTGACACAATTTTGTCATTTGATCAACAGCTACTGTATACCAATGTCAGAGAGTAAAATTCGTCAAAATTTATTACAAAACACCAAAATTATTATAAAAAAAGAAACAAAAAAAGAACAATAAAACTACCCTAAATTAAAAATTTGCTTTTAATTTACTCAACATTAGGCCCTCCAAGCTATACACGTGCATTTTTTTTCCCAGTAAACAAGAAATATTCAGCTGAAAACAGACTTTTAGGATAGTTTTAAGGATTGAGTTTTAGTTTAGGAGTCCTCTCCACTATATTCTTAAATGTTTAGTTAGTTTTAGAGCTAAAATGCTTTGTGAAATACAAAAAAAAAAGCTCAAAACTTTGACACGCTAAATGTTTTTATTCTTAATCGGCAAGTTAGGAGCTACATTTAGCCACAATGTTTTGTGAATACGAGCCCAGAAATCCATAACAGAGAGAGAGAGAAACCAGATATGCCACATAAGGCATTATATCACATATTAGTTACAATTGCACTGAGATATTTGCCCCGCCTACAGCTTTTCCTGATTGGTCAAATTATTTCAAGCATCTCTAATGCTTCAAATTGCTCTCATTGAGAATGACTCTATTGAGTGAAAAAAGCTGTAGTGTGTATGCCACACTCACACACTCCTCTGTATTTAACTTTCATTTAAAGGTTACAATCATTTAAATTGTGGCTCTGTTCTTGAGAAGACAGCTTGATTAATCTTCAGTGCTGCCGTTTATGTGAAAAGGATAGAGAGAGCAAGTGCAGACACATGGAGAGTACAGCAGTGTTTTTTGGTCTGTGTCCAAAGCACTAGCAAACAAGCCTATGCAAGGGACTGGGCAGATTCCTGAGCTTCGCCCCCATGTTCCTCAGGAATTCTCCAAAAGTGTTTCACTGCAGTCTAATCATAGCTTAAAAGGTACCTATCATGCAAAATTTACTTTTGGAAGCTGTTTGGACAAAACTATGTGTACACTACCTGGCAAAAGTCTTGTCGTCGATCCCATTTGTAAAAGCAACATATAATAACTTGACTTCCAGTTGATCATTTGGAAAAGTGGCAGAAGGTAGATTTTACCGATGAATCATCTGTTGAACTGCATCCCAATCATCACAAATACTGCAGAAGATCTATAGGAACCCGCATGGACCCAAGATTCTTACAGAAATCAGTCAAGTTTGGTGAAGGAAAAATCATGGTTTGCGGTTACATTCAGTATGGGGGCGTGTGAGAGATCTGCAGAGTGGATGGCAACATCAACAGCCTGAGGTATCAAGACATTTGTGCTGCCCATTACATTACAAACCACAGGAGAGGGCAAATTCTTCAGCAGGATAGCGCTCCTTCTCATACTTCAGCCTCCACATCAAAGTTCCTGAAAGCAAAGAAGGTCAAGGTGCTCCAGGATTGGCCAGCTCAGTCACCAGACATGAACATTATTGAGCATGTCTGGGGTAAGATGAAGGAGGAGGCATTGAAGATGAACCCGAAGAAACTTGATGAACTCTGGGAGTCCTGCAATTACGCTTTCTTTGCCATTCCAGATGACTTTATTAATGAGTGATTTGAGTCATTGCAGAGATGTATGGATGCAGTCCTCCAAGCTCATGGGAGTCATACACAATATTCATTCTTTTTCCACTGCACCATGACTTTATATTCTATACTGTACATTATTTCTGTTAAGTGACAAGACTTTTGTCTAAACAAAGTCAGACCTTACTGTCCTAATTAAATCATTAAAAATCAAGGCATGATCATATCTATTATATCATATTTATTTGGGTAAAATAAACGTAATCTAGAGGCCTTTGCCTTTAATATAAGCCTAATCTGATGCCAAAAGATTAACTAGAAGTCAAGTTATTATTTGTTGTTTCTAAAACTTGGATAAGCGACAAGACTTTTGTCAGGTAGTGTAGGTATAGTGTGTCCACAGTCATATTGGTGTAATATAAATGTATGTATATGTAAACAATTTCTTTAACGCATGCTTGCATGACATAACTTGTCCTCGCTGTGATTAACTTACATTGACAATTGCAAATTTAGACGTAATGCTTTCGCAATTGTTCAAGGCTTGTACTCACAAAACATTTTATCTTACCACTAAGAGTTCTCCTATATAACAGTAAAGGTTTTTAGTGATATAAACACAAGTTTCTTTTTTTTTAATTTCATGATGTTAAAATCCAAATCCCAGTGATTTTGCTTCAATCACACAACAGGAGTCCTGGTTTGTGGACGTTAAATTGGCATCCTGTCACATTTGTTGTGAGTGTTTGTTTCTGTGTGTGTGCAAAAAATGATTGTCGTAACAACATTTGTGTGTGGCCCATTCATCTTACTGTGGTATTTGCGACTGTGGGCCTGTTTCATTGTGTCTCAGTTGCTCTCTGTCGTTGTGCTGTGTTTATCTTGATATTCGACCCTGGTTTTACTTCTCTAAAGCAAACTGTCCCAAGAGTGGGTGGGGAGAACCAGCTCATTTACATTTAAAGGCACATGTGAAAAAACGCCTAAAATTGCCCCTAACCCAAAAATTATTCAGGGTATTTTGACAGACTCATTCTGGAGACACAAAAGCCCAAATTGGAGCCATTTTAGGGCCATTTTATCACCAATTACCCCAATGTTTCATGTCTCATGACTAAACAAAAGATGCCAATTTGAGTGTGCACACTGACGTACAAAACGACAGACGTAAAAGTATTATTTAAAAAAAAACGCCTCGGGTTTGCTTTTTTGTACTTAGATGCACCACGTTAAAAAACTATCCACCAATGAGATTGTTGCTTTTTTTCACATGCCTTGAGTTGCTCAGTTACAGTAAAACCCAAAATGGTGGTGCTCAAGCACAAAACAGTCTAACCGAGCACACAGTAATTGCAATCAAATAGGATTTGATCTGTTGTGTGCTGTAGTGGAGGATGTTAAATAGAAGTAGATAAGCTTTTATATAATCTTATATATTTTCTACAGTCCACCGGAGGTCGCATTTTGGTCGCAGAGGCATACTCCGAGAGCCTTTCTGACTGACTAAATGAAATATGGGGTTTTTCAACAAGGCAACCCGGGGTGCTGAAATATAATTGGCTAAACTGGCAGTGGGCACGTTAAAGGGACCAAAACAAAGACAGCCAATCCGGCACATAACTCGCATTTTCAATGCAGAATATCAGACTTCAGCACAGTTTTTTAGATAAACAAGAATGTTCACTTAGCATGTTTCTTAAATATCTGCAAACATATTATGGTATTTTCGTGCTTTAGAAAAGTCAAAACTTGCATACAGCACCTTTAAAGGTCACTAGTGGTTATGCAAGCATTTCACTGCATATCATACTGTGTATGATTTCGTATGTGACAAGTAAAATTTGAATTTGCTAATGTGATATGTATACACAAGAAAACGCGATGGTGACTTCTTCTGTGTGACGTGAGAAGCGCAAAGTTGCACAGCGCCACCTTGTGTACCGGTGCATTTCTGTTTTTTATTAAGCGCCACCTAACATCAGGGACTGATTTTGCACATTCACTCTGCTCATCAATAATGAAAACTGCTTGGGAATGAATGATAAAAACTTCTAACAAAGCTAAAAACCATCCAGGTGTGCAATAGCCTTTAGACCAATTGAAATGTTAGTTGAAATAAAAGCTCTAGAAAAAGTCTACCTCATTTTTTAAAGTAACCTATTTTGTGCTCAACAGAAGAAAGAAACTCAAACAGGTTTGGAAAAAGTACAAAGTGAGTAATTCATGACCGAATTTTCCATTTTTGGGTGAACTATCCCTTTAACTCTCTGGTGCATGTCTTTAGCTTCTCTCCGTCCTCTACAGTACGAAGGCAGTGCTGGAAGTAAGACTGCTCTGTGTCTCTGTGGGACTTTTTGGAAGCACTTCACAGGAACCAGTTTCCCAAAAACAGAGGGAGCTTTATACTACCAACCACACAGGCTGAACTGAGAAACGGCAGTTCTTTGTGTTCGATCCAAACTATGCATTGTGTGAGTAATGTCAGCTGTTCTGCTGAGCTGTAATTTAACAAACATTGTTACAATTTATCAGCAGTTCTGCTTCATTAATGCCAGAGCTCAGATTTCAGAGAGTAGTTTGAGTGTGCGTGTGTGAACTTTTAGACTGTGTTTACACTAGTGCGTTTTAGATTGAAAATGCTCCTCATTCAGACTGGCGTTTTTTTCTGCGTTTCCGAAAATCAGTCTCCGAACATACCATACAGCCTTACAATGTGTCCTAACTACATGTGAAGTGAACAAGATTCCAGCGACAAGCAAATTGGCTGTCTGCACCAAACATAACGCAACGTGACAGAAACATTTAAATACAAGCCACTGCACTCCTGATGAAATGGTAGAACCCCTACCCCATAATCTAATTACTATATATTTAACATTGTTAAAGTGGAAGTGAAGCAGTCAGTCAAGTTTACATCATTTTGTAAATTGGTTTCCACTGATGAAAATATATTAAACTCGATTAATGTAACCATTTTGAAGAAAAGGGCATGTTTTACTATAGTTTTTAGAGCTAGGGCGCCGCCATCTTGGAATATCGCTGTGTCTGACGTCACTGGGTTGGTTCCGTTCCCTCAGCTGAACAGATACAGTGATAGTAATGGACTGAACATGGAGACTGCAAAACCTAATTTAGCACAATGTGTGAAGTTGTGGACGTGGAGGTGGTGCAAATACAACCATCAGATGTGTGTCTAATATATAAAATTCTATTTTTCTATTTTTGTAATATATATTTTCAATAAAGTGCAAACCAATTTACAAAATAATGTGAACTTCACTGACTGCTTCACTTCCACTTTAAAAGTATATAGGCTGAGTGACTGATGTCGTTCTGACTTTCATTTTCAAACTGTCTAGTTATTTTATTTTCAAGATCTGAGGTGAACTATTTGCTGCTGCTTTCAGTAATATGGCAATAAATGTCAGGTAAAATGGTGTTCAAACTCACATTGGCAGCATTTAACACTGAATAACAAACATAGTCAGTGCCTGAGGTGATCATTGTCATATAAGTTTATGGTATTGTTTTGCATTCGCTGAAATAGAAACGGTTTCTACTTCTATTTTAGAAACGGTATCTATCTACTTAGCCTTATTGCCTAATGACTACACCGCCATTGACACCCTCTGCCAATGCATTGATGAAATGAACAGTTGGATGTGCCAAAACTTTCTTATGTTAAACAAAGAAATAACTGAAGTCATTGCATTTGGGAACAGAGATAAGGTTCTCAAGGTGTATTACCTTACCCTGGCTCTAGGGGTCAAACAACAGAATTACACCAAGATTTTTTGGAGTCAGATCTGAATTTCAGTAGTCATGTCAAAGCAGTAAGTAAATCAGCATACTATCATCTCAAAAACATTGCAAGAATTAGATGCTTTGTTCCAAGTGAGGACTTAGAGAAACTTGTTCATGCTTTTATCAGCAGCAGGGTGGATTACTGTAATGGACTCCTCACTGGCCTTCCCAAAAACACAGTCAGACAGTCGCAGCTCATCCAGAACGCTGCGGCCAGGATTCTGACCAGAATCAGAAAATCCGAGCACATCACACCTGTCCTCAGGTCTTTGCGCTGGCTCCCAGTTACATTCAGAAAAGATTTTAAAGTATTATTACTTGTCTATAAATCACTAAATGGCCTAGGACCTCAATGATTAGGACAAAAACTTATTTTAACATGCAAAAGATATATTTTATCGCATGTTGCAGCATCGCATGTATTCAGAAAATGGTGTAAAATGCATGATATCTGACCATTCATGCTGATGGGCTATGCATATTTTGCCGGCATTCATACTTGGGGAGTCTACAGGTTGCATTTTTCCCATAATTCCCGTATTTCAAACCCATCATCCCTCCCATTTTGTACAGTCTCCAACACCACCAAAAGGCAAAAGGTCAAAAATGGTCAGAGTTTGATTAAAACATTGGTATAAGATCATGAAAAAGATCAAACTAAACTTTTGCTTGGTTTAACACAAACACATCAGGCTTCAAAAAGCATGCACATGGACTAAAATGGTGGTCAAACTCACATTGGTAGCACTTAACACTGAATAACGCACATAATCAGTACCTGAGGTGATCATTGTCATAGTAGTTTATGGTGTTGTTTTGCTGCGATGTTGTGGAAATAGAAACAGTTTCTACAATATTATTTTTATTCGTTTTGTCCAGTCTCCAACACCACCAAAAGGCAAAAGGTCCAAAATGGTCAAAGTTCGATTAAAACATTGGTGAAAAATCATGAATAAGATCAAACTAAACCCACATGGACTATTTCTGAGGATATTATGGTGCAATTTTGCTAAATCTCACTGTCATAATATGCCAAATAAGAGCATGCGCATTGTTCAGAATAGTTTTCAAAAAATAAAAAATAATAAATTAAGTAGGTTTATGATATATTGGTGACTAAATGATCGCATACGTTTAATTTTCAATGGAACGACCGATTTAAAGGGGACCTATTATGCAAAAATCACTTTTATTAGGGGTTTAAACACAGTTGTGTGGCAACAGTGTGTGAATACAGCCAGCCTGTAATGGTAAAAATGAATTAATTCTATTCTTTATAATCACACTTCATAAAAACAGTCTTCAGAAACACTTTGATTGACATTCTCCTTTTGAAAAGCCCCGCCTATTAGTGATGATCTCTCCCTTATTAGCATACACAGCCCTGAGTGAGAAGCAGCCGTCCGCCATCAGTTTGCTGAAGATAAGGTCAGCGACTAAGAAGAATCTGCCGCTATGCTGACACATAGGCATTTGTAGCTCCGCCCTCTTTTGAAAAGAGCACAATCTCATTTTAATTTAAAGTGACAGTCACCAAAACGGCACAATTTGGATCAAAAGCCTAAAAGGGGCAGTTTCAAAGACTTATAAAACCTTATTTGTGTGGTATCTTGAGCTGAAACTTCACACACATACTCTATGGACAGCAGAGACCTATTTTACATCTTATTAAAAGAGGTATACTAAAAGAAAGGGATAAAGCGTTCATGTTGCTTTCCGATTTACACCTCTCCAGCACCGGTCATGGAAGGCACCCGCTGAACCAGAAAGGTCAAAATAAGATCAGTCACAGGACATCAGACTGGTTTCCACGGCGGCAGCCTCATTAGCATCCCACATACAAGCAGACACCGCCCCCTCCCGTTAGGGGTCACATGATCAAATTGTCTGAGGGACTGTCAAAAAAATAACATCTGACCTAAAGTTAGTCGACTCATGCTGTGTGCTTAGTGCTCATGCAGTTATAGGCCTTAAGAAAGGGAGCATGTGTTCCTGGATCCAGGGCAAACTGTGATGTCATTGAGCGCAGCCAGGGGGTGCTACAAACCCCATCCCAACAGCAGCCCGTCAGTCAGTCGCAGGCATTCAGCGCAGAGCATGCAGCGAGATCTAAAGCACAGGCACAGGATTCCACTTCAGAAAGACAGAAAGAGACACAGATGGAGACAGAGAGGAGGAACATTCGTCTTCTTGAGTTGCCAGAGATCAGACGCTGACCACATTTTCATCTCAATTTTGAAAGCAACAGAAATAACATTCTTTTTTTTTTTTTCATAAAGGCCTTTTTTGGAAAGAAGGACACTATGTATGGTATAACTGCAGGTTAGCTATGTTTATATACAGCTGAAGTCAGATTTATTAGCCCTCCGGAATTATTAGCCCTAATATTTGACTAGATATTTTTCAAGATACTAGTATTCAGCTTAAAGTGCAATTTAAAGGCTTAATTAGGCAAGATAGGGTAATTAGACAAATCATTGTATAACACTAATTTGTTCTGTAGACAATCGAAAAAAATATACTGCTTAAGGGGGCTAATAATATTGACCTTAAAATGTTTTGAATTGTTTGTTCTTTACGCATTGTGACATTATTTGTGATGATGAAGTACAAGCTATATCTATAAATGGGCATATATGATAAAATACAATCTATATGTTATTTTCTGTCAATCAAATTAACATCCACCCCTTTAGTTCCTTTCAGAACTGCTGATCTTTTTAACCAATTGTGGTTCCACATTGGTGGCACTGTGGCTCAGTTGTTAGCACTGTCGCCTCACAGCAAGAAGATCACTGGTTTGAGTAAACTAAATTGGCCGTAGTGTATGAGTGTGAATGTGAGAGTGTATGTATGCTGGATAAGTTGGCGGTTCATTCCGCTGTGGCGACCCCTGATTATTAAAGGGACTAAGCCGAAAATAAAATAAATGAATGGTTACACATTTATTAATCTAAGTCAATAAGTCAAGCCTGAAATTATTCATACCACTGGAAAATTTTGACTTCAAGTTTTTAATTAAATGTAAATATATCTGAGAACTGTTTTTTTCCACAATGATGCCTCTTGTACATCGTCTTATTATATTTTGGGAGAAGCCTGTGTCATTTCCGGTCAAAAACAAATATGCTGGTTGAATAATAGTCAGAATTTGCCAGGGGTATGAATAATTTGGAACTTGACTGTATATATTTTTGTTCCGGGGACAATTTACCACAGCTTATGGAGGTAATAGCAAAAGAAATTAAATTAATATAATTAATTAATAAAATTAAGTTAAAATTGGGCAGCGCTGTGGCTCAATGGTTAGCACTGTCGCCTCACAGCAAGAAGGTAGCTGGTTCAAGCCTCGGCTGGGTCAGTTGGCGTTTCTGTGTGGAGTTTGCATGTTCTCCCCGTGTTGGCGTGGGTTTCCTCCGGGTGCTCCGGTTTCCCCCACAAGTCCAAAGACATGCGCTATAGGTGAATTGAATAAGCTAAATCGGTCGTAGTGTATGAGTGTGAATGAGTGTGTATGGGTGTTTCCCAGTACTGGGTTGCGGCTGGAAGGGCATCCGCTGTGTAAAACATATGCTGGAATAGTTGCCAGTTCATTCCGCTGTGGCGACCCCTGATAAATAAAGAGACTAAGCCGAAGGAAAATGAACGAATGAATGAATGAAGTCAAAATTGTGGTTTGATGTAAACTAATTGCTATTAAACATGGGCAAAACAAAGTTTATGTTATTTGGGAAATTAAACAAATAATTCTGTTATAAATTAGAAAATGAATAGTAAATGTATAGAAAGAGTATATGCAAATAGGTTTCTTCGGGTTGTATTAGATCATAAAATTACTTAATAATGGCAAACAAAAAATATTATATCAAAATTGGCAAAAACAGTACAGTACTGTATAAAGCAAGGTATATATTGGATAATAAATCAATGTGTGTATTAGATAATACACTTATATAGCCATGTATATGAGTTACTGTGTGGACATTTGTGGGAATATAAATCAAATTTATGATCTTTATGTATAATACAGAAGAACGCCATTAGAATTATAGAAAATATGGAATATTTGGAACAGTAATTGAATTTGCTCATTTGGCTACATTTAAAACTGCACAAGTTACGTTTAAGAATAAATTACTTCTGGAAAACATACAAAAATATTTCAAAGAAAGATAATATTTGAGAAAAAGAACAACATTTTAGGGTGAAAATGAGAACAACTTTTAAAAAGTATGTGCAATTTTATACGTAATGTGAGATTAAAACAGAGCCCAGATAGTAAACGGTTTAAAAAGTTGTATAAAACATACATTATTAAAGGAATACGTGGAGAAAGAGAGGTGATTGTGAAATTGGGATCATATTACTATTGTATTGTACTGTGAATATTCAGTTAGTGGCTGTTTGGAGTGGCGTGTAAAGTTTGGTTTTGTGTCAATTTAAGGAAATGTATAAATGGTGTAAGAATTTATAATATAGAAGGACAAAAGATGAAAATATCTGGATAATGGAATGATGTGGAAATTGGAGGTAATGGGGCAAAGTAATCAAAATAATCATACACTTAAAAACACTTATTCAAACACAAATACACTATCAAAATCAACAAAGCATCTACATATCTGTATAAAAGGTAAAAAAAAAAAAAAAAAAAAATTATATATATATATACATACACACATAGACACATTTTAACCAAATAAAGTTCAACTTCAACTAGTTGAAATATATATATTTATATATTATAAATGTATGTGAAGAGTTCAGATGCAAAAACCTCTAAAGGCCGTCTGAAATTTCCATCGAAAATGAACATTTTTCTCAGCCTCCTTTGTTTATGTTGAAATATTTCACTTTAAAGACCAGGAAAAGGACTTTTTCTTTGGCATAAAAGTGATAGTACTGAACATACACACAGGAGCCTGATAAAAATGCTCATTTTAGAGGAAAATTTCAGTTTTTTTGCGTCTAAACTCATATATATTTACATATTATACATTTTTTACGTTTTATACAGATATGTAGATATTTTGTTTTCTGTGTTTTTGCATATTTTTGTAATGCATTTGTGTTTGGATAATTGTTTAAAAAGTAAAAATAATTGTAAATATTATTGTAAAAAATTACTGTAAAAGATAAAAAAAATGGTAAAGAATAATTGTTTAAAAGGTAAAAATAAGAAAATAGATATATTTCAACCAAATAAAGTTCAAAACGGAGCGGGACAAAGCACAAGCCTTACATTTTTCCCCGCCCATTTTGAAGTAGTTGAACAAAAATAAATAAATAAATTAAAAATAAATAAATAAATAATAAATAAATAAATATATATAAATATATTTCGAAGTAGTTGAAAAAAAAAAAAAAAAAAAAAATATATATATATATATATATATATATATTTTTTTTTTACGTTTTATAGAGATATGTCGATACTTTGTTTTCTGTGGTTTTGTGTATTATTGTAATGCATTTGTGTTTGAATTAAATATGATTCTTTTGCTCAAAATCAATTAATCAAATAAAATAAAATCTAAATCTAACAAGTTTTAAGTTCAAGTTATCTACTTGATAACTCTTTCCCTAAAAATCAAAGTCCTCCTCTAGGGGGCGCTTACTGACTGACTACAATCCTTTAAACAGTTCAACCGAAGAGGAAAATTTGATGTTAATCGACTCCCCTTCAGGCCATCCAAGATGTAGGTTTATTTCACTGTGGGCCTTTGAATTATATAACACCATTCAACAACTGACATCAAAATGAGAAAAATGCATATATAAATCAATTTTCCCATATCAAGAAGATTAAAACCTGTGGCTCCTGATTATACACTGATGTTACTTGTAGCAAAACAATCCGTCGGTGCAAGAAACTGAACATTATTTCTAATATTATTATTAGTGAGCTATATAGCCTTTTGCAAATGGGGGAACCTATTTGTGTGCTGCAAACTAGTTATTTTGAACAGTTTGTGTCTGGTTCAAATAACTGATTCACCAGTTTATTTAATCACATTATGATGTAAAGTATATGCAGGTATACTATAGTGCACCCTATTTATGATGTGAAATGCAGATGAAGCACATCAAGTGAATAAACTACTTTTAATTAACTCATCTTTTTTACAGAAATATGAGACACCGAGAAAGATTTTAATATCACCCATTCATCATTTTCACTGGCTCATCGATTCTTCTGTCCGAGTTAAAGCTGTTTAGAGTATATGAAGTTAATCCAGTTACTAAAAATAAAAGTAAAATAATAAGAAAAATTGGCTAGCGAAACTCCAAGTTCTAACCATTTACAGGCATTTTTGGTTTTTGCAATTTAACAATAATTTTAATCGACATATGATAAATGTTAAGCAAATATTTCAAATGGAGTCAAATCACTCTAATTCAAATCACTCAAATTAAATGATTTGAATAATTCATCTTTATTTTTTCTTAATATTTTGGACTATTAACAGTAATATTTTCGATCACTTTACCACACTGTTTACCTAATATATCTTTGTTTTATTTGCTCTCTTTTAAAGTCTGCGTGAACCGGAAGTTGCCAAGACTTTTATTTAAGTATGTTGATGTACTTCCAACTAAAATGGAATATTGATTAGGGGGCGGGGCTTTCTTTTTGCGTATCATTCCCTCATAGCAATCTAAGGACAAGAGGGGCGTGGTTAAGTAAACTGACATCAGACAAACGTGGAAGTAAATGGTCAGATTTTGATTGAAGATGACCAAAACAAACATTTTTTTCAGTGAATTAACTTGCACTTGCAATTGTTCACCATTTCGCAGGAATTTTAAGTGTCTTTGTTCTTCATTTTAATCATTTATGTGATTAAAACTTCAAGCAAGGTTTACTTTGAGAAATACATAACGACTCCATGCTAGTTTCATTTAATTCAATAATATTACTGTTTAGGCTTTGTAAAAGGGTTAACAATCTCTGTTGTAGCATTTAGTTTTTTTTTCTGTAAAGTGCACAATTTACACTCTATTTGAATAATCAGACAAAAATGGGTAAAGAAGACCCTACTTCTTTTTTAGTATATGCATGACATGGAGACGTAAATCCACCAAGTCCTTAGTTAAGTTCAAAGCCATGCAAGAAAATTAAGTCGAATATCAAAACTAACTTTCAAATCTCAAACTGTTCTGAGAGATTTTTGTCTACTTGGAGACGTCCAATAGATAAATAGGTACCGAAAAAGTCCATAGAGGGGGGGTGATCACCAGAATGGGGAAGTCCCAGAGTAAAATGAGAAATTATGATACACCGGTGTTTTGGAATACAGAAAAACAGTTTTTATATTATTTGTTTTTTATTTTCTTACACTTGTCTCTTTTATTCCTGTTTATGTAAAGCACCTTGAATTGCCACTGTGTATGAAATGTGCTATATAAACAAACTTGCCTGGACTTGCCTTACTAAAAATGTTCTGAAACATTTCTCCAACTGAACAATTGTCATGCTGGTAGATAACTAGGGTTGGGTATCATTCAATAATTTTCAAAACCAGTACCGATTTTGAATTCGATACTGATTCCTAAACAATACTTTTTTCGATACCAATTTTATAAAATTGGATTTAACAAGGCTACATAATGCATCTTTTTTCCCCAAGTTTTTTTTTCAGTGGATTAACTTGCACAGATGAATTGTTCACCTAAAGAATAACAATGTGTGCTAGCAAAATAAATGTTCTCTAACTTTTCTAACACTCAAAAATTGTAGATAACTAGGGTTGGGTATCATTCAAAAATGTTTGGATACTAGTACCGATACTTTGAATTCGATACTAGTTCTTGAACGATACTTTTCCGATACAAATTTTATTAAATTAGTTTTACGAATATTCAGTAATGCATGTTTTTTTTCTATTATTTTTTTTCAGTGGATTAACTCGCACAGATGAATTGTTTACCTGAAGAATAACAATGTGCACTAGCAAAATAAATGTTCTGAAAAATTTGTCAAACCCAATGACTGTAAAAAAAAATGGCTGGGTATCGTTAAAAAACTTTTCGAAACCAGTACCGATACCGATACTTTGAATTCGATACTGGTTCTTGAACGATACTTTTCCGATACAA
>CAIGQV010019624.1:517423-549307 GCA_903798115.1 Danio jaintianensis
CTTCACTTTCTTTATTTTCTTCCTGTCTTTCCTTCTTTCTTTCTTTCTTTCTTTCCTTCCTTCACTTTCTTTATTTTCTTCCTGTCTTTCCTTCTTTCTTTGTTTATTTTTCTTTCTTCCTTTCTTTTTCTTTCCTTTTTTCTTTCTGTCTTTCCTTCTTTATTTTCTTCCTGTATTTATTTATTTTTCTTTCTTTATTCTTCTTTCTTTCTTTATTTCTTTCACTTTATTTTTTTCCTGTCATTCTTTCTTTCTTTTTTCATTCCTTAATTTTCTTCTTTCTTCCTTCTATTTCTTTCTTTCTTTCCTTCTTTCTTTCTTTTTTCTTCTTTCTTTCTTTTCTTCTGTCTGTCTTTCTTTCATTCCTTCTTTCCTTAATTTTCTTCCTGTCCTTCTTTCTTTCCTTTCTTTCTTTCTCTTTCTTTCGTTGTTCACTTTATTTTTTTCCCTGCCTTTCTTTCTTTTTTCTTCTTTATTTTCTTCCTGTCATTCTTTCTTTCTTTCCTTTATTTTATTCCCGTCTTTTCTTCTTTCTTCCTGTCTTTTCTTCTTTCTTCCTGTCTGTTTATCTTTCATTCTTTCCTTTATTTACTTCTTCCTGTCTGTTTATCTTTCATTCTTTCCTTTATTTACTTCCTGTCTGTTTATCTTTCATTCTTTCCTTTATTTACTTCTTCCTGTCTTTTCTTCTTTCTTTCCTTTCATTCTTTCTTTCCTTTCCTTTAATTTTCTTTCTTTCTTTCTTTCTTTCTTTCTTTCTTTCTTTCTTTCTTTCTTTCTTTCTTTCTTTCTTTCTAGCATACCATAAACATTTGAATGATGGTGTATTGTGGTTTCCAAAAAATATGAAACAGCAGTATTTTCAACTTTGATAATATTAAAAACTAATGTTTACTGACCATCAAATCAATTTATCAGAATAATTTCTGAAGAACCATGTGAGACTGAAGTCTACAGCACAAATCTTATAATGTTGTTTTGAATTGCAATAACACCACTACAGGTTCTCTGTGTTGCAAAAAAAACAAACTGTTGGATTTGACATCTTATTTACCATCATTGAAGATTTGTCCCAATACACTCTAGGTTGTTTATTAGGCGAAATATACATTATGATGGATTAAACTGTGGTCAGAAGGGTGCGTGTCATTATGGAACGGCTTTACTGTGGGAAGATTCCTTTGAGAACTTCAAACGCAAGGTAAATGAGGAACTTTCTAGATTCTGAATACAGATTTCATCACACACAAACAAGCCTATTTGTATCTTTGAATCCCAGCAGTCATTTTACATTTATAGATGTCACTTCAGGAACTGGGTGATTACTGACGTCTATGAGTGATTAATATAAGCTATTAAGGCTCATTTCCATGTTTCAGAAGTTTCAAATAAATGTCAGAGTCGTTCAGCAGCAAATAATTTCATCATTAATCTTGTAAAACGCTGAATGGAGCACAGGGCTAAACTGAACCGAAACAGAACAAACTCTCTGCGGATCTAACAGTACTGTATAACTGACATTAAAAGACCTGTTTTCTATTAAAGGGCACCTGTGATGAAAATCAACTTTTGTAAGCTGTTTGGACAGAACTGTGTGTAGCTATAGTGTGTCCACAGTCATACTGGAGTGACAGAAACACAATAATCCTTTTTTTTACATTTCCCGATGTTAAAATAGGATCCCAAACCCTGCAATTTTGAGGCAGACCGCAACGTGATGTAAGAGTGCGGTTTCCCCCACCCACCTAATCGATTGACAGCCGCATATAAACATGTCTCCATAGTAACACGTATAAACATATCCACAAGACAAGACGTGCACAAAGCAGCTGGGATTAAAAGATCTGTTCAACTCTCTGATCATCTGCACCTCGAGAATGAGTTTCACAAGTTTAAAACTTGTCAGTCCAATTATAAAAGAAGTTTATTTTGTACATTAACATAACGGATATCCATACAGCAGTGGATATTAACCTTTATCCTGTCACATTTGCCGTGCAAAAACAGTGCAAAGTTGAACGCGTGCATTTGGGCTGCATGATTAATAAAAATAAAAAAAAGATCGCGATCTCGATTCGACCCTACACACAATCTTAATTCAGATTTCTACGATTCAGCCAATTATATTTTCAAGTTCAGGAGAGAAGTGTAAATGCGGTCGCACAAGTCTTCACATTGTTTTATATACATTGCTCAGCAACATGGACACCTCCAAATGGTGTTAAAAGTGTCACATACTGTATTTATAAGATATAATTCACCCAAAAATGTAATTTGTCTTAATGCAATGACGTATTCGCGGCCGCGAAATCACACATGAGCTGACACACTGTTTGTTTACTACTAAGAGGACACACGCGTGCCCGCGAATGATGTCACCTTTAGTGAACAGAACCTGCATAGGCAGTGAATAACAGGTAATAAAGTTGAAAATAACGTTCAGCTTGTTGCACCGAGCGATCATTTGGGAGCCGCACGGGAAGTATGATTTGCATGTGTGTTTTTTTTTCCCTCAAAGTGATGGCGGCCATGACAGTGAAACCATAAGCACGCACATCATTTAAATGATCATATCGCATTTTAGAGTTTAGATTACGACAAGCATTTGATATGTTTTTTCTTTCATAGCGAACACAAAGTGTTGTGCATGAAAATAAATGCTTACAGTGTCAGTCTAACCACTCTAGTGTATATAATGTTGAATATAATGCAATCTGATAATGACAAATGTCTCATTTTACCAGTGAAAAAAAAATGGTCTAATAATGTTGTCAATGACAGATCACAAGCATATGTCTCAAACATAATAATTCAACTTATGAATTATGAATAGTTGTATTCTGATGAAATCACTTTACTGTGAATTAACAACCAGGACAAATTTAAAGTCTGTTCAAGTCCTCCATTCCAAGTCTATACAAAATTTAGCATTTTAACCAACAGTAGACCTACACATAGGCCTAATGTTATTATTGTTGTTTTACCATATGTTTGAATAATAAAATTCATAATAGCCTACTCATATTAACCTTTATTTTACATCTACAGAATCGTGAGAAAATCGTGATCTTGATTTTAAGCAAAAAAACCCACTTGTGATTCTCATTTTAGCCAGAATCATGCAGCCCTAGTATGCATGTCCGTGTTTGCGCTTTGTAACGACATTGTGTGTGACTTTTCGTTCCAGAAAGGTTTTAATTAACTCCACAACAAATACATCAAATAACCATAAGTTTTTACTGTAGTATTTCTCATTCTTATATGTCACTGTGCTGTTTATCTGACATAAGACACAGGAAGAGATTAAGACACCCATCAGAGCAATAGTGAGAGATCTCTATGGCTCTGACATGCATGTGTGAACGGTGGGCGGGGAGAACCAGCTCATTTGCATTAAAGGCACAGGCAACAAAAACAGCTACAGTGTGCTCAGAGTTGAAAATCCCCATGTTCAGAAAGGTATAATAAATAATCTGATGGGTATTTTGAGCGGAAGCTTTACAGACACATTCTGGAGACACAAAAGACTTATCTTAAATCTTGAAGAAGGGGTAAAATAGGTGCCATTTAATAAAATTCCAGCAATTAATTTTTAACAGTGTCACATCCTTCATTTAATAAGAAATCAACCTAATATGTTGATATCTTGTTATTATCAATGGTACTTCACATTCTTGTGGAGACCTTGATAAACTTTTTATCTGCTCTTAATAGACCAGCCTTTATTTAAAACAGAATTCTCTTATAACATTTAAGTATCTAACATCAAATTAAATATTTAACTTTAACATCTACTATCTCATCCATGTATCCTATTGACTATTACATACAGTTGAAGTCAGAATTATTAGCCCTCCTGAATTATTAGCCCCCCTGTATATTAATTTTAACTAATAATATTGACCTTAAAATGGTTTTAAAAAAAATTAAAACTGCTTTTATTCTAGCCGAAAACAAATAAGACTTTCTCCAGAAGAAAAAAATATGATAGGAAATACTGTGAAAAATTCCTTGCTCTGTTAAATCCTGTTTGGGAAATATTTGAAAATGAAAAAAAAATTCACAGGAGGGCGAATAATTTTGACTTCAACTGTATGTAGCATATTTTCAGTCGCTCCTTATGCATAAACATATCTTTAAGTGTAAAAAAAGTTTCAAATAAAATGAAGAAAAAATTCAAGTTGAAGTACTATTTGTTTTGTGATTTGAAGAATAGGAAAAAAACACAAAGTTATAAGATGAATTTGAAAATGAGATGCTGTGAAAGACTAAATGCAACAGCCAAACATTCATCAAGCGCATTTACAAAACTAATGAAAAACTGTAACAAGTTCTGAAATTGTTGAGCACGGTGGTCACCTCACAGCAAGGAGGTCACTGGTTCGAGTCCTGGCTGCGCCAGTTAGCATTTCTGTGTGGAGTTTGCATGTTCTCCCCGTGTTTGCGTGGGTTTTCTCCGGGTGCTCCAGTTTCCCCCACAGTCCAAACACATGCGCTATAGGTGAATTGAATGAACTTAATTGGTCATAGTGTATGAGTATGTGTGAATGTGAGAGTGTATGGGTGTTTCCCAGTAATGGGCTACGTCTGGAAACGCTGCGTAAAACATACAGTACGCTGGAATAGTTGGCGGTTCATTCCGCTGTGGCTACCCCTGATAAATAAGGGACTAAGCAGAAGGAAAATGAATGAATGAGTTATTATCCTTATACTTAGTCTCATTATCTGGCACACATGCTGTTTATTAGTACTTGTGCAGTGCATATTGCCTTTGTCTGCATTACCATATTGTACATGCCTTAATTCTATTTCTATTCTACTGAATGTAACCATTACAACAACTATTCAGTTAGCAAATCACAACACACTCCTAACGATTTTTGTAAATGACAGTATTTAACTGTAATATGAACCATATTTTACTGTAGGACAGTTATGCAGTATGTTACTGTATTTTAAAGTTGCATTGTGAAAATGACTGTATATTTTACAGTACAGATAAAAATACATTTCTTTAAATACATTTACAGTGTGATAGATGGTGCCGTAAATGTGAATACAGTATCTTTGCTGTAATCGATTTACAGTACGTTACTGGCTTGAAAATGAGATGCTGTGAAAGAGTAAATGCAACAGCCAAACATTCATCAAGCACATTTAAAAAAACGAATGGAAAACTGTAACAAGTCACATGTGTCACAGTGAGATCAATGGTGCTGTAAATGTGAATGCAGTATTTTTGCTGTAATTGATTTACAGTAAGTTACTGGCAAACTGCTGCCAGTAAGTTACTGTAGATTCTACAGGAAATTGTTACAGTGCAGCAAATTACAAGTTAATCTAAAGTTTAAAGTTGTAGCTAATAATGTGTTCCCAAATTTAAGTGCTTTATTACATGTGTGTGAATAGCAGAATATTTGACTTTTTTTTTCCTGAATACAAAGATAATGTTTGAGAAATGTTGGGAAAAAATGCCTTCATATTCCACCAAACCTTTATGCAAAGATTAAACTCTTTCCCTGTCATGTTTTTAAAATGTTGCCATCCACAACAAGCATTTTTGATGATTTTCACCTAAATCTGCCCTCAGAATATTTTCTGCTATGAATTTATGTGCATATTATATGTAAGGGATAAAGTACATCCAGGAGTTTGTTATCGCAGAATAAAGCCTGACAGGTTTATCGGCAGCCTGATACAAAGCAGAGGGCTGTTTTATGAAACTGAAGGGCTTTGTTTTGCAAAAACAACCATCCTGGATGTATTTTATTCTGCTTATTACACAGCTGCTTGCCAAAAACATTGCTCTGAGACATCATAGTTGATGAATTTTTTAATTAAACGTGAAGCTGACAGAAACAAAATCAGCTGATGGAGTATACACTAACCTGCACATTATTCAGTCACAAGATGGCACCAAAACAGTAAAAAAACAAACAAAAAAATGCAGCGTGACAGCGAGCAGATACATATGAATGTGGATGTAAGGGTGCTTTCACACCTAGACTTTTGTTTCGGAACCTGGCGCGTTTTCCCCGTTAGCACGGTTCGTTTGGCATATGTGAATCCATCAATCGCGCTCGGATCCACGCCAAAACAATCGGTCTGAGATCGCCTGAATGAGGTGGTCTCAGCTCAATTGAAACGAATTCTGGAGCAGATCGATTGTAGTGAGATCCAACAAACAAACCAGGATATATCACAGTGTATTATGGATATGTAATAGGCATATATGGATATATGAATGAGAATTATGAGTAGGGCGGGATGTCATTCCTACCGGTAAATGTACGTTTCATGTCAAATATGAAAGTGAAAGCATGCTGAACTATTAACGAGACCATATAACGCTGTTTATCCGTTAGGAAAATTGACTGAACTGCAGTCATGGTTTATCTGTTATTTCTCTCTATAATGTAAAGCCTATAATGCATAATTCTTGGGTGGGTGTCACCATTTAAAATTAAAGCGCAGCTTTTCGCTTATAATGCCTTATTGCTCATCGTCATAAATTAAATAAGGACGCATGACAGATGAGCGGCACTCTGAAAAATAAACCCTGAAACTCTGACCAGTGTGAGGAGAGTTTATCCTCGCATGTGACTTGTTTTAGCTATTTTGGTCCATTTAGAAACTTTGCTGTGTGAAAGCGAACTGCACCAAGAGCAAAGCGCAACATTGTAACAATTTTAATCCCTGTTTCGGAACAAAACAATCGATCTACAGGTGTGAAAGCACCCTAAGTATATGGATTTGAAGGTATTCACTGACGGTCAAGGTGATTTGAAGTTCCCGGATGAGCTTGTGTTGTTTAGCGGTTGTTATCTTGGAATAACATGCCTTGGAATGTCATTAATAATAATAATAATAATAATAATAATAATAATAATAATAAAAAAGAGGAAAGAAAGAGCTAACAAGTGAGTTTAATTTACATTCACACTACACTGACCAAGAAGGTTTCTTGAACCATATTGTATCAACAAACGGATTAGCAAATGAATTACATTGTTTACATCACATACAGTTCAAGTCAGAATTATTCGCCCTCCTGTGAATTTTTTTTCTTTTTCAAATATTTCCCAAATGATGCATAAAAGAGCAAGGAATTTTTCCACAGTATTTCCTATAATATTTTTTTCTTCTGGAGAAAGTCTTATTTGTTTTATTTCAGCTAGAATAAAAGCAGTTTTTAAAACCATTTTAAGGTCAATATTATTAGTCCCCTTAAGCAATATTTTTTTCGATTGTCTACAGAACAAACCATCCTTATACAATGACTTGCCTAATTACCCTAACTTGCCTAATTAACCTAGTTCAGTCTTTAAATGTCACTTTAAGCTGAATACTAGAATCTTGAAAAATATCTAGTCAAATATTCTGTACTGTCATCATGGCAAAGATGAAAGAAATCAGTTATTAGAAATAAGTTATTAAAACTATTATGTGTAGAAATGTGTTGAAAAAAAAATCTTCTTTCCATTAAACAGAAATTGAGGAAAAATATACAGGAGGGCTAATAATTCTGACTTCAACTGTACATATCATAAGTCCAGCACCGGCTGTTCAACCCTAGTTAGTCAAGGTGTGTGTAGTGTCTGATGTTCATCCACTTTGAACACCAAATTTGAGTGACAGAAGAGGTCACAGCAGAGATTACTATAGAAAAGTCAAGCGTAACTCCTGTTTGAAGCCTCAGAGATGAGCGTATCTCCCTAAGTCTGCTGCCGAAACAGGATGAATTATGGAACAGCTTTCCTCACAGTCAGATGAATAATGAATTTTATGTTCACTCCCTCACTCTCTCTCTCCCTCTCTTTACAACCACTCTTCTCTCCCTAAAGGGAAGCCAGACTCTTTAAACTAACCTAAATGACATCACATGCAGTGGGTCTCCTGACATCCCACCCACAAGTGTTTAAAAAAAGAGAAGGAAACATACTTTACGCTTTTTATGAATGACAGTACAGCGTTCAGCCTGTGCGGGAACACCACTAGCATAACAGAATCTCAATGCAACATGCTTTAATCCAGCAGTCAGCATTTCTCATGAAGCACTGCCGCTCTGCTGTCGGACGCTCTGAATACATCAAACCTTTATGTATATCATACATATAAAAGACAAAAATGCCTCAGCAAAAAACTGGGCCTTCATTATAATGGGTGCCTTCACACATAATTCAAGAGCTCTTCCTGCAAGCAAATATTTATTGCAGTTTTATTTTAAAATAGGGGAGCTCCGATAAAACAAAGGAAAAAAACAAACACTTTGTCTTTACCCAACGAGGCTGTAAACTCTAATAAAGCCAGCCAAACTGTTCTTTGCAATTACGGGTACGAGGCATTTTACTGGGAGGAGAAGAGATGAGTGGCCGTTCAAGCGTTTCATACTAATTGTTGGAGTCTTCCACTCTATTTCTGCTTAAAGGTATAATGTCCTATATCCTATTTTCCATTCTGAGGGAATAAGAGCATTAAAAGCGCATGTAACCCATTTGAGCATTTCTGGGTGATCAGGTCACAAGCACTGTTGGGTGTAATTAGTTACAAAGTAACTACATTCATCAGCCACTTTATTAGGTACACCTGTCCAACTGCTCGTTAACACAAATTTCTAATCAGCCAATCACATGGCAGCAACTCAATGCATTTAGGCATGTAGACATGGTCAAGACGATCTGCTGCAGTTCAAACCGAGCATCAGAATGGAGAAGAAAGGGGATTTAAGTGACTTTGAACATGGCATGGTTGTTGGTGCCAGACGGGCTGGTCTGTGTATTTCAGAAACTGCTGATCTACTGGGATTTTCACGCACAACCATCTCTAGGGTTTACAGAGAATGGTCCGAAAAAGAGAAAATATCCAGTGATCGGCAGTTCTGGGAGCACAAATGCCTTGTTGATGCCAGAGGTCAAAGGAGAATGGTCAGACTGGTTCCAGCTGACAGAAAGGCAACAGTAACTCAAATAACCACTCGTTACAACCGAGGTATGCAGAAGAGCATCTCTGAACGCACAACACGTCCAACAATTGAGGCGGATGGGCTACAGCAGCAGAAGACCACACCGGGTGCCACTCCTGTCAGCTAAGAACAGGAAACTGAGGCTACAATTTACACAGGCTCACCAAAATTGGACAATAGAAGATTGAAAAAATGTTGCCTGGTCTGATGAGTCTCGATTTTTGCTGCGACATTCGGATGGTAGGGTCAGAATTTGGCGTCAACACCATGAAAGCATGGATCCATCCTGCTTTGTATCAACGGTTCAGGCTGGTGGTGGTGGTGTAATGGTGTGGGGGATATTTACTTGGCACACTTTGGGCCCATTAGTACCAATTGAGCATCATGTCAATGCCACAGCCTAACTAAGTATTGCTGCTGACCATGTCCACCCCTTTGACCACAGTGTACCCATCTTCTAATGGCTACTTCCAGCAGGATAACGCGCCATTTCATAAAGCGCGAATCATCTCAGACTGGTTTCTTGAACATGACAATGAGTTCACTGTACTCAAATGGCCTCCACAGTCACCAGATCTCAATCCAATAGAGCACCTTTGGGATGTGGTGGAACGGGAGATTCGCATCATGGATGTGCAGCAAACAAATCTGCAGCAACTGTGTGATGCTATAATGCCAATATGGACTTACACTTATTAACTTATTGTGTTTTGTTTTTCACCATGGACAGGTGTATTTAGCAAGTATTAGCAAGTTTCAGCTCAAAATACCCCACAAATATTGTTTTATAACTCTATGAAGCTGCCCATTTTAGGCTTTAATTCAAATTGTGCCATTTTGGTTACTGTCTCTTTAAATTCAAATGAGAGGAGCTACAAATGCCTGTGCATCAGCATAGTGGCAGATTCAAAAACACGACTAACGTCATCTCTGTGAAAAACTGAAAATGTCAAAATAAGTGTCTCTTAAAAACTAATGGCAGACGGCTGCTTCTCACTTAGGGCTGTTTATGCAAATGAGGAGAGATCATCACTAATGGGTGGGGCTTCCCCCCTCTGATGACATGTACAACGGGAGAATGTCAATCAAAGTGTTTCTGCAGACTGTTCTTATCAAGTGTGTTCATAAAAAATAGAATTAAAGGTGCAGTAGGTGATCTGCCAATATGCTAACCGGTTAGCATAATATCTTTGAAACACAGTCCCACCCCTGCCGTCGAAAGCCACGCCTCCTGAAATCGCGAACGTGCGCACTTTAAAGATGACAGCAGACAACCCACTAGATCATGTCATTCGCCAGTTAGAAAACTTTAAAGTACTTTATAAAACTACAATTCTGAATGAAAAACTGTTTTATATCTAGCACGTTTTCAGTTGTATAGTTAGCAAGCAAAACTTGTCATAATGTGCAATATTTCATGCTTCGTGGTTGGCCGGCGGCGTAGAGGAAATTACACTTAGTAATAAGCCATACTTACATGCTATTTCAGACCGAATATTCAAAGTAGCATGGTAAACAATATAGGGATACATCACAGGTTGTCATTGCTCAAAAATGAACCAATGTGAAAATAAAACCAACTTCACCTCAGTAAAGCAGGCTAGGCGGAATAGCGCTATTTACTGATGCTTTGTTGTTAAACGCAATTAAAATCTACAGCATTATCGATGCTGTAAAAGGTCCCTTATGAAACTGAAAATAGTCACATCAATCTTTCTCCGGGAGATTTCAGTGGCTGAACAACAGTTCTGTGCATATAAGTTAACCCATTCATAAAACACAATCTACATCAGCTTTGCCTGACTAAAATAGTTTTAAAACATAACATTATCTGTCTAAAAGAAACATTTTAACCATGGTGTCATCCTTCCTCCAGCGTGTAAAAGTAACTCCAATATTGATTCAGGATTTTAAAAAGTTTTGATTCAGCATTTGATTTTACGCATGCATGCGCCAATGGCGAATCTGATGAACAGATGTACAAATCTACATTTGCTGACAGACAGTTTGGGCTACTTATCGGAATTATGGGAATTGTCGGCCCAACAATACTTAATTGGACGAACATTTTTTAGTTTTATGCCTTACCCAGAATATAAAAATACATATAAATACATTTAGATTATTTACTTTAATCAGTACTATTGGAATGTGAAGAGATTTTCAACCAGCACAACAAAAAACAATTTCTGAAGACAATCACCTACTGCACCTTTTATTAATGTTTACCATTAGAGGCTGGTTATATTCACACACTGTTTACACACAACTGTGTTTAAACCCCTTATAAAAGTGATTTTTGCATAATAGGTCACCTTTAAACAAATGCATATGGTTTGTCCAGTGTAATAAATAAATAATGACATATCATAATGAACCTTTCATTAGTAAGTAGTATAATTGGTTGTATTATCCAAAACTATGTTGTTGTTGTTTTACATATAAAACCCAACAAAACATAATTATGTTGTGATGTACAGTTTGTTGCTGTGATAAATGACTGATGTTGCCTGGCTGAGATTATGATCATACCACCCACCACAGTGAACAGCAAGGTCTACAATAAAAGCGAAGAAATAAAGAGCTGGACAAAAAAAATAAAGCAGGCGAGCAGAAGAAAGATTAAAAAGATGTGGAGGTGTGTGGAGGACTGCTGAGGAAGGCTGTACGGACACTGAGCTGGTCAGTGCCATCATTTACAATCCAACAAAAAGGAGATAACGCTCCCTATTAATGAGGAAGCTGCTTCTGCTGCTTCCAAATGACCAGTGAATACTTGCGTGTAATGTTTGCTGAAAAAATTGTCCTTAAAGTGCAATTTTTTAAGTGGGTATTTTCTAATATCCACTTTGCTTTTAATAGTGGCCATTTTTCTTAGCGTGGTCTAACTGACAGGCCTGGGATTAAAGCGCATCTGAATGAATCGCATTAAAGAAGAGCTGTAGAATAAAACGAAGTGGTTTGCTGGGATCAAGCCTGAGGTTTGGGAGGGGTTGCGTCCTCGAATTTCCAAAATTAACACCACATGCTTTTTCTTTTTTTATATTATGTCAAATATATGTAACGGACTTGAAAGCTGCAGATACAATTTTCTGTGGGTGACAAATAAGCAAAAACAAATGAACAACTGAATGAATGAACGCATTTTATATAAAAAACTATTTTGATATATAGTTTTTTATGACTGAATAAATAAATAAATAAATAAATAAGTAATAATAATGAAAATAAGTAATGAATACAATGGGTTAAACTTTATTTTAAGGTGTCCCTAATGTTCCATGTACTCATTCACACCAAATGCATCTTTGCTTCTAAAAACGCTTGATGCGGCAAAAAAACTGCGTAGTGTAGAGCGAGGTCCATGTGACACAATATTATGAATGTGATGTAATAACGACAATAACGGAACCATTAGAAATAGAAAAAGAATATGTTAAGCACTTCAAGATACATCAAATAACTGCCTCATCTGCCATGATATAATAGTAAATAAAACAGTTGTCATGCCAACTTTCTACTATAAACAGAAGTTCGCAACGGTTGCCCCGCCTCCAACCTCTTCTGATTGGTCCACTGCTTTTGGACCTACCAGTGATGAGCTGCTTGTGAAAGTTGAAGATCTTTCAAAGTGCTCAGGGCACTTCTGGTAGTACCCAGAATAGCAAAGTCCACTAAAGGAGGTCGTGCATTCTCATATATGGCTCCTAAACTCTGGAATGGCCTTCTTGATCGGAGACACTCTCTCAGACCTATCTTTTTAGTAAAGCTAAAACATTTTTTTAAATCTATTAGTTACTAGTTAATTAGTTAAAGTTATTAGTAACTAATAAAGTTATGGTAACTAACTACCTTAACTTTTCCAAATTTGATTATAATGCAATAATGTGCACTTTTTGTAAAGCTGCTTTGGAACAATAATTATTGTGAAAAGCGCTATACAAATAAACTATAATTGAATTACGTGCGCGGTGCTTCAAAAGACGCAAACATAACGGTCACACACGTCTGTCCAGCACATTTACATTGAAAACCAATAGAAAAGTAGCACGTTGGAGAAGAAAAACGCATTCTGTGTGAACGACCCCTTCGTGTCCAACAATGAAGATGTTCTTGATGTTCTCGATGCATTCACAAGAGCACACATGGAGATTTGCAGTCATCAGCACTTCTATCAGTTATTCATGGCCAGTGATCAAATCTCTTGCATCAGCTCTGCCTCTGGGTAAGAGTGACTGAGTCTTTCATTCTACCATGCTAATTAATTTACCAACCAATGTCACCCTCTCTCATCCTAAATGAGGAAGGCTTCGCTGTGGCTTTCTCTCCTTTAAAAGCCTCGGCTCGGTTTGCCATCTCTTTACACGCAACAGCTGCTTTCTCAGCTCAGCTGTCATGCTCTCCGGTTTCATGCGAGAGGTGGAATTGGGAACAGGCCCTAAGACGATTCACCAGTGAAGTGCTGTGCGAAATTCAAGCACGTATCAAAATGCTTCAAACTAGTTAAATCGAAATTTTTGACCATATACAGTTGAAGTCAGAATGATTAGTCCTCCTGTAAATATTTTTTTTTCTTTTTCAAATATTTCTCAAATGATCTTTAACAGAGCAAGGAATTTTCACAGTATTTCCTATAATATTTTTTCTTCTGGAGAAAGACTTATTTGGTTTATTTCAGCTAGAACAAAAGCAGTTTTTAAAAAACATTTTAAGGTCAATATTATTAGCCCTGTTAAGCTATTTTTTTTTCAATTGCCTCCAGAACAAACCATCGTTAAACAATGATTTCTCTAATTACCCTAACTTGCCTAATTAACCAAGTTAAGCCTTTAAATGTCACTTTAAGCTGAATACTAGTGTCTAGTAAAATATTATTTACTGTCACCATGGCAAAGATTAAATAAATCAGTTATTAGAAATGAGTTATTAAAACTATTATGTTTAGAAATGTGTTGAAAAAAAGCAAAGTCCACTAAAGGAGGTCGAGCATTCTCATATATGGCTCCCAAACTCTGGAATAGCCTTCATGATAATGTCCAAGGCTCAGACACACTCTCTCAGTTCAAAACAAGACTAAAGACCTATCTTTTTAGTAAAAAAATGTTAAAAGCTATTAGTTACTAGGTAAAGTCATTACATTAGTAACTAAGATGAAACGGTATGTAAATAGGGCTGGGTGATTTAATCTAGGCGATTTTCATGAGCATTTTGTTAGTAAAAAAGACTTTTATTAAACCTTCCGCATGTGCGTTTAATGGAGCAGAGTTCACTACACAGAGTCGTAGTATAGTTATAAGCTACGCAAAAAAATCTATTTAAATTCAAATTTGGTTTAATTGGTCGATAATGACATTGAGATAATTGTTCTGCAATAATGACAGCTGTTTGAATCGTTTCTCAATTAACTACGGCTGTGGTAAAAGTTGCATGTGAAATTACAACATATAAAAACATACAATCGAGTGTTTGAAATAAATCTTTCTGTGAGATTATTCCATAGTCGTGTGTTTATCAGTCACGGTGAATCAATGAAAGCAGTTAAATCTTCTGTTTATTCAGCAACCGCTATTTTCCTCAGGGGACTTCCTGGATATCTTTGGATGGTATCATAGGTTTCCGCAACAGCGCCCTCTGGCCTTTGGAGGAGAATTACATATCACACCGTGCTTCCTTAAGACGTGCACGACAATTGCAGGTTTGCTCAATTAATTTTGTGATATAAATTAATCACCCAGCTTTATTTACAAATTTTCACAGTTATCAATGTTAAAAATAGATGAAATGCTTTTTTAGGGGGAAAAAAGTTTAATGTTAAAATTTACAAATGTACACTAATTTAACACATTAAATTAGCAGCTCTATGCAATTTTGTGAGCATAACAACAACATTATGCATTCAAGACAGGTAAAACTTCTCCCATTGCAGATTTTTAATGAACAGTAAGTCAAATAAGGAAATCAAATGAAGAGTTGAAGACAAAAAAAGTGACATTTTTTATTTCATTTTTTTCAAATATTTCTTAAGTTTAACAGAGTCGATTTTTTTTGACACACTTATAAACAATTGTTTTAATAACTCTAATTAAATAAATCATTTTATCTTTGCCGTGATGACAGTACATAATATTTTACTAGCTATTTTTCGAGATTAGTATTTAGCTTAAAGTGCAATTTAAAGCCTTAACTAGGTTAATTAGGAAAGTTAGGGTAATTAGGCAAGTCACTGTATAATGATGGTTTATTCTGTTGACAATCGAAACAAAAAAATACTGCTCAAGGGGGCTAATAATATTGACCTTAAATTGCTTTAAAAAAAAATTAAATGCTTTTATTCTAGCCGAAATAAAACAAATAAGATTTTCTCCAGAAGAAAAAATGTTATAGGAAATACTGTGAAAAATTCCTTGCTGTTAAACATCATTTGGGAAGTATTTGAAAAATTCACGGGACAGCTAATAATTTTGACTTCAACTGCATATATATATATATATATATATATATATATATATAACATATAAAAACAGTGAAATGGCATGCATCATAGTTCATGAGATGCAGGCAAGCAATGTTTTTTTTTTTTTTACAGCCACTGCTGGTAGATTGAATTTTGCATGACAATGTCACTTATGTATGGGAGAGTTTTCAGTTTTCATCTCTGCTACATTAGGAACACAGTGAGTCTAAGAGACCATGACTTACAGTAACCCCATATCATAGCGTTAGCTCTCAGAAAAACATTACAGACGCATATTAGAGCATAAGGAACGAGTGAGGAAGTCAGTCCGCTCTACAGGCCAGTGGCTATTAGTGTATTTGTGAGTGTGCCAAGCTTAGAGCTATTTACAGATATAAAACCAAGCTCAGCGTGAAGCGACATGACTAATGTGTGATGTGTTCATTTATCTGTGAAGTGAGGGTTGCGTGACATCCAAAATCAACTTGAATGTAGTGTTGTCATGATATCAAAACATTGACATTGACAATATTACAACACCAATACTACATCAATAATACAGCATAAAAAAAACAGGTCACTGAAATGTGAAGTACTGAATACTGAAGTATTTGTATTTATTAATAAACAGAGTAGACCTATTTAAATTTTAAATAAAGTAAAATTAATACATATAAATAACATATACAGTTTAAGTCAAAATTATTCGCCCTCCTGTGATTTTTATTTAATTAAAAAAAATTCCCAAATGATGTTTAACAGAGCAGGGAATTTTTCACAGTATTTCCTATAATATTTTTTCTTCTGGAGAGTCTTGTTTGTTTTATTTCGGCTAGAATAAAAGCTGTTTTTAATTTTTTAAACCATTTTAAGGTCAATATTACTAGCTCCCTTAAGCAATTTTTTTTTTCGATTGTCTACAGAACAGTTCATTGTAATGCAATAATTTGCCTAATTACCCTAAATTAACCTAATTAACCTAGTTAAGCCTTGATTCGTTCCCTGATTTGTTAAGCCACTCTTATATGACCATTACAGATGCTGGCACAATATGCACATGCCAAGTGATAGTGAATGGTCACGTATCATGTGTTTTAGGCCAGTGGTCCCCAACCCCCCGGGCCACGGACCGGTACCGTGAATTAGTACTGGGCTGCACAAGAAATCATTAATTATTTCCAATTTATTTATTATCCGAGTTTGAACCATCTTTTAGTTTGAAAAATCTTTTATTTTTTTTAAATGACCGTATTCTCTCGGTTATATCTCGGTCACTTGAGTGACAAAATTGAACCCACAAGCAGCAAAATGACAAAAACAGACGTCTTTGAACGTTTTCACGTTTCTTTGCGTAGGGGAAAAGGCCCAGTGAAGGACCCGCAAACTGCCAAGGAATGAATCCGCAACCCATTTGTCAACAAATCAGGTGAATCCATTCTAGCATGTTTGTGTAGAAAGAAGATCAACTGCTGGAGATCGCAAATGATGGTGGCTTTAGGGGCCATGCACATATCACGTCTTTTCCATGCGCAAGTTTGTTATTTCCAATGGAGGCGCGCAGATTGCGTTGCATATTGAGAGTGATGTTAGCAAGCGGCGCGACACGCTCACGCCTTCCAGGCTCACCTAGTTGAGTTAAAAACATCTTTCAGAATACCGTGAGCGCACCGCGAGTCACGTGACAAGAACTGACTGAGCAGCTTCATACTTTGTATGGAATACAGTGCCGTGCAAAGACCTTTAGAGAGGCAGGGGCTCCAAGTGCAGGGGGGGATGTTGGGGATAGGGACCCCTATCACCCCTATTGAGGGGGCACTTTCTCTCCAAGAAAAAAAATGGCAGCTGCTCGTGCACCCAAAGCCCCCCTCTGCACTGATAGAATATACACATTTTGGTAGAATATTACTTCAGACGAACACAGACCACCCAAAACACTGCAGTGCTTTTTAATTTTCTCAATAAATCAAACTTGTATCAGAGTTACAGCAATGTTTTGTCAGCTTGACATCCTCTGAGAAAACGTTGATGGTCGTCTAGCAATCTACACTGAACCACACCCCCCCCGGGCCGTGGTAAAATTTTCAAGCGTTGACCGGTCCGCGGTGATAAAAAAGTTGGGGACTACTGGTTTAGGCTATGTAGTGCATATGAAGATCAACTTTCAGAAACCCTAAAGAGGAAAGGACTGAAACTCACTCTCTGGCTGTTTCTCATTTGGTGTGATGGAACGCACAAAGTCCTGCGGTGTCATGTACACCTCCGCGTCTCCGTGTTCATTGATGATCTTCAGGGTGGCAAAGTAACGAAATATCTTGTCAGGGGTAGAGTAAGCTCTGATCCTGTTCTCATACTCCATTACCTGTAACACACAGAAAAAAACACACACAAATAATCACATTTAGCACATTTACCAGAACAGCAGAAGAGTAGATGTTAAAGGAAAACACCACTTGTTTTGGAAATAGGCTAATTTCACAAGTCTCCTAGAGTTCAACTGTTTAGCTTTACCATTTTTGAATCCATTCAGCCAAACTTTGGGTATAGCAGGAGCACATTTAGCTTAGCACAAATCATTGAATCGTATTAGACCAGTAGCATCTCATTTAAAAAAAAAACACACACTAAAGAAAAAAAGTTTTGATAATTTTCCTATTTAAAGCTTGACTCTTCTGTAGTTACACTGTGTACTGAGACTGACTGAAAATGAAAAGTTGCTATTTTCTATGCTGATATGGACGTATAGGAACTATATTTTCACTCTGGCGTACTAATCAAGGAACTTTGCTGCCGGACCATGGCTACAGCAGGCGCAATGATATTGCACAGTGCCTGAAAATAGTCCCCAGCTAGATAACTATAAGATGAAGAAAAATATCATTGAAGCCATGGTACAGCAGCAAAGTTCCATGATTATTACACCAGAATAAGAGCATAGTTCCTAGACATATTCATCTACAATAAAACAATTTATCATTTTTCCATTGGTCTTAGTACACAATGTAACTACAGAAGAGTCTAGCTTTAAACAGGAAAATCATCAAAATTCTTTTTTGAGTTTTTTTTGACTGAGATGCTAATGGTCTAATCCAATTATTTATGCTAAGCTAAGCTAAAAGTGCTTCTAACAGACCCGCAGATTGGCTGAAAGGATTAAAAAAATGATAAAACTCAGCTGTTTAACTCTAAGATGACTTTTAAAATGAGCCTATTTCCAAAAAAAAGAAAAAAAAAGTGATTTGTTCCTTTGAATGAATGCGTTCCATGGTTAGAAATTAAATAATCAAGTCAGTGCGCTCTATGTACATCTTAACATTTAACACTATTTTCTAAGCATGTCATTTGTCAAAAAGAAGCTGAGGAATAATAATAAATTAACGAAATCTGCAAACTGATTTAATAAGACTGTGTTGGATAAATATTATAATATAACAATGCATATTAGATATAACCTGCAAAGAGAGGCCATTTACATAACTAAATCTAACTCTCTGATCATTATAATAACCTGTCATTATAGCTGTCATATTAGCAACAACGGCAAACTGTTTTATTTTGAGTTATAAATCAAGAGGAGCCTAAAAGTTTTCAACTTCAGTCTGAGGTGAAATGATATAAATTAAATGAAAAATCATTTATTGCAGGCTGGCTCTGAAAAAGAAAACATCCACTTCATGTATCTAAAATATTTAGACCATGGCTGTTAATTTACAGTATCAAATCATGCGTGTTTCATCATACACTTACACTACCTGACAAAAGTCTTGTCGCCTATCCAAGTTTTAGGAACAACAAATAATAACTTGACTTCTAGTTGATCATTTGGTTTCAGAAGTGGCTTATATGAAAGGCAAAGGCCTCTAGATTACGCTTATTTTACCAAAATAAAATATGATCATGCCTTGATTTTTAATGATTTAATTAGGACAGTAAGGTCTGACTTTGTTTAGACAAAAGTCTTGTCACTTAACAGAAATAATGTACAGCATAGAATATAAAGTCATGGTGCAGTGGAAAAAGAATTAATATTGTGTATGACTCCCATGAGCTTGGAGGACTGCATCCATACATCTCTGCAATGACTCAAATCACTCATTAATAAAGTCATCTGGAATGGCAAAGAAAGCGTTCTTGCAGGACTCCCAGAGTTCATCAAGTTTCTTTGGATTCATCTTCAATGCCTCCATCTTACTCCAGACATGCTCAATAATGTTCATGTCTGGTGACTGGGCTGGCCAATCCTGGAGCACCTTGACCTTCTTTGCTTTCAGGAACTTTGAAGTGGAGGCTGAAGTATGAGAAGGAGCGCTATCCTGCTGAAGAATTTGCCCTCTCCTGTGGTTTGTAATGTAATGGGCAGCACAAATGTCTTGATACCTCAGGCTGTTGATGTTGTCATCCACTCTGCAGATCTCTCGCACGCCCCCATACTGAATGTTACCCCAAACCATGATTTTTCCTTCACCAAACTTGACTGATTTCTGTGAGAATCTTGGGTCCATGCGGGTTCCAATAGGTCTTCTGCAGTATTTGTGATGATTGGGATGCAGTTCAACAGATGATTCATCGGAAAAATCGACCTTCTGCCACTTTTCCAAAAGATCAACTAGAAGTCAAGTTATTATTTGTTGCTCTTACAACTGGGATCAACGACAAGACTTTGTCAGGCAGTGTACCCCTTTTGCAGTCTATTTGGCCTCAAAACTGCATAATCTTGATTTATTTTAATTTGGAGACATTTATTCAGCATATCCTGTAATTCATTCCATTGAAAACGTTTAATTGATTGACAGCCATTAATAGAAAGAAATTAATATTTCAGTTAGAGTTGTGTAGCTCGGCGTGATGAATGAGTCAGTGTTTTTGAACAGAGATCATCAAAATAAGCAATAATAGAGGTCAGTTTCATCATTCCCATCCAGATTCGATGTTTAATTTTTCTGCATCTGGCCATGTTTAGCGATGCCTGTTTTGCAAGTGATTAATTATGCAGGCTACTGTAGGCTAATTAGCCCAGTTTCTAAGCTAATCGAGTGTCAGTTATTAGACAATAGGAGCGACTGTAATTGCGAGATCAAATAATGATGAGTTTGTGTTTGCGATGCTGCCAGAATGCAGTAAGTGATGCCTGTAATGTGAAACTGCACCTGTCAATCAAAATTCCAGAGGTCACTGCACTCCATTTTTATTATTATTTAATGCGAGTTGAACGCGGTGAATTGCTTGAGAAATGTGTAGTTGTAGTCGTGTTGTTTTCTTAAACTCTTAAAAGTTCTAAAATTCTAAGGAAACTCTAAAATTCATCTCCTTTTGTTTTATTCAATTGTGCTCTATTTGTCTTTGAACAAGCTTCAATAGGATTGAGTGTTGCTGACTTTATTCTGTAAAGCTAAAAAGTTCAAAGGCTGTTCAGAGGCATTTCACTTTTACTACTTGGAAAAACCCCCGAAAAAAAACATTTCTCAAAAAAATCTTTTGTATTCCCAGTCATTTAAAATTATTATTACTAGTATTTAATCAACCTTTTAAACGTTGTATTCAGAGATGCATATAAAAACACACTGTACTCCAGAAAACTCCAGCCTTTTTTTCCATTACCATGGTAAAAAAAAGTCTAACTATATGTTTTTGTAGCATTTGCTATGAAAATCAGTAGACTAAACACATTTAGTAAAAACAAAAGTGGACACAAAAATGCAGTAATTATTAATGCTACACAATATATCGCAAAAATGATCATCGCGATAAGATTATTTGCTATAAACACGTCGCACAGGTATGCATGATAAAATACATTTATTTTAAGCATTGATTGTATATCTAAATTTAACCTATCAGATGGGGAATTCCTATCTTTATCCCCACCTCCCCGGTAGTTGCTGTGCTGCTGTTGTTGTTCAAACTACCTATTTAAAATGAGTTGAAACACAATTCATAAGGGTTTTTTTAGGGACTTTTAGCTTAGCATAAATCATTGAATCAGATTAGACCATTAGCATCTCTTACTTAATTACTCAATTGTTTTTTGTTCAATCTACTTCAATTTGTAAAAACGATTGAGTTAACTTAATTGACTTGAGTTGGGACAACATGAAAGACTTGTGTGGAACCCACTATTTTTTACAGTGTAGGAAATGATCGCATTTTTCGTATGCATGTAAACGTAGTCCCTTTTGCACCACAGGAACGTTTACTGTGTGACCATCTGTGACCCGCACATGATAAGCTCTTACAAACAAAAGTTTTAAAGTGATCCAGACAGAAATCGAATCAGGCCGCTCAAATGTCTCTAAAATAATAATAGGAGAACATGATGCGCTGTTTGTCGGTTTAATGAGAGCAAATGTACACAATGTTCAAACAAGTCGTTTTCTTGTGTCGCTAACTGCCATCTGCATGACATCATTCATACAGAAAGAGACTTTGTGTGTGTGCGTGTGTGGGGGGGGGGGTCACGACCCCTTGCTCTGTTTCAGATGGAAAAGCAATGTGTTGTAGAAACAGACAGGTTGGAATCTAACTGGCACCCACTCTGGAATGGCACTGAAGCCAGCTGACATTGGCACACCAAGAACAGAGAGAGAGAGAGAGATTGTGAGCGTGAGTGTGTGTTTAAGCATCAAATCAAAGACATACCTACAGTACAAGCATACATCACACACGCACAGACACAAAAGACACTTCCCTTGATCTTCTGAGGCTTCACCGGCCTATATATAAACATTTGCTACTTCAAAACCTACTCCTTGCTCTGAAAATGTAATCTCGTGAGCGGTTCTGAACACTCTACAGAAGTAGCGACACAATGGCCACTTACGCCGCGCAGCTAAATTGAGTTGTCATTCACATTTTCGCCCACAGCTTAATCCTGTTTGTAGACACAGTTCAGTAATTCATGGGAGATGCAACCGTATTCTACAGCTTAACTCCTGAAAACCCCATTACCATGAACGTTCATTGAAATGTGTACAGAAACCTGAACAAGCAGGAGTTAATGAGGTACATCAACACACAAAGATGGACCTCTATTCTGCATGTGCAATAAAAGAAATCCACAGGGTAAGTGGTGCGAGTCTTGACTTATTTGTGGTGTAAAACCCAATTGCTTTAAAATGATTTATATTGGAAACGAGACAAATATACAGCAACATGCACCTGCGCACTTTATTATCACCATATACAATTGAAGTCAAAATTATTACCTGTGATGTGTGTTCTTTTTCAAATATTTCCCAAATGCAATAAAATGATCACAATATGTTTCATTAAATTGGCAGGGCTCAAGAATAAGGACTGCCCGATGACCCGGGGCCAGCGTGAGAGACGCTCGGGACAGTAGACAGCATCATTACTGGCCCGATTAGCTGCCTTGTCAGTAAAGTTTAATTTGGATGCGACTGTTTGTCAATTGCATGCAAATACAGTCTTGGGGTGCTTTCACACCTAGACGTCCTGTCTCGTTTGCCCAGTTAGCACAGTTCGTTTGGCATATGTGAATCCCGCAATCGCAGGGATCCGGGATCGGCGCCAAATTAATCGGTTCAAGATCGCCTGAATGAGTTGGTCTCGGCTCGATTGAAACGAACTCTGGAGCGGATCGATTGTAGTGAGAAAGCAAAATGAACCAGGCTATATCACAGTGTATTATGGTTGTGTAATAGCCACATATACGGCTATAAGAAGAGAGACTTATGAGTAGGGCGGGATGTCATTCCTACCGGCAAATGTGTTTCATGTGGAATACGACAGTGAAAGCATGCTGAAACATTACCGAGGGCTGTTTATCGTTAGGAAAATTGACAGAAATAACCATCTGATAATTTTTTCCATATTTTAATCTTAATATTTTGTATTAGGCCTATTGTTTTGTTCCTTTCTGCACTGACACCTCAACAGAAAGATCAACATTGATCTGCTTCATGATCTGACGGCAGTCTCGGTTCATCTATTATTTCTCTCTATAATTTAAGCCTATAATGCATCAATTTAGCCAACGTTTTTTTAATAGATTGATTAATTAGATAGATTTTTACAAAACTTGACAACTGAAATGAGGCTATGAGAAAGTCTTACCTCTCTGATTTATATTTGGTGACGAGGTCAGTGGGTGTCAAAATTAAAGTGCACATTTTCGCTTATATATTGTTATTTGTTGTTACTTAGGCTACGTTCACACTGCAGGCAAATGTGGCCCGAATCTGATTTCTTTGCCCACATGTGACTCAGGTAATGACAGTGTGAACAGCCCAAACCGCATGGAATCTGATCTTTTAATTTCTGATTTGTGCCACTTTCATATGTAGTATTAAATCAGACACAGATCTGCTGTTTTGCAATGCAACCGCAGTGTGAACTGTTATGTCGGATTTCATGTGACTTTTACATAATCTTTGAGCGACATGCGTCATCATTCTGTGCTGCAGACATCATCTACCCCTCAGCAGCATAGTAGAATTGCACACAAGGCAATTACTTTACCACAGAAAGTTGGTTGTTCATTTTGAAAAAAATTTTGAAGGCAAAACTGGTGCTTGTTAACCAATCTGGTTAACGATTGGGGCACGGGTTGATCGCGAAGCTGAAGAGCATCGGGCGGTGTTGCGGATAGGGGATCCGTGCGTACAGGGGGCACTTTTATTTTAAGGATGAACTTTCTCTCCAAGAGAAAAAAAGGGCAGGTGCTCAAGCACCCAAACCCCCCTTCTGCACGTGCCTGTTGTTTATAACGTAGTAAAATGAAATAACTCTGCAAACAGAGATAAACCAACTCTGCCCTTACAGTCTGCGGCTGCTCATTAACCCTTGATGAGTTCACTAGACCGGTGGTCAGAAAGACGCGCACCGTGGTTGTGATAAATCACAAATGATCAGTGTTTTCAATCACGAGACTTATTTTAGGTTTCAAATGGCGAAATACACATTAGTAGTAGCAGAACAACGCTTTACAGTTCATGAAATACACCACGGTTGTCTGTGTAAAGGGCAATAATCATATTACGCATAATCTGACAACGTGCTTCATACAGTATACACATTGTGTGCATAATTACATTTTGTGCTGTCCATAACTGTACTTTTGCACATGCGGGTCAGTTTAGGACCATGATCTGTTCACACTGCAAATCTGACATTGGCCACATTTATAACAACAATGTGAACAGCCATGCAAAAAATCAGATCTGAGAAAAATCCGATTTGTACACTAAGCCTTGCAGTGTAAACGTAGCCTTATATATATGTTGTATTTAAAGAAAAGATAAGCTGAATAAAAAGTGCATGTATACAATTAATGTTTGGCTTTTGACATATTATTTAAAACATGTGGCTAAGAAATAGCTATTAACTTATTTTTTTGGTGGGGCCAGAAACAATACTTAGCGTTGAACCCTGATATTGTTTGGAATTGATAATTATAAAAAAAAAAAATTCACAATCCATTTAGTAATATTAGGATTTTTTATTTAACCACTTTATTTTAATTTACCAACATTACTAAGGTAAATAGTTTTAATAGTCAAAAACAAAAAATTTACAAAAATATCTCGTCTCTTATGTCTTATAAAAAATAAACAAAAGTGTTAAAGAGACTCTTAAAGTTGATAAATAAAATGTTAGTGTGTGCAATGGTAAAGTGTAAACGCTGAACAATCAAAGGTAGATCAACATCTGCAAGATGTCAGTAATAATCATGCAGTAAACCTCAAACTCTGTAAACAAAACAAATGATAATCAAATCTGAGATTCAAGTAAAGGAACTAACCATCATTATTCAAATACATACTGCAACATTACAAATTGTGAAGTTGAATGACTATATTACCCCTAAGCTAAAAAAACCTTTCAGATGGGGAGCTAGTGGCTGGGATGCACAAGGAAAGAAACCAAAAAGCCGCTCTGGTGACATCCTTACATCATTTTTTATTTACAATCTCCTCACTGCTGTTAGGCACAGCACTCATTTTCCCGTGTGTTATTCTGACCTGAGGTGGTGATGGCGAAACCCAACCGGAGTCCCTTCACATATTGCATCTAAAAGCACGTGAAAATCGCGAGCTAATGGATTCCTTTACCATTATTAATGCACTTTGCGCTCGAGCTCCTCTGGCATCTCTCGTAACTAGGAGACCATCAACCGTTTTCTTAGAGGAGGACAAACCATTGTTGCGGTTCCGATACAAGTTTTATTTACGAAGAGAAGTAAAAAGCACTGCAGTGTTTGGGTGCGCTGTGTTTCTCTGAGGTAATTAGTCTGCCGTTATTACTGAAATGTGTATATTCCATACAAAGTGTGAAGCAGATTGGTTAGTTCTACTTGCATGAATCGTGGTGCCCACGCGGCATTCTGTAAAGTTAAGATGTTTTCAACTAGGTGCGAGCGTTTTACGTGCGCACTGCTTGCATACAATGTGCGCGTTGTTCCCTATTTGCAAGCCATGCGCCTCGATTGGAAATAACCCTAAGCTTATTGGCATTCCTTCCAAGGCACACACTCAGCAGACACATTTTAATAAAACTATAGCACTTCATACCAAAACTTCATGCCAAACTTTTTTTTATCGTTATTGACAATGGTGTTCGGTCAATAAATATCGATACCGTTTTATCGGCCCAGCCCTAATAAAATTCATCTTTGTTAAAGCTATGGACTTTATCATTTATTGTGCCTGAAAGCCTTAAACAAGCCTTAAAAACACACGCAAATGATAAACTTTCACTCTGTTATGGTATCTATTAAACTTTGCGATTAATCCTGGTCAACAATAATCCCGAAAATGATCATTTGGCACTTCGACTAATGCAGATGCAAAAAGTGCAATGTCAATGCAACAACTTTATATTGTGCAGCCCTAGTTAGAATGGTAATACAACAACCTCTACCACAGTTCTGCAAATGGTCACACTTCCCCATTCCCCAACTTATCTACACAGAAATGTCTTCTGCTTCCATTTTCATGAATGAGGCCTATTGGTCGGAGATGTGGCCTGGAGGGCAGAGCTTGTTTAAACAGAGACAGCCACCTAATGTACCCCACTACATGATGAATAGCCTCATCCATCAAAGGCAGGGCTCAACCATTCTATAGCAAATCAACTTCACTTTTAATGTGCTGCCGCTTTGATGCACGATGTTTATTCTATCACTGCATCCATATTTCAGAAAATACCTACATCCTCTCTCTTCTCCATGGCTTATGATGAAATCTGATGATTAGGTTCTAAACGAAATGGTCTGAACCACTGCCACTTCTGTCACGTCTTGCTATTTTAGGAAATAGAGTAGCAAAAATAAATCATTCTGACAAAAATCAGACCTTTTTTTTTTTTTTTTCAAGAACGCAGACACAAAAACAACGATCCCCTAAGTAAGTATGCCGAGAAATTCAATCAGCAAACAGCCATGATCCACAAAGATGTGTCAGTGTCAAAGTCAAAGTCAGTTATGGTGATGAACAGGCTGATCTTCACTGGGGCCTGCACAGAAGCTTACAACAAAGCATAATCAAATAAACAACATGCGTCTACAAAACATTTAGCAAACAGTGGCACTACTGGGGTGCGTTTCTCAAAACCATCATTAGCCATCTAAGGTTGAAAGTTCCAATGCTGCAAACATACTTAAGTGTTGCCTGAATCTATCCTTCCAATGAACATTGGCAAGCAGCGTCACAAACTTTTGTGGTTGGAACTACACCTCTAGACCTGTACAGGGTCCCCACGCTTTCATGAACAGCAGATTCAAGACTTTTCAAAGCACCTTTGTAATTCATACCGCAGCATATGTAGTGCCATGAAAGTCCTTACTGCACTTACACTTAACATTTACAATAAAAAGAAATAATTTTCCACAATAAAATTAAAGTTTAATAATTTACAATAAAAAGTAAATAAAATAAATAAAGTAAATAAAGTAAATTGTAAAATAATGTACAATAAAAAGAAGTTTTAAAAAATCATGTTCAAAGAACTTGAACAAAATGAACAAATGAAATTTGTTGAATTTAATACTGGTGATATTCAAATGGGGTTTCTGAAATAATGATAAAATGTGCATTATTTGTCAGTGTTATTGTACATGATTTCAATGTAAGATTTTTAAATTGAGAATTTCTCAGTTTATTCATTCTGTTTTTGACAATGGAGTACAATTGTTGAAATAAAACTATAAACAAATTTAATTTCACATTTAATTCAAGCACTTTCAAGGACCTTTTAAAGTACCTTTAAATACTTTCAAGAAGCGTGGGAACCCTGCCTGTAGTTAGAAGCAGAGTTCCTGGCCGTGTTCTATTTTAAGTTATCCCCCCTATTTCCTATTAAGGCTGATTTATACTTCTGCGTCAAGCGCACATGTGTGGTCCGCCGCAGCCTTCACGTGGTCACATAGCCCTTGCTGTGGCTGACGTGAACCTCTCAAAAAAAATTAACTACACGACGCAATGATGTGTAGCACAAGCTCTGTGATTGGTCGGCTTGGTAACTGTGATGAGTGTGGGTGGTGCCGAGAGCCACGAGCCCGATGGAGCGAGTGTTTACTAGTGTCGAGTCCCGTGAAGGAGCTCCAGATGGAGACTTTTGTTTTGTGTTTACCTTATGAATAAAGTCGTTGAATGTCCACCGGTTCCCGCCTCTGAATGAGCGAGTTTTAGCTACTTGTACATTAAGGTAGCGTTCAGAAAAAAACAAAACACCCACGAACATAAAAACCTACTGTCAGCTAGCATTTTGGAAGTGTTATTGCAGAGCAACACAAACAGCACGCAATAAGTATAAATGCACGACTACGCACAAGGCATGCGCCATGGGTCACGCAGATCACTCAACGCAGAAGTCTAAATCAGCCTTTAATTTTTAAAAATAACAATGCCAGTGACTCGTGATCCCCAATATCCTCTGAGGTGGTTATAAATATACAAACCTTGCAAACGCAAAACGGCTCACACACACTAATAGGCCCAAGTCTATTCTTTGTTTAATTTTGGAAAACGCCACTCGGAGGTTATCCTCCATGTTCAGTTGTGGCCTGTATTTAATTTTAATGCATGTGAGTGCCGTAAAGGTGTCAGAAAGTTTACCCTGGTGCCATGAAATCAATCTGCTGCATCTGACCCTATTGCTGTGTCTTTAATCTAACGTAATGAGACTCCAGGTTTCACAATCCAATGGAAAAAAAAATGTAGCATATGGACAAAATATGTTATAATATTGTCACAATATAGTTTCATAAAATGAATTAGATTTTTGGAAATCACCAAATCACCAAGCAACCCCCCCCCCCCCCCTAGAGTAAAGCCATTATTTGTGTTTCATGAGTGCACAACAGCTTCGTCATTTTCTAGTTGAACCACTAAAGAAACATGGACTTTTTTAAATGGATGCTTTTGGTGCCTTTCCAACTTTGAATAAGCCAGGACTATTGCTATATATGGAGGGTCAGAGACCTCACGGATTTCATCTAAAATAACTTAATTTGTGTTTTGAAGATGAACAAAGATCTCAGGGTCTTTGGAACGACATGAGGGTCTAACCTTTTAAGTGAGGTTTTTGTAGACCAATCCTATACACATGTTTGGCTATTGCGTCTTTGAAAAGATAGTTCATCTAAAATAAAAATCCTGGTGCCTTTAAGGTAACAGATCAACTACTGAGCAAAACAACAGTGTAATATTTTGTCTCATCCGTTCTACTCTTTCCCTTTCCATCCATTTTAGGTCCCACACTTGCCTGTCCCAGATGCTGCTTTAATATCACATTTTCCCTACAGTTAATGTCAGCCGCAATTCATTAACCGCTATTGTCGCTCTGCCACTTTCTCACTCCTGGCATATCAGATGAAAACCCAATCCTGAAAAGCTCAGGTTGATTTCATATCCGTGGATTTGCATGTTGATTAGATGTGATGGCTCCCCATTTCATCCGCACGTGGTGAAGCCAGACAGATTCATCAAGTAATGGCTGGATGACACTGACCTCATTATGCGAGTGAGATGATGTGCATGTGCAATGATCACCTTGCGGTCGCGGAAGCCGATTCTCTGTTTCTTCTTCTTCCCTTCTGAGCCCGCCTCGTCCTCCTCCTCACCGCTGCTGGCCTCTAGAGCGCCATCAGACTCCGCCTCCTCCACGACATCTTTCAGAGGCTCCTCCTCTTGCATCTGCTCCTCGTGTTTAACCGAAGAGCCCGCCTCCGCATACGCGCTGCCAATCAGGAGAGGTTATGCAGATCAGTCACACTCAAACATATACAGTAATAATACTGTTTCTGTAGAAAAAAAATAATGAATGTAAATTCTATAATAGTTTGCTTAGAGATGGTGGGCACATTGAAAGAACTAGCTAGTTACAGTACGTCTAAAATGGCACAAAATTAAAACGGGTAATATTATGGCACATATTTACACTCACACAGGCTTCGTCTAGTCAAGTAGTATAGTATTCGAAAAACAGTATGCGAGAAGTACCCGGATGTTTTGTAGTAATCTAACACGACTTGAGCAAAGAAACTGACGTTACATTGTTCTGCCACAAGATGGCGACAGAGACAGCATAATAAGCCAGGGGATAAAAACGTTTTTCTCATTATAATGTTAAACTTAAAACTAAAGCTGAACAAATCATTATAGAACAAGTGACATTCTAAGTCGATCTCTCTCTTTTGTATTTTATATTGCTGTATTTATAGCATAGTAATCTAGTAGTGTTTGTTTTGCTTTGGCTTTTTCTCGGTTCATTTTTGTCAAATTGTGAGAAATACTGGGAGATCTCATGCCGTTCAGTCTTATAATCTTAAAATGTGAGCAAAATCATCTGTTTTGTCTTCACGTAGACATTACAATACTCGACATTATGCTAGAGAATCATTCAAATACTAGTTCTAAAGTGACGTTGGTGAATTAGCAACGGTTCCTGCTGTTCTGACGGTCAGCTGCAGATGTAAATGAACGGCGGAAGAAAGTAGTTCCTCATACAAAAGGGTTTTTGAGACTCTCCGTGTTTGATATTCTTTTTTATACACACAATTATGCCATTGAACTGTTGTATAAATGCAACATCACTCTCGTAGCAGTGCGATGTGGCGATATACAGTCATATCGCACTGCCACTTGTGTGATATTGCTTAAATAGTTATTGTTAGCAAACACCAGCTTCAATTTACTCGTGTTTAGAATCAGATCATCGTCTTCTCATGTGCAAAGCTGTGTTTGTCAGTGTAGTGCTGTGTTCACATTAACCAGCACAGAGACTGTACAGCTGAGCATTTGTTAAATCCAGGTGTGTCACTTTTCATACGTATAAATCAGGGGTGTCAAAGTCAATTCCTGTAGGGCCGGAGCCCTGCAGAGTTTAGTTCCAGCCCTGCTTCAACACACCTATCTGTAGGTATCAAACAAGCCTAAAGCAAGTTTGATCATGTGTGTTTAATTAGGGTTGGAACTAAACTGTGCAGAGCTGCAGCCCTCCAGGAACTGGCTTTGACACCTGTGGTATAAATGTTTGAATAAATGTTACATTTATAATGGCGGGCTGCAATGATTATGGTGTGGAAACAGCTTCAAATACTCTAGCTTGAGGCTTAGTTGAGCAGTAAGCAGGATCCTCCCAGTCTTAAGGCTGGTTTATACGTCTGTGTCGATTGATCGCAGAGTCCGGCGGATGTCTTGCGCGTAGTTGTGCTTTTATACTTCTGCGTGCTGTTTGTGTTGCTCTGCAATAACACTTCTGAAACGCTAGCTGACAGCGGGTTTTTATGTTCGTCTGTGTCGAGTTTCTTCATGGCTGTTTTGTTTTTCTGAACGCTACCTTAATGTACAAGTAGCTAAACCTTGCTCATTCAGAGGCGGGAACCGGCGGATGTGCAACAACTTTAATCATAAGGTAAACACAAAACAAAAGTTTCCATACGGAGCTCCTTCGTGGGACTCAACACTTGTAAACACTCACTCCATCGGGCTCGCGGCTGTCCTGCGGCTCTTAGCCCCGCCCAGACTCATCACCGCTACCAAGCTGACCAATCACAGAGCTTGCACTATGCGTTGTCATACGCGTTGTGCGCGTCAGCGTCAGCCACGGTGAGGGCTATGTGACTGCGCGAAGGCTACGCCGGACCATACGTGTGTGCTTGATGCAGAAGTATAAATCAGCCTTTACTCGTGAAGACAATACAGAAGTGAATGAAACTGCAGTTCACTGACTGGCCACTAGAGCCTGGCTCCAATTAGGAGTAAATCCCCATAGACTCCCATGTTAAAATGCTCAACTTGCAGTGGTGCAGTTAGTTCCGATCACAGACCAAATCTGGCCTTCATTTTCAGGTGAGTGGTATTCTTACATCATATTATTTATATATGTATTTGATCTATTTAAAATAAATTAGGGAAGTAGGAAGTTTATTTATTGCCACATCAGCAACTTATGACTATTTCATGGCAAAATGGATATACATAAAAAATATTACATGATAAAAACAAATTCG
>CAIGQV010019624.1:549407-630181 GCA_903798115.1 Danio jaintianensis
TATATATATATATATATATATATATATATATATATATATTCAAAGTTAAATATGATTCTTCAGTTCAATTTTTGATAAATAACTTGCAGAGCTGTGAGTCCCCAGAAGTTTACCTGAAAACCTCAAGCGGCCGCATAGCAACACCCTGACATGATGCTGAGGTGGTCCTACAGCAAACATCTCTTATTTCTTCATACAAAATGTAAACAATTTTTTATTTGCCATTACACGTGGGAACCAACATTGTCAAGCTGTCCGTGAGTGTATTTATCTCTAGACGTGCACCTCATACTAAAAGTCAATAAACAGAACTAGCAGGTCAATATCTTCAGGAAAAAAAAAACAGTAATTGAAAAAAGACCTGCCGTTGAGTTGATGGGTTGTAAGTTTGAAGGTGCATTCAATAATTCAATATAATGACACACTGAAAATGACTGCACAGATGAAGAACTGGAATGCCAGCTCATCCCATAACTCCTTCATTCTATTGATCACATCCCAGATGCATTGTCTATATTGCTGACATATAAGCTCCTCCATTCTCTCTCACACACACACACACACACACACACACACACACACACACACACACACACACACACACACGCACGTACTGCACTGGCCTTCACCCAGACTGCAGAAAAATCTCTGCAGATACAGACTCTATAAGGACACTTACGTTAAAGGTGAAAGGTGTCATTATTTTATGTTACAATACATATTTCTATCCCAGTTTATCATGCAGAGACAGTTATATGTTGCATTCATGTACAAAATAAATTTTTATGGTCATAATTTGTATTAATATTCATTCATTCATTCATTCATTCATTCATTCATTTTCCTTCGGCTTACTCCCTTTATTCATCAGGAGTGACCACAGTGGAATGAACCACCAACTTATCCAGCATAAGCTTTACACAGCGGATGCCCTTCCAGTTGCAACCCAGTACAGGGAAACACCCATACACACTTATTCACACACATACACTACGGCCAATTTAGTTTATTCAATTCACCTATAGCGCATGTCTTTGAACTGTGGGGGAAACCGGAGCACCCGGAGGAAACCCACGTCAACACGGGGAGAACATGCAAACTCCACACAGAAATGCCAACTGACCCAGCCGGGACTCGAACCAGAGACCTTATTGCTGTGAGGCGACAGTGCTAACCACTAAGCCACCGTGTAGCCCCTTATATTAATATATAATACTCAAAATATTACAATTATATCAAATTTAAAATGACAAATTAAATTGAAAAAAAATAATAATAATATATATACATATATATATATATATCTTACATGAGATTTAAATAACAGTAGACATAAATGTAAAAACATATGGGAATTAGCATCCATGCACAAGCCAAAATCAACCTACATAGTATAGACCAAATACAGGCTGAGTGCTCACAGTCTGACTGTAGAGACGGGCCGATACAGACAGAACTGGCAACCCAGAGAGAGCCGCATCTGCCCACACTGTGCCCAGGCAGAGGTGGAGACGGAGGAACACTTCCTCACCCGCTGCACAAACTATCAGCACATCAGAGAAACATTCTACCCCAAACTCCAGAGCATTTACCCTCAATTCACTGAGGTAGACAATACAACACAACTGCAATATTTACTAGGGGAAAAAACTGACTGTATCCTTCTAGCGGCACAATACATTAATGCCTGTCACAAAAAGAGAGAGGAGACCAATAAAAACATCAGTGATGCGCTTGCAAACACACACGCAAGCACACGCACACACACACACACACGCACACACACACACATCTAGATTATTATAAATGAATCATTGTAAATATACTGATTATTTTTGTTTTTATTACTGTTTTATCCTAAAACGTTGATCGTTAAATGTTCAGTGTATTCTGATCTATTTTTTATTTTTGTTTTATATATATATATGAATAATATGATATAAATGAATATGATATATTGAATATGATATATTGAATAATAATAATATGATATATTATGTATTTAATTATTATATGTATATATCTTTTTTTTTTTTTTTTTTTTTACTGCTACTATTACTACTACTATTTACGGTGTTTACTGTTTGCTTTTTAAAATATATGTATGTTCTTTTATTTATTTATTTATTTTTAAATTATTATTATTATTATAATTTTTTTTTTATGTAAACTTTATAAATGCTCTGGCAATACATTTGTAACATTTGTCATGCCAATAAAGCAATTATTGAATTGAATTGAGAGAGAGAGAGAGAGAGAAAGAGAGAGAGAGAGAGAGAGAGCGAGCTTGAAACGTGTGTGTGAGTCTGCAGCTGGATTTATCTAATTATATTTGGTGCTATTTGAAACTGATTTCTTTAAAAGTAACAAATAAATGAAACATCAAAACAACAAAGCAAAGCAACAATGAAGCAAGCGCCTCAGGAAAAACTGCAACTCTTTGACGTCTCAATGCTGTATTTGACTTAAAACTGTGCATTAATGGAACTGCGTGAGGTAGAAGTGGTGTATTTAGGGATCATACCTTGTCCACATGAGTCCAGCGCTGGCTGAGATGCCAGTCACCCCCGCCAGGGCGGCCAACATCAGTCTACGCCGCTGATAGGAACGGAAAGCCCCGGTGTGATGCCGTCTTGTCAACTGCACCATCCCGACGGTGGCAGCCGTCAGTGCCCGCAAGCGGTACATACTGCAAAACATGGAAAAAGAGGGTGATTCCGATGCAAGTAATACATTTAATTCAGAATGAGAATCACATCTATATGCAAATATCAGCTCAAGTGACACAAATGACACCATTTCAAACATTTAAGCAGGGCGGTGAACTGACATTACTATCGACTGAAATGAAATTCATCTAAAGTCAAACAGGCCTATTCTGCGTCTCTTTCATCTGGAGATTTGGTCCAATCTCCAACGCTATGATATAACGTGATTCCGTGTGAAATTAAAACTGTAAATGAGGGGTTCTGGATCTTTCCAGAACACTGCACGGATTAGCCTGAATCCCTGCAAGAGCACATCTCCCACAGCCCTGAGCCTGCTCTCCCCGTCAACAAAAAAAACTAAACTAATCATCCAGCAGGAAAGAAGTCACATTTATAACAATAGACTTTAAGAAAGCCCTGAAATGAAATGGCACTTTTAGTTCACATCTTTTAGTTTTGAGGTCATCTTTTAGCTAGTCTAGTGAAAACTGACAAAACAAAAGTTAGGAAAAATAGGAATCTAGCAGGACTGAACAATATATCATTTGAGCATCGATATCGCAATGTGTGTATCTGCAATAGTCCCATCGCAGGATTCGATTATTTAGTAAAGATTGAAAGAGCACAATATATTAAATATTGTTATTTTTTTATTATTTATACAATGATGATCATGTTATTTTACATAAGATTGTTCAATTTCTGTACTTGAATACTGTTAAGCCTGGTTTATACTTCTCCTTCTGGTTCGAGCCCTGGCTGCATCAGTTTAATTTCTGTATGGAGTTTGCATGTTCTCCCCGTGTTCGCGTGGGTTTTCTCCGGGTGCTCCGGTTTCCCCCAGAGTCCAAAGACATGTGCTATAGGTGAATTGGGTAAGCTAAATTGGCCGTAGTGTATGTGTGTGAAAGAGTGTGTATGGGTGTTTCCCAGTGTTGGGTTGTGGCTGGAAGGGCATCCGCTGCGTAAAACATATGCTGGATAAGTTGGCGGTTCATTCCGCTGTGGCGACCACTGATGAATAAAGGGACTAAGCCGAAAAGAAAATGAATGAATGAATGTAATTTGTTACATTTTATGCAGATGCACTGCATGGAAAAAGACTTGGTCATCCCAGTCGATCTAAATTAATGATATTCAAGTTATGTAGTTGAGTATCGCAATACAAATCGCAGAAATTCAAAATATCGCAATGTCAGATTTTTCCAATATCGTACAGCCCTAGGAACGTTTTTGTCAACTGATAAATGGAGCAAAAATACTGCACCAGTACTTGCACTGGTGTATGCAAATAGATGTCCAATCAATTGTTAAATAGATGTTCCGAATGCAAATATCCTCCTGATAGCGCCTGACACAGACTAGCATGTTAGCAAATCACAGTTTCTGAAACAAATATATATATATATATTAGTAGGCCAGCACAATTAATTGAAGGTGATTTTCATGTGCATTTTGTCTAAAAAAAAATTTATCTTCAGAACATTTATGAAGATGTTTTATCAAATCTGAGAGCTTTGTGTGCCTCAATTTAAAGTATATTCACTCAAAACTCTTGACACAAACTTATGGGAAAATAAATTCATGTGAGTTGAATGATTTAATCTAAGTCTGCTGAAAAGTCAGATTAACGTCAACTAATCCAATCCTAATTCAATTTTTTTACCCCTACCCCTTCCTCTAGGCCCTTGAAGGGCTTCAAAATTTACCCCTAAGAAATGGGACAGCACTACGACACCAGCAAACGTCATCACATGTCGTCGCAAGCCCTTACTTCATATGAGATCGACGAAGGCTAGTGCTGTAGTTATTCTAGTTGCATTTTTATTTGGTATTTATCTTCAGGAAATCATTGAAGGCAACAATATCATGTTATTAACAAGCTCATAATTGTACTGTGCATTTACACCGTGGCCATGTTCATCTATGTAAACACAAGAAAACAACATTAACGTTATACCAGACACTGTAAAAAGGTCATTCCCAGCCACTAGACTTTTCTGACAGGTATTCGAGTCTCATCGAGTGTCAGATGTGAAAGCATGTTGTGGGACTACTATACAGGAGTTATTATTATGGATTATAGATAGTGAAATTTAGCGGGTTGCGGGGAGGGGGGGGGCGGGGGTTATTGGTTTTTTTTTTAAAGCATGACCGTAAAACACAAACGTAACAAAAAAAACTAAAACAAATTTGTGCATCTCCTGATTCGCGTATGCAGCCATGTTGCCGTTGTAGCTGGTGTATTCTGAGTCAAGCACACGCGTGTGGTCCGGCGCAGCCCTTGCCATGGCTGACGTTCACCTCTCAAAAAATTTAACTACACGACGCAAAAACACGTAGCGCAAGCTTTGTGATTGGTTGGTTTGGTAGTGGTGATGAGTGTGGGCGGTGCTGAGAGCCACAAGCCGATGGATTGATTGTTTACAAGTGTCGAGTCCCATGAAGGAGCTCCAGATGGAAACTTTTGTTTTGGGTTTACCTTATGATTAAAGTTGTTGCACGTCCGCCAGTTCCCGCCTCTGAATGAGTGAGTTTTAGCTACTTGTACATTAAGGTAGCATTCAGAAAAAAACAAAACACCGAAACTCGACACAAAGGAACATAAAAACCCACTGCCAGCTAGCGTTTTGGAAGTGTTATTGCAGAACAACACAAACAGCACGCAGAATTATAAATGCATGACTACACGCAAGGCATTCGCCATGGGTCACGGTGATCATTTGACGCAAAAGTATAGATCAGCCTTTAGCCCTACGCCTTCAAACTAAAGAGAATTGGGACAAGAGAAGTAAGGGGGGTAAGGGGAAGGGCTAAGGGGTAGAATTGGAATTGGGCCTATAGCCAACCCTCACAGTACAGTACAACCAGTAATCATTGCTGTAGAGTAATTGTATTGTTGTATTAATATAAATATTTATCATTAACTTCCGGCTGCAAATGTCTCCCTTCTAGACTTTGTCCCTGAAACAAAAATACCATCAAAAAGCCACAGGGAAGGGACAAGTCAGAAAAGGCAAGTATTCATTAAGTTCCTCTGACTCAGAATTCAATACAGAAGTGTCACTGCTAAAAGACAGATTAGACAATATTGATTTACAGTGCTGATTTTAAATTCTTCATTCTCCCTTACAGATAAAACACACAAGCCTCATGTGTGCACCACATAAGCTTCACATGTGACGATAGCATGTAAACACACACGAAACACACACAAAATGTGCAGTTTTGGAACATTTTCATTCATTCATTTTTCTTTGGCTTAGTCCCTTTATTCATCAGGGTTCGCCACAGCGGAATGAACCGCCAACTTATCCAGCATATGTTTTACACAGCGGATGCCCTTCCAGCTGCAACCCAGTACTGGAAAACACCCATACACACTCATTCACACACATACACTAAGGCCAATTTAGTTTATTCAATTCACCTATAGCGCATGTCTTTGGACTGTGGGGGAAACCGGAGCTCCCGGAGGAAACCCATGCGAAAACGGGGAGAACATGCAAACTCCACACAGAAATGCCAACTGACCCTAAAAAAAAAAAAATCAAATTTTATGTGAATCTTACATGTTCCACATATGTTTCACGTATGATTAAAAATGTTAAAGGTTCAGTTTACCCCCCCCCAAAAATCTAAATTATGTTATTAATTACTAGGGATGGGAATCTTTAGGGAGTTCACGATCCAATCTGATTCTGGGAGAGAGTCACAGTCAGATTCCAAAACCATTCTTGACCTACATTTTTCCTATTTTTTTTTTCTGTTGTGCCTTTACATCATTACAACTTTATATTTCAACCAGAACTGAAGTTTCTATGCTTTTATCTATTGATTTGAATCTCTGTACAGCCATACTGTCCTCATAAAAAAAGATTTATTTTATTAAAGAGTTATTCACGTGGAACAAGCTCCGGATATAACCTTATTCTGATTTCACCAAGTAGGACATGTTCCAGGATTAACATCTATGTTGATCCTGGAGCAACATTCCAATCAGCCAAACGGAATTAAGGGATATGTTTACCATTTATGTTAACTTTAGGCTTACGATTAGGTTTATGCACTTCTACATGAGTGTTATCCAACTATTATTCCCCTCTGATTTTGGGAATAATTTACAGTTATGGTTGGGTTTAGGGGTAGGGAATAGGTATTACATTTTCCAAAAAAAATGATGTTCCAGGATCAACATAGATGTTAATCCAGAATCGCATCATACTTGGCAAAATCATGACGTGCCCGAATATAACATTAAAATGATTACGAAGAGCAATTAGGAAGAACAAACTGTCCTTATTGTTCTTATCTCTTTTTTTGCAGAAGCATGCTTCACTGGACTCTGCATTACAAGTACAACACTGTACAAAGTGAGCTACTGAGCAAACTGACCACACAAAAAAGCCGTCCATATGGTGACAGCAAGGGGGAAAAAAAGGTGCAAAACAAACGTGCACATTCTTCAAAATGTCACTTTTTAAAACAACACTTCAAAATAAAGTCACAATCACAGTAAATGTTGACTCATTTTCATTTTTGGGTGAACTACGTCTGCTACAAGAGGGAAAATATTGATTGAATACTTTTGATTGAATCTGAAGGACAGCTCTTGAGACCTGTGACTAAACTGACCATACCAGAAAAGTTGTCCATACGTGATAGCAAGATGAGGGAAATGTATTCAATTACAAATAATAGACATTGTTAAGTTGTTTTGTGGTATTTATTTGGTGTTGTGCAAAGAACACATGGCAGCAACTCTATGCATTTAGGCATGTAGACATGGTCAAGACGATCTGCTGCAGTTCAAACCGAGCATCAGAATGGGGAAGAAAGGTGATTTAAGTGACTTTGAACGTGGCATGGTTGTTGGTGCCAGACGGGCTGCTCTGAGTACTTCTCTTTCTCTACCTCTCTAGGGTTTACAGAGAATGGTCCGACAAAGAGGAAATATCCAGTGATCGGCAGTTCTGTGGGCACAAATGCTTTGTTGATGCCAGAGGTCAGAGGAGAATGGCCAGACTGGTTCGAGCTGATAGAAAGGCAACAGTAACTCAAATAACCACTCGTTACAACCGAGGTATGCAGAAGAGCATCTCTGAACGCACAACACGTCCAACAATTGAGGTGGATGGGCTACAGCAGCAGAAGACCACACCGGGTACCACTCATGTCAGCTAAGAACAGGAAACTGAGGCTACAATTCTCACAGGCTCACCAAAATTGGACAATAGAAGATTGAAAAAACATTGCCTGGTCTGATGAGTCTCGATTTCTGCTGCGACATTCGGATGATCAACAACATGAAAGCATGGATCCATCCTGCCTTGTATCATTGGTTCAGGCTGGTGGTGGTGGTGTAATGGTGTGGGGGATATTTTCTTGGCACACTTTGGGCCCATTAGTACCAACTGAGCATCGTGTCAATGCCACAGCCTACCTGAGTATTGTTGCTGACCATGTCCATCCCTTTATGACCACAGTGTACCCATCTTCTGATGGCTACTTTCAGCAGGATAACGCGCCATGTCATAAAGCACGAATCATCTCAGACTGGTTTCTTGAACATGACAATGAGTTCACTGTAATCAAATGGCCTCCACAATCACCAGATCTGAATCCAATAGAGCACCTTTGCGATGTGGTGAAACGGGAGATTCACATCATGGATGTTCAGCCGACAAATCTGCAGCAACTGCGTGATGCTATGCTATGCTATGTCAATATGGACCAAAATCTCTGAGCAATATTTCCAGTACCTTGTTGAATCTATGCCACAACGGATTAAGGCAGTTCTGAAGGCAAAAGGGGCTCCAACCTGGTACTAGAAAGGTGTACCTAATACAGTGGCCGGTGAGTGTATTTCCAATGAGGTTTAATTTACCAATTTACCACATTCTTCAAAACGTCACTTTTTAAAAGAACATTTCAAAATAAAGTCACAATCACAATGTGACTGGGTAAAAGATGACTATTTTTCAGTTTTAGGGGAAACTATCTATTACAAGGGGGAAAATAGTGATTGAATACGTTTGATTGAAGCTGAAGGACAGCTCTTGAGACTTGCGACTTTCAATCTTCTGTTATGCCAATTCTCCCCCACATAAACAAACCATTTTTCTTGAAAAGAGCTACTTATGTCATTCTCCTCTTTTGACATCAAACTGTAGGCAGAGGGACTGGCAAACTCATTGCTCTGCCTCGCTCGTAGGAAGGCAAAAGCTCCATAGAGGCTAGGAGAGCCACCTGTCCGTTTTCCAATATTGACTGTAGTTTGATTGAGGTCCTGATTCAGCAGAACATAATGAGAGTGGGAGCGCTACATGCTAATTGGAGTGAGCACTTGTGCGTGACATTGCAGACTGATGCCGCTGGTCTCTAGGGCCGAGGACAGTGGGACTTTGACTGAAACTCTTTCAAACAGAGCAGATACCGCATTAGGCCAGTAAACACCCTAGCGGGTTCTATCAGAGTGAAAGCAACCAGTTCAAGCCTGCTCGAAGAACACTTTATGTGAGACTTCACGGTGAAAAGGTTTGGTTGTGGCCATTACAATGTTATTAATGTAATGTCTGCACAGTGTAATTGTAATTACAGTGATGTTTCTATTAAAATGTTTCTTCCAATGGGAGAAATTTAAAGGCGCCATAGAATGAAAAACTGGATATTCCTGGGCATAGTTGAATAATAATGAGTTCAGTACATGAAAATGACATACCGTCAGCCACAAACACTGCTGAGGAAACAGTATACCGTCACTCAGCCTTGTCAAACTTATTTTTAACTTCCAACTAAGCACAAAATAGAACTTCATTTGAAGTAGGGTTGTCAAAAGTATAGAGTTCGGTAACAATCGGTGCTGAAATTTTAAAATAGTCCATTTCCTAACATTTGACTGATGTTAAACGCGTACATAAACACAGCTGATTGGCCATTGTGTTCACATGCTCAATAGTTTATTGACCACATATGAAAGGACTAATTCCTTTAAACAGTATAGATTCGAAAATCTACTCATGTGATCATATTTATCACGTTATTTAAAACTTCAGGGCAAATGTTTGATTAAAAATGTAGAAATTTTAAGAAAATATTAATAAAATATAAAACACTTTTTTTTTTGTGTACAAATGTACAATATTGCTAAATAAAATGCAAGATGTAAACATTGTACTGTCTCGAGACGCTGTTATTCATTTCTGTCTCCATCCCTGTGATGGTGTGTAATATTACGCTATGATATATTATGAAAAAGTACCCTAAACAATGTACAGGGCTCGAAATTGCGACTGTTTTGGTCGCATATGCGCCCAAAATTTTATTTATGTGACCTCAAAATATATTTGGGAGCATTTGTGCGAGTGCATAAAATTGTTCCCGTGCGACCTGTTTTCACTGCAAAATGTTAAATGTTAAAATGATTTAGGAAACATTAACGCAGAATCCATCTTTGCACCTAAAACGAGAAACGAATGGTTTAAAACAGTTGTTATGTCAACTTGCTGCAGTAAACAATGCAATGCTTGCCCCACCTTCAAGCTCTTCTTATTGGCCCACTGCTCCAGAACTGAACGCGAATGGATTGGTTAATATCAGCTGTCAATCACTTGTCACACCAGTGCTACCAAGCAAAAAGGTTAATTTCGAGCCCTGATGCATTTTGTGACAAACGATAAGAAAATAATATTAAACAATAAACTTTTTATTCTGTCCATACAATATTTATAGTCATATTGCACAGCCCTAATCATTCCCATGACTGGAAACACTTGGCAATAGCTGAGGTAAACTGCAAATCTTGTACGCCCAATTGGTCGAACATACTGTAATTCCTCCACAGGTTCGAAACTTTGAGATTCCCTTTTATTGAAAGAGAAATCTTTAACCTTGCTGCTCTGTAAACTTTAACAGCAAACACACTGCAGCAGTCTGTGCTTCATATATCCAGTGGCAATCTGGAATCAGCTTCTCTCTATGCACCAATGATCTAACAGCCACACTCCTCTCAGATAAGGTTTTGCCAGGCATTGCACCATCAGGAGCCATCAGGGGCCAAATTCACAGGCAGCTGAGAACTAGCTTGACTGAGGACCAACATTTGTTGTTATAGTGCAAATGAAAGCCAGAGAAAAGCTGAAAATAATCACTAGACTGACTCTATTTGGTTCTACACTAGGGTTGCACGATATTGGAAAAATCTAACATTGCAATATTTTATTATTCTGCGATATATATATAGCAATATAAAAACAATTTCACCAGATGACTTGAATAGCTCTATTTGGCATGAATTGATCATTTTGGGATGATTCTGCAATGGGAGTGCATCTACATAAAATATAATATACAATCTATAAATACAATAAAGAAAAAGATACAATTAAAATAAACAGTGCTTTATCGTTTTCCGACCCAAAAGGTGCGTCTCTGTGGCTCTCTGCAGACTGCAGAGCATGTGAGATTGCTTGTGGGAGTGTTGACTGTTCTCGCGCACACAGAACCAGCAGTATGAAACGTGTACGGTGAAAGTTCCATTGCATGGTTAATCGATCACGTATGTTCGGTTATCTTGGGCGGAAACAAAAAAAGTGTAAAAGTTTTAAAGCTGTGAAGATCAGCTGGTCTGTTTATAAGCTGACATACGAGCGATCCGCTGATGAATCGACTGATCTTTGCGGCTTTAAAAACGCTCCAGTGTCCTTGTATCTGTGGTTACACTCAGTAAACAACGGTGAGTTTAGTGAACTGAAGCACTAAATTCCAGGAGTTCATTACCATGAATTAAAATGGGCATTTCATAGGTGTGGAGGAAACAGCCCTTCTCAAAAAATAAAAAAAAATTAAAATTAAAATAATGAATTTGTAGCAGAAGTCAATAATTTATTTTAATTATTTAGCCTGACATGTTTACTGTTCCAAAATATTATAAATGTGAATTGTAAATTTGTAAAATGAAATACTGTATATTGTGTTCAATGGGGGAAAAATGTGTTGTTTTTTAAACATAAATTGATAAACCCCACTGAAACATTTTGAGGGAACTAGAGTCTTCTGGGTTTTGACATCAGCCCTGCAGCATTTTATAGCATATGTGACATGATGGCTCATCAACTCATCAATACCTTGGTTTCCTTCATCTTTCACCTTCTGAAGAGAATTCCGCCAGAATTTACATACATCTGGTACACACGGACTAGGAAAAAACCTATATATTTAAATTAGTTTGTATTCTTCATTCATTCATTCATTTTCTTTTCGGCTTAGTCCCTTTATTAATCAGGGGTCGCCACAGCGGAATGAACCGGCAAATTATCCAACATATGTTTTACGCAGCGGATGCCCTTCCAGCCGCAACCCAACACTGGGAAACACCCATACACTCCCATTCACACACATACACTATGCAACGGCCAATTTAGCTTACTTAATTCATCAGTGACCTTCTTGCTGTGAGGCGATTGTGCTACCCACTGCGGCACCGTGACGCCCCTTGTTTGTATTCTTTATTATGAAAAATCTTTTTTAAAATGCGTTTCATTTACATCACTTTTCTCACGGTTTCCAATTTGATTATAGCACCATAATACACAATATATGGTGCTTGCAGGTAAATATTCAAATTAATGAAACCTTTAAATTTTTCTTATTTCTCTTCTTTTTAAATGTCCTACTCACAGGCTGTTCATCCCAAACTGAGCATGATTGTAGACCTATGAAAATTCTCAAATAGGCCACACCAGCTTGACGATGCAACATTTAGCTCGGAAACCCCTGGAAAAATGTGCATCCCACTGCAAACACAAGTTAATGCAATTAAATTAATACACTAGTTAGCAATTAAATAAAATAAATAGGGGGAATTTAGAGTGAATATTACGAAGCATTTCAGTAATTTTGTGTATATCTCATTTTTGGTTATCGAATTATATAGACTGAGGTATAATCTAGGGCTGGGCGATTAATTGAAAATTATTTAAAATCAACATTCGGAACCTATAATCGAACTGATTTTTCCAGGCCGATTTTTTAAAATTATTTTCCCTAACGCGTGTGGAGTCACGTGACCCCACTTAGGCTGATTACTTTTGCGCCAAGCACACAAGTATGGTCTGGCGCAGCCTTCTTCCAGTCACCTACTCGCGCACCTCTCAAAAAAATTTAACTACACGTCATGACGATGCATAGCGCAAGCTGTGTGATTGGTCAGTTTGGTATTGGTGATGAGCGTGGGCATCGACGAGAGCCAAGTGAGAGCCGCGAGCCCGTTGGAGTGAGTGTTTACAAGTGTCGAGTCCCGTGAAGGAGCTCCAGTTTTGAAACTTTTTTATAAAAAGTTAGTTTTAGGCAATGTGTGTTTTAATTTCAGTTGTTCAGCATTGATGTTCAGTAAGTAATCATAGATAGTAGATAGTGTGTGTTTCCTTCAATTATTTTAAAATCAAGTAATGCACCCTTCATTCAGAAACCTCTCACTTGTAATTTGTGAGCATATTTACTGGGCAAAACTTGTCAGTGAACTATGAGGGCAACAAAATAAAATAAATAAATAAAATAATCGTTCATTAATTGTAATCGAGTTGAAATGTTAAATTAATCGAGATTTTGATTTTAGGCCAAATTACCCAGCCCTTGTATAATCACATGGGTCCAAGTTGCTTGGTGCTGCCTCTGTGGTTAACTAAAAACATTGTCCTCTTCACACATCAGTTAAAGTGTCTACACACTCAAAAAAATGACCTTTTCTGCTTGTCAAAACTACTTATTTAAAATGAGTTGAAGCAACACAATTCTTAAGGTTTTTTTGGGACAACTTAATTGTTTTATGCTCAATCTGCTTAAATTTGTAAAAATCCAGTTAACTTAATCGATTTTTGTTGGGACAACATGAAGCAGTTGTGTGGAACCATCAAGGTAAAGTTAGTTTTATATTCGAGCATTCATTCAGTGACAACTTGTGCCATGCTCCCTTTATTGTTTACCATGGTACTTTGAATATTAGGTCTGAAATCATATGCAAGCATGACTTCAAAACTACATTAGCACTATTTATTTGACTGTGAACAGTGTTGTACTTTGATAGTCATTGGCTGCTAATATGATTTCCTTATTTAGAATTTGCAAGAATACTTTAATGAAATTATATTATTAAGGAGAAAGTCTGAATGTGCGAATATAAAACCATTCATTCATTTTCTTTTCGGCTTAGTCCCTTTATTAATCTGGGGTCGCCACAGCGGAATGAACCGCCAACTTATCCAGCATATGTTTTAAGCAGCGGATGCCCTTCCAGCTGCAACCCATCACTGGGAAACATCCATACACTCATTCACACACATACACTACCGACAATTTAGCCTACCCAATTCACCTATACCACATGTCTTTGGACTTGTGGGGGAAACCGGAGCACCCGGAGGAAACCCACGCGAACACGGGGAGAACATGCAAACTCCACACAGAAACGCCAACTGACCCAGCCGAGGCTTGAACCAGCGACCTTCTTGCTGTGAGGTGAACGTGCTACCCACTGCGCCACCGTGCAGCCCCGAATATAAAACCAACTTTACCTCAATTGTGGAAGCCAGCATTTTTACAGTGCATTTCATTATATATTGTGTATCCCTACAGTCTATTTATGAATTAGAATTTGTTGTTCAGAGTTCTTCTATACAACAAAAAAGCTAGCACAGAGTACCATGTAAAAACAAAGAAAAAAACATGGTATTTATCGCGAGATATGACATCTAACTTTATATTATTAACAACAATGTCAATACTAGGGCTGCACAATATATCGTTTGAGCATCGATAACGCAATGTGTGCGTCCACAATAGTCACATCGCAGGATATGGAATGTTGAGTTATGAATATAGATGACCAGAATCCACAGGCCAAAACACACGAGATTTGTGGAGACGCTGAAGAATTTAACCATTACAGAGTGAAAGTTTAACATTTCCATGTGTTTTTAAAGTCTATGTGAACATTTTAAGAGTTTAAAGCATTTTAAGAGAACATAAAGAGCATAAAAAAAGTTTTTACAAATAAATTGTATTGAATTACTTATATGATGAAGACTATGCAATGCTCTTTTACATTTGATTACTAAATTTTTAGCACGGAATACTGTTAGACACTCCACAGAAAACCATAAATCATTGATTATTTCACTTTAACATTTGCTCCATTGTGTTTATTTATGACTGTAGTTTGTCTATTATATGTAAATAATAAATTACATTTGAGCAATTCCAGCGTTATGGATGTGACATTTGCAGTAAAAACTCAAAACATAAATTCACATAGAAAGTATATGTTAACATTATATCGAAACATCTGTTTATATTTTCCAAAACAACTAACCACAGAGTTATGAGATCAAGAAAAATATCAATCTGTAAACGATTTTTAGATTTTAAATGAGGAAAATAAGCATGCGTTAATATGTATGTGACCAAAAAAGTCTGCGAGTTTACAGTCTACAACATACTTTGTAGACATTCTGTGAATTAAACTCCAATGCTGATAAAAAAGGATAAGAGTTGGCTCTCTGTTAAACAAAAATTATTGATTTTATTTTATTTTACATTTTTGTATTTATGAGGAAAACGCTTGGTTATGGATGTGACACGGTGACGTTCGCCTCACAGCAAGAAGGTCGCTGGTTCGAGCCTCGGCTGGGTCAGTTGGCATTTCTGTGTGGAGTTTGCATGTTCTTCCCGTGTTTGCGTGGGTTTCCTCCGGGTGCTCCGGTTTCACCCACAAGTCCAAAGACATGCGGTACAGGTGAATTGGGTAAGCTAAAATTGTCCGTAGTGTATGTGTGTGAATGAGTGTGTATGAATGTTTCCCAGTGATGGGTTGCAGCTGGAAGGGCATCCGCTGCGTAAAACATATGCTGGATAAGTTGGCGGTTCATCCCGCTGTGGCGACTCCAGATTAATAAAGAGACTAAGCCGAAAAGAAAATGAATGAATGAATGAATGGATGTGACACCTCTCCGTTATGGATGTGACAGGAATTGTCACTCGTGCAACTTTGATAAATCAAATATAATTGTTTGAAAACATTGACAGAGACATTTATGAGTATTTTTACAGTACTGTGAAACACAAGCCTACACAAAAAAACTTGAAAACTTTTTTTTTTTTCGTCAAGGTTGACATTTGCATGGAATTGCTCATATAATATATTTATACTTCACTTCCATACAAATCATCCCAATCAATCTAAAGTAATGACTTTACAAATAGAGCTATTTAAGTCATGCGGTGAAATTGTATTTATATCGCAATATATATTGCTGGGGAAAAATATATCGCAATGTCAACATTTCCCAATATCGTGCAGCCCTAGTCAACTCCATATTTTATAAACATTCGTCAAGACAAAACCAGTCAAATAATGATGTTACTGCCTCACAATAATAACATAAACTGGTTCTTTTGTGCAAATACATGTCTTTATTCAACATGGACCAGCTTTAATATTCACCTGAAGTTGTTATTATGAGAATCTGAGGCGATGAGCATTAGCATGAGCTACACAACGACTTCATATTTAACTGCTTTCTTTTCATTGAGAAACATTAAAATATACTATTATAAGACGTCTAGCGACAGCATGAGGATTTGTATTTCTGGACCTTTCAGCTGTAGCATGTCATGAAGATACGACCAGTCACGTAACGTTACGGAGAAAACTCTCCTATCTGAAAACACACCGAATTTGGCTAGGCTCGCTAGCCCCTGGTGTTAAAGTGATCGGGTCTGATCATACACTTACTCAGACACTTAAGGCGACGTCAGATAAAGTCCTGCACGGAAGATGTTTTTCAGTAAGAACTGCAGCTTCCCTTCCGATTCAGCTTTAACGTTTGTCGCGTTGACTTTCTGCGCTGAAGTTCCGCGTCTACGGAGGCCGAACACAAACACACCCACAGCAAACGTCAAGCCTCCGCCTCCCCTTATCTCCTCAGTCTGTGGGATCTTCCTTCAGTTTGTAAACACTCAGTTTGATTGGCGAGTTAGGTAAAATCTGTATTGTGCTTTTAGATGAGGTTTGTTGACATGGCGTTGCATTTTCACTGTCACACGTGACAAAAATGAATTTAATTAGTGTTGTCGTCATTTGAAATGCAGCAAATGGTTAAAAATGGTTATGAAGTATGATTTTATTCGACATGACTACATCCCTAATTATACCCAAAACCTAAACCCAACTTCCACTTTACCAACTAGGCTGTTAATAAGCAGCTAATTAACGGTTTATTGAGCTAATAGTCTTAGTTCATGGTTTGTTAATAGCATCAATGTGACTTGAAATAAAGTGTTATCAAAATTATATATATTCATTCATTCATTCATTCATTTTCCTTCGGCTTGGCCCTTTTATTCATCAGGGGTTGCCACAGCGGGATGAACCGCCAACTTATCCAGCATATGTTTTACACAGCGCATGCCCTTCCAGCTGCAACCCACTACTGGGAAACACCCATACACACTCATTCACACACATACATACTGCCAATTTCATTCATTCATTAATTTTCCTTCGGCTTAGTACCTTATTTATCAGAGGTCGCCACAGCGGAATGAACCGCCAACTTATCCAGAATATGTTTTATGCAGCGGATGCCCTTCCAGCCACAACCCATTACTGGGAAACATGCAAACTCCACACAGAAATGCCAACTGACCCAGCCGGGACTCGAACCAGCGACCTTCTTGCTGTGAGGCGACAGTGCTAACCACTGAGCCACTGTGTCACCCAATTATATATATTTCCCAACAGTTTTTTTTATGATAAATAAGAAGTTACTATTGCTGTTGTTGTTATTATTAATTACAACAAATGCATTATAAATAATGGACACTGTGATCTCGATACACATTCTACTGTTATGTTGGAAATGTATTATCTTCACCCTAAAATATATTCAGAAATATATTTTGATTGAAATGAAATATTTTTTTCAATTCCAAATACACACAGACATTGTCTGCGTTGTATTGTTATAAATAGTACATCATCTTGCCAGAAAATCCAGCTGAACTTGATTTGGGTGATACGGTATGTAACTTTTAACTGGTTTAAACATAGTCACTATCTGTGTATGGGTACCTAGACTTAATCAGCTGGTTAATCAACATGCTGATGAAGCAAAGACCTGTTATAGATCATCGTGGCAAAGTCAGTGGAACTAACCACCATTTAAAGGGGACCTATTATGCAAAAATCCCATTTATAAGGGCTTTAAACAGTTGTGTGGGAACAGTCTGTGAATATAACCAGCTTTTAATAGCAAAAAATTATTAATTTGACTTTTTATAATCACACTTGATAAAAACAGTCTGCAGAAACACTTTGATTGACGTTCTCCCTTTGTACGTGTCATCAGAGGGGGAAAGCTCTGCCCATTAGTGACCATCTCTCCCTCATTAGCATAGGACATTAGTCTTGTTTTTGAATCTGCCACTATGCTGACACATAGGCATTTGTAGCTCCACCCTCTTTTGAAAAGAGCACAATCTCATTTGAATTTAAAGGGACAGTCACCAAAATAGCACAATTTGTATCAAAGCCTAAAAGGGGCAGGTTCAATGAGTTATAAAACGTTATCTGCGTGGTATATTCAGCACATACACACTCCATAGGGACATCAGAGACTAATAGGGCCCCTTTAAAATACAGGTCTGATTAGTTGAACAGCTTGACCATAGAACGGTATGACTTTCCAGGTGGGCTTGGTTATAAGCACTTAAATTTCGATATTTTCTTGTGTGAAGATGGATATTTGATTTAGCTGAATGATTTAATTTCTTCCTCAAGATGTCTGGCAGCCTCAGATGGGTCAATAACTGCAGTATTTGCCCAAAGCACAGAACACAGGAGCTGAGGACCACAAATAGGCCACATTTTTCTCCCTACATGTTTGAACTTGCTCAGTTCTTATTCCATTTTTTCAGCCCTTCTCTATCCCCTGTGCTTCTCGATATATAATTTGTCCTCTATCTTTACCACACACACACACACACACACACACACACACACACACACACACACACACACACACACACACACACACACACACACACACACACACACACACACACACACACACACACACACACACACACACACACACACACTTCATTTGCAAAATACACTATTTGCAAAATCTCCTCTCTGAATCAACCAATCTGAATAAGCTTGGGTGCATAGAGGATCCATTCGCAAAGTATTCTGTTTCGAAAAACTCTTGGAGACCAGATCTTTAGAAGTTAAATATAGGTTTAGAATTTAGCTAGTGAAAAGCTTGGCTTCGTCACCAGGTTGCAAAGAGTTCACTTGCTGCCACAACATGTTAATAATTAGCCACCTTACAATCCAGTTTGATCAAATTAATTATACATACAAAGGTAAACGATGTGGCAAGGACTGCATGTCAAATTGTTTGAATTAAGATCATTCATTCATTAATTTTCCTTTGGCTTAGTCCCTTTATTCATCAGGGGTCCCACAGCGGAATGAACCGCCAACTTATCCAGCATATGTTTTACACAGCGGACATACACTGCGGCCAATTTAGTTTATTCAATTCACCTATAGCGCATGTGTTTGGACTGTGGGGGAAACCGGAGCACCCGGAGGAAACCCACGCCAACACGGGGAGAACATGCAAACTCCACACAGAAATGCCAACTGACCCAGCCAGGATGCGAATTATCGACCTTCTTGCTGTGAGGCAACAGTGCTAACCACTAAGCCACTAATATTATGAATTAACTCCAAAACAATATAACTAAAATTCCTACATTTCTTGACAATTTTCAGGCCTTCTGCTCTCTAAGGGCCAGGACACACCAAGCCGATGGCCGGCCATTAATGTTGGAACTTGTTGGCCCAATTCAGCATGTAAAACAGGGGTGTCCAAACTCAGTCCTGGAGGGCCGGTGTCCTGCAAAGTTTAGTTCCAACCCCAATCAGATGCACCCGGTCTAGCTAATCAAGCTCTTACTAGGCTTTCTAGAAACATCCTTGCAGATGTGTTGAGGCAAGTTGGAGCTAAAAACTGGAATGCAAAGTCCACACTAGGGGCTTAGTAACTACTAGCTAGTTTGTGACTACATTTGTTCTTACTTCTGTTGCACCACATGCTCTTAAGGCAAACCGTAGTTAGTAGATCGTAAGCTCTCCGTAGTCATGTGTAGTCGCATTGAATGACGTAATATCCAATAAAAAGCATTTAAATCGTTAAACTGCTTTAAAATTCTGCAACTAATGCGTCTATATATAACTGTCCTATGAAAATTAAATGATAAATTACATTTTTATAGTACATTACATAACAGTCAGTCACTAATAACAGATGATGCACATACCTGCATTGCGAGCCGTGAGTGCATGCGAAATACACATGAAGTTATCAAAACATTAAACTTGAATTTTTTTTTTATCCTACACGTAAAAGAGAAAACAGCAGGGAGAATAACTCAGTCATGAAGAAATTCTCGTTTTAATTGATGGATAGTAAAAAGTTCTCCTGAAAGCTGGCTAAAATGTTCATAAAATTTGTTTGATTATGCAAACTTTATGTTCCATAGGATTACCCTTCTAATATTACCTCACACTGCCTATGGCAAACATTTGTTTTACCAAAGTTTTGAACTAAATATTGACCTTTCTATATGTCTCAACCTTTCTTTGTCAGTAGTAAATGCAAGACATTCAAGCCAGATTATATAACTATAGGGTACATATTATCATTTAATGTGTTTATATTAGGCCATCCCATATGAAAATCTAATATTTCCATATGAACATATTATATTTGAACATACACTCACTGGACACTTTATTAGATACACGTTACTAGTACCGGTTTGGACCCCATTTTGCCTTCAGAACTGCCTTAATCCTTCGTGGCAGAGATTGAGCAAGGTACTGGAAATATTCCTCAGAGATTTTGGTCCATATTGACATGATAGCATCACGCAGTTGCTGCAGATTTGTCGGCTGCACATCCATGATGCGAATCTCCCGTTCCACCACTTCCCAAAGGTGCTCTATTGGATTGGATATCCCCCACACCATTACACCACCACCACCAGCCTGAACCGTTGATACAAGGCATGATGGATCCATGCTTTAATGTTGTTGACGCCAAATTCTGACCCTACTATCCGAATGTCGCAGCAGAAATCGAGACTCATCAGACCAGGCAACGTTTTTCCAATCTTCTATTCTCCAATTTTGGTGAGCCTGTATGAAATGTAGCCTCAGTTTCCTGTTCTTAGCTGACAGGAGTGTCACCCGGTGTGGTCTTCTGCTGCTGTAGCCCATCCGCCTCAAGGTTGGATGTTTTGTGTGTTCAGAGATGCTCTTCTGCATACCTCGGTTGTAACGAGTGGTTATTTGAGTTACTGTTGCCTTCCTATCAGCTGGAACCAGTCTGGCCATTCTCTTCTGACCTCTGGCATCAACAAGGCATTTGCGTCCACAGAACTGCCGATCACTGGATATTTTCTCTTTTTCAGACCATTCTCTGTAAACCCTAGAGATGGTTGTGCATGAAAATCCAAGTAGATGAGCAGTTTCTGAAATACTCAGACCAGCCAACAACCATGCCACGTTCAAAGTCACTTAAATCACCTTTCTTCCCCATTCTGATGCTCGGTTTGAACTGCAGCAGATCATCTTGACCATGTCTACATGCCTAAATGCATTGAGTTGCTGCCATGTGATTGGCTGATAAGAAATTTGCGTTAACAAGCAGTTGGACAGGTGAACCTAATAAAGTGGCCGGTGAGTGTATATGTACGTATTTGTATTTCCAATGGTTGAAAAAAATGTAAACGGACATTTTTTTTCAATATTTTGAAATATTGTATGTACAGTATGTTGCATATATGACATGTATTGCCATAAATCAGATTTCTCTATGGGAAATACCATCCCATTCAAGAGCTTTGGGTCAAGATTGTTTTTGAAATCAACTAATTATTTATTTGCAAGAACACATTAAATGAATAAGAAATGACAATAATGGATATTAAAAATATACACTCAAAATTTTTTTGCTGCTTGTTCAAACTACTTATTTAAAATGAGCCAAATCAACAAAACTCTTGAGGGTTTTTTTTTTTGGACCACTTAATTGTTTTATGTTCAATCCTCTTAAATGTGTTTGGAACCCAGCATATTTTAGTGTATTGCATTTCTTAAACATTCGCAAACATAGCTGTCCATCACATCTTCAGTATTTGTTTGTATGCCATTAACTAGTTTCTGAACAAAACCTTTCTTCAGAAAATATGCAAAACTGTTTTGACATCAAATACAGCAGAATTTACGCTGCTAGTCAAACATCTGGAAGAGCAAGACAAACTTGTAATCTATTCATGCGTAAGTCTCACTGCTGTTCAAAAAATAACCAGAGGCCACTGACTGTTCTCCAATTAATGTGGAGAATACATCCAGACTGGAGACATGTCCCATATTTAAGACCACTTCGGTTGTATAAATCCCCATACACATCTCCACGACAACCGTAATCCATTTTTAAGTGTGGATTTGAGCTCAGATCGGGCTAGAGTTTCCAGCGGTACAGTCATTCATGGTGCGTAAAATAGAGTAACGGCCATATTTCAATTAAAGTCTATTTCAGTCTATCAGAAACGACATTGATCTGTTGAGTGCTCTACACAGCATATCCCATTTCTCTGCTTTCAGACTGGCAGAATATCTTCCTAATCAGCGAAGGTTTCTAAATGGCTACTTTGAGTCAGAATAAAACAGAATTGTTTTTTCATTCACTACCAAAAGATGTACATAAATATCAAGCCTTGTGAGGCTATATAAGGGGATTGTTTGTGTATTTTTTAAGTAATCAATGAAACAAAACGGTAACAATAATAATAATAATAATAATTCCTTATTATATCATTTATATAGAGCTTTTCTGGACACTCAAAGCGCTTTACACATGGGGGGAATTTCTTTATCCACCACCAGTGTGCAGCATCCAGCTGGATGACGCGACGGCAGCCATATTGCGCCAGACTGCACACCACACACCAGCTGATTGGTGGAGAGGAGAAGCCAATTATGATATTGGGGATGGTTAGGAGGCCATGATGGACAGAGGCCAGTGGGCAAAATTGGCCAGAATGCCAGGGTTAAACCCCTACTCTTTTTCAAAGGACATACTGGGATTTTTAACGACCACAGAGAGTCAGGACCTCAGTTTAACGTCTCATCTGAAAGATGGCGCTCACTGAGCAGTATAGAGTCCCCATCAATATACTGGTGCGTTAGGCCCACACAGACCACAGGTTGAGCGCCCCCCGCTGGCCTCACTAACACCACTTCCGGCAGCAACCTAGCTTTCCCATGTGGTCTCCCATCCAGGTACTGACCCTGCTTAGCTTCAGTGGGCGACCATGTGAGAGTTGCAGAGAACTAGCTGTGAAACCACAATGGACACAGACTGGTGGCCCTGATATTATCTGCACGCAAATCCAGCTTTATTACAATAGAGCTATTCAGATCATACGCCTACAGCATGACCCAACTAGCCATATTGGCAGCATATGTGTCCTCAGCGCTATTGTTTTTTAGCACTTTCCATGTTTCTTTATCATGGTTAAATGTGCATCAATGACAAGCATGTGCTTAATTTCGTACCTTAAATAATGTATTTTAGTGTTTGAAGAGGTTAATTCAAAACCGATTGCTAAACTATCATTATAGTCAATTTTATACTGCCTTCCTATATTTGAGAAAAACTGTATGATAATAATTTTTACATAATTTTTTTAATAGAGTTTACATAACTCATAAAAGATTAGACAAAATGTGCCACATTTATTATGCTTTTATGCAAAGTGACTTACAAATGAGAACAACAGAAGTAATGAAAATATTAGTTATTGAGAAAACGTAAGAACGACTTTTTTAATGTAAATTAACGTAAATTTACTTTTTTTATTATTTTTATTTAAACACTGTCTTTATTATTATTATTTTTAGACACTTTTAACACGTACTAAGGAAAACAAAACATACAAATTTATATTAAAAATTTTTTTAAATACAAATTACAATTACAGGTATATAAATGAATAAATGCATGTAGATATACTACTCATTTTTACTAATTAGTAATGTTTTCTAATCTCTTTGTATGGTGTAGAAGGTCAGAATAAAGATAAAACAAAAAATAGATAAGGGATTGTTAGTGTTACAAGACACTAACAATAGTAATCCTTTTGTAGGCAAATGTCAGTGCCTTGAATTTGATGAGAGGAGCAGTGTACTGTAAATTGATGAAAAGAGGTGTGCTTGTTGTATTTAGCTCGTCAAATACCAGTTTTACTGACCTATTCTGCATCAACTGCAGAGTTTTGATAATATTGGAAGTCCTGCCAAAACAGTGCTATAGTCCAGTCTAAACGGGGTTGGACAAGGAGTTGTGTAGCATGCTCAGAGCAATCCATAATTATTTGATTTAGTAGCGAATTTGCATTCATTTGTATGACCTCCTTTGTACATTTTACAACATAGGCTCATTCTGAAAACGTAGCCCTATATACATTTCTGGAGATCGCGATCAATCCGTGCTTTACAAGGTAGATTTAGGGGTGGCACGTCTATTTTTAAAAATCTTACATTTTCATATTAATTAAATCCTATGAATTCATATGAATAAGCCATTTTCTAATCTGGCTGAATCTGATCTGGCGATTTTAACAGTGTGATCTGTGGGTTTCAGCTGATCATCAATTTCAACTCCAGGCTCTCCTGAAAGTAGTTCTGGATGACATACCTAATTAAAGGGAACATTTTGTATGGTTAAGTTGAAGCTATTGGTCTTTTATTTCATTAATTTGTCTTCGGCTTAGTCTCTATTTCAGAGGTCGCCCCAGTGGAATGAACCGCCAACTATTCCAGCATATGTTTTATGCAGCGGATGCCCTTCCATCTGCAACCCAGTATTGGGAAACACCCATACACACTCATTCACACACACACACACACACACACACACACTCATACACTACGGCCAATTTAGTTTATTCAATTCACCTATAGCGCATATCTTTGGACTGTGGGGGAAACCGGAGCGCCAGGAGGAAACCCACACCAACACGGGGAGAACATGCAAACTCCAGACAGAAATGCCAACTGGCCCAGCCGGGACTGGAACCAGCGACCTTCTTGCTGTGAGGCAACAGTGCTAACCACTGAGCCACCATGCCGCCCTTTGGTCTTTTATCCAGTTTGAAATGTCTGTCAAACATACTGATCATCAGGATGGAATCAGAGGTGAAGTTGAGTGTCATCAGCATAGCAGTGTTATGAAAAGTCATGTTTCTGAATGATCGTTTTGATGCTATGTAAACGGTCCAAGAACTGAGCCCTGAGGCACCCCAGCAGCAAGATAATACAACTTGAACACCATCCATCCGAGTGACCCTGAAGGATCTATCTGAGAAGTAAGACTCAGTCCAGATTCTAAAGTGTGTATTTGATGGACATGTTACTATCCCATAAGGCCACTAGAGAGGATTTATGAATGACACTGAAACGACACAACTGACACTGAGCACAGTAACAAAGATGTTCAGATTACATTCACAGCTCACACATAATATCGAATATACTTTTTAGAGGTTGCAAAGTATTACACTCTGCTGTGAAATGTTTGAATGGAAAGGACAGACTAGTTGACCCTAAAGGAAACAGACATGCATTAATACCTTACTTTAAGGTCAGATATTGCAGGTGAATACATTAATTCATTTTCTTTTCGGCTTAGTCCCTTTATTCATCAGGGGTCGCCACAGTGGAATGAACCACCAACTTATCCAGCATATGTTTTACGCAGCGGATGCCCTTCCAGCCGCAACCCAGCACTGGGAAACACCAATACACACTCATGAATAGCAGTTGGAAAAAAAACAACATATAACAATATTTTTGTCTAGTTGATTAATTGTTTTGTATCACAAGTTATAAAATGGTTAGATAAATGTTGCTGTTGAATGTTAATCATGCAAATGAAGACCAAATTATATACAGTATACATAATATTTCTATAATTTTAAACATTTTGTTTCATTCATTCATTTTCCTTCGGCTTAGTCTCTATTTCAGAGGTTGCCACGGCGGAATGAACCAACAACTATTCCAGCCTTTTCCGGCATTTTCTTTTCGGCTTAGTCCCTTTATTCATCAGGGGTCGCCACAGTGGAATGAACCACCAACTTATCCAGCATATGTTTTAAGCAGCGCATGCCCTTCTAGCCGCAACTCAGTACTGGGAAACACCCATACACGCTCATTCACACACACACTAAGGCCAATATAGTTTATTCAATTCACCTATAGCGCATGTCTTTGGACTGTGGGGGAAACTGGAGCACCCAGAGGAAACCCACGCGAACATAGGGATAACATACAAACTCCACACAGAAATGCCAGCTGACCCAGCTGGGACTCGAATCAGCGACCTTCTTGCTATAAGGCGACAGTGCTAACCACTGAGCCACCGTGCCGCCCTTTCAGAAGTTTCCCGTTATTATAATAAAACATTTACATTTCTATTTTAATATAGATCTAATAATATTTATTTCTATTTTTAATTATTTTCTTTCTACTAATTTAAAAGAAAACAAGTTAAGGGCCAATCATGGGCCAAAATCGTAAAACTAACCGGCGTATTGGAAAAAAAAAGTTTTGCCTGTATAAATCCCTGTTTTAAACAAAGGTATAGAATTGTCCCGAGTTAAGAATGTACAACCTAAAAAAGCAATGATACTGCTGCCATAGGACACTTTTGTTGTGGCTAAATCTGTCATCTGCGCGTGTCAGAATGAAATCTAAGGACTCAGGTTACAAGTTGTCAATCAGGTATGCAAGATAGATACAACTGTATGCTGGTTCAGATTTCTGCTTATCATGTATAGTCACTATGTGTGTGTGTGTGTCAGAGGAAAGTTCTGTCACGCATGAGAGGAGGGCTGAGTCACCAGGTGTGGAGTCCATGTGACTAAGTGCCTAATTCATGAAAGTATGTGCCCTTTAATAGATCGGTTCTCTCAACCAAGTGTTTGTGCCATGGTGTGGATGAATATTTCATATGGGCTAGTGAAGGGTGTCAGGTGTTCACTCCCTTTCGCTCTTGATTCATTTTTGAGCCCTGGGAGTGGTGCATTCATCAGGTGCTGACAAATGTTTTAGTGTCACTGTGGTTACCAGTCCCTATATGCCCTCTAGACCTGACTGTGTTCCTGGAATGTGACCTTGAAATGGAGCATTAAGTGTTTAAAATCAAATCAAAATTGACAATATTTTATAAATGCAATATATCAGTGCTTATTATTAATGATGCCCTTATCAATCAATCAATCATTCAATCAATCAATTTATCAATCAATTCATCAATCAATCAGTCAATCAATCATTCAATCAGTCAATCAACCGATCAATCAATCAACTGTCAAATGAACTGTCAAAATATTCATTCATTCATTCATTTTCCTTCGGCTTAGTCCCTGATAGAGGTCGCCACAGTGGAATGAACCGCCAACTATTCCAGCATATGTTTTACGCAGCAGATGAACTTCCAGCCACAATCCAGTACTGGGAAACACCCATCACACTCACATTTACACTCATACACTTTGGTTAATTAAGTCTACCCAATTCATATAGCGCATATCTTTGGACTGTGGGGGAAACCGGAGCACCAGGAGGAAACCCACTCCAACACAGGGAGAACATGCAAACTCCACACAGAAATGCCAACTGACCCAGCCGGGACTTTAACCAGCGACCTTCTTGCTGTGAGGCGACAGTGATAACCACTGAACCACCGTGCCGCCCTCCGCCAAAATATATAAAATACAAAATAAAATATAAAGGACAAATATAAGGCAATTAATGTATCCAACCCACTTTGCTTCAGGTGTTCTGATCGCTGAAGTTTCTTTGGTTGTCTTGCAATCACTGTTTGAGAACCACTGACCTGCAAAGCGACTTTTGACCGCATTTTTGACCCCAGTTTTGACCAGTCAAAGAATGACCTCTGAACTTATTGATTGACTTCAAAAGACACAAAAATTTAAAAGTGCAGTTTTTGAAAGCTGCCTGAAGACCTAAAGTAATTCTGCATACCGAAAGACAAATCTGTAAACATACATTAGACATATATTCTGCTTGTTAAATGTTTTTTATTTGAAACAATTCTTAAACAATACCAACTATTAATCTAAAAACATCCTGAAGGAGAATGTCCGGCCATCTGTTAGAGACCTCAAGCTGAAGCAAACTTGGGTTCTGCAGCAAAGACAATGATCCAAAGCACAGAAGCAAGTCCACCTGAATGGCTGATGGAAAACTAAATTAAAACTTTGGAGTGGCCTAGTCAAAGTCCTGACCTGAATCCGATTGAGCTGCTGTGGCATGACCTTAAAATGGCAGTTCACGCTAGAAAATGTGCCTGAATTTAAACAATTCTGCAAAGATGAGTGGGCCAAAAATCCTCCACGGCGCTGTAACAGACTCATTGCAAGTTATCACAAAAATTTAAAGTGCACAGTTTTTGAAAGCTGCCTGAAGACCTAAAGTAATTCTGCATACCGAAAGACAAATCTGTAAACATACATTACACATATATTCTGCTTGTTAAATGTTTTTATTTGAAAAAATTCTTTAAAATGTTCTAAGAAACATAGTTATATGTACAGTACGTACATGGGGAGCAATTTCAATTAAATACTTAAATTAGGAAATGTCAGTTATAGTAATGACATCATCTCTACACATTATGTAAACAGACATTGTTATTGTAACTCGGTAATACATTATATAATATTAATATAGAGTGTACAGTGGTTTTCCCAATACTGGGTTGTGGCTGGAAGGGCATCTGCTGCGTAAAACATATGCTGGAATAGTTGGCGGTTCATTCTTCTGAAACAGAGACTAAGCTGAAGGAAAATGAATGAATGAATGAATGAATAAGTATACAGTGGTGTGAAAAAGTGTCTGCCTCCTTACTGATTTCTTACCTTTTCTATGTTTGTCACACTTTAATGTTTAATTTCTCTAGCCACACTCAAGCCTGATTACTGCCACACCTGTTCGCATTCACATAAATAGTACTTGACAAATCACTTAAATAGTGCCTGACAAAGTGAAGTAGACCAAAAGATCCTCAAAATGTACACGCCATACCAGTGTAATGATCCAAAGAAATTCAAAAACAAATGATAAAGAAAATAATTGACATCTAGTAGTCTGGATAAGGTTATAAAGCCATTTCTAAAGCTTTGGAACTGCAGCAAACCACAGTTAGATCCATTATCTACAAATGGCAAAAACATAGAACAGTAGAAAACCTTCCCATGAGTGGCCGTCTGAGCAAAATTACCCCAAGAGCCCAGCGACAACTCATCTAAGAGGTCACAAAAGACCCCACAACAACATCCAAATAACTGCAGGCCTCACTAAAAATTGGACTGACGAGACAAAGGTTGAACTTTTTGGAAGGTCTGTGTCCCATTATGTGTGGCGTAAAAGTAACAGCGCATTTCAGAATAAGAACATCATACCAACAGTAAAATGTGGTGGTGGTAGTGTGAAGGTCTGGGGCTGTTTTGTGCTTCAGAACCTGGAAGACTTGCTGTGATAAATGGAACCATGAATTCTGCTGTGTACCAAAATGCACATCATGATTTTGCCAAGTACGATGCGATCTTGTATTAACATCTATGTTGATCCTGGAAGATAATTTTTTTTCGAAAATGTAATTCATACCTATTCCCTACCCCTTTGACCCAACCATAACTATAAATTATTCCCAAAATCAGAGGGGAATAATAGTTGGATAACAATCATGTAGAAGTGCACAAACCTAACTGTAAGCCTAAACTTAACATAAACTGTAAACGGATCCCTTAATTCTGATTGGCTGATTAGAATGTTGTTCCAGGATCAACATAGATGTTAATCCTGGAACATGTCCTACTTGGTGAAATCAGGTTGGCGGCACCAAAATATCCTGAAGGAGAATGTCCGGCTACCTGTTAGTGACCTCAAGTTGAAGCAAACAGAAGACAAGTCCACTTCTGAATGGCTGAAGAAAAACAAAATGAAAACATTGGAGTGGCCTAGTCAAAGTCCTGACCTGAATCCAACTGAGTTGAATACTTAAATTTGTTTGAGGATCTGAAACATTAAAATGTGACAAACATGCAAAACAATAAGAAATCAGTACATAACATTATATATAAATATATTATTATATATAGGCTACAGTATATACAAACTTAAATTGCAGTTTGTCTTTTAATCTCAATCTAAAAAAGCTTAAATTAGGCTACTTTATTAGGTTATTTCTGAGCACTGGTATTTAATTTAGGATATTTACGCTTTCCTGTAGGTGTATTCTATGTTACATTTTTAAAGATCATGTATACTTTGGACTTTTGGATTCGTCTGTAATTCATGCAGATTCACTGATATGACTCCTCAAATATATGCCTGATTATATCCCATGGCAACAGAGTAGCGACTCTAAGAGTGTTGTGGGAAGAGAATCAGGATGTCAGACATGTTTTCAGCCTTACGCCATTGTTAGAAACTGGCCTTCAGGGGTCTGTGACTCAGCAACAGGTGTGAAATTAAAAGAAAAAAAATAACCAGTGTGTTTTTTTTAGCCTCAATCATATGGCTCAAGTTAGTAAACTGCATAAGCCTTACAGCTGTTCAGTGCACATGCTAAAAAATTAATGACCATCTGTATGTTCACTTGGTTTTGCAAAGCTTATGTCTTTAGCTGAGCAGAAGATCTAGATGTTCTTTATTTTTCAGAATAGTCAACATTTGCTTGACCAATATTACGTACTGTATAATCTTATTATTTGGAGGACATTAATGTTTGATATTTTGAGCCGATCGTATTCATTTATGTCTGCTAACAATGAAATGCATGACAATGAAAAGAACTTGACCCAGCAGGCACAGGATGTCAACATGATGTCAGATTGACGTTGTACCCCAATGTCTTGGGGACATTGCATTTTGTTTGGAAATGAAAATCGGGTTGACTTCAGAACCCAACGTCCAACCTCAATGTCAATGTCTAACGTCCAACCTCAAACCAACCAAATATCAACATCTAAAGATGTTACAGCTTGTCGTTGTGTGGTTGCCATACCTGATGAATAAATGTCAGTATTTGACATCAATATGACGTTGGTTTAAGATGTTGGCTTGATGATTTTGGGCACTTTCCAACACAACCTAGAATCAACCAAATATCAACGTCATTTGCCATCGTTTTTGGACGTCAAAATAATGTTGTCCTTAGACACATTGAATTTTTTCTGACGTCACGACCTAAATCTAACCTAATATTAACATCTTATGACGTTGTGTGCCTGCTGGGGAATGTGTGGTAGTGTGTGACCCACTGTTGTTTAGAATATGATCTCCAGTTCTTCCTCTAAATCATTTACTAGTGTTTTAAAATCGACTAAAAATGATAAAAATCTGCTATTTTTAATTAAAATTTTAACTGTTACTTCTCAATGTTTTAAAAGCAAATGAAATCGTTAACTTTTAGATGTTCCGCACTTCATTGCTTTCTTATATGTTTTTAAAATCAAGGCAAAAAATTGCGTTTTCTGGCCTTTGCTCACTTTGCTGGGTTGCCAGATGTTGGTAACAAATAAGGTATCAGTCAAAACCCATAGATTAAATAACAAATCACAAGTCTTATGTATCACATAACTGACTTAGTTAATAAAATTAGCTCATCTGCAGGACCAGATAGAATCTGCTGACTTTTTTCATTCTCTATTTCATTCATTCATTCATTCATTTTCTTTTCGGCTTAGTCCCTTTATTAATCAGGTGGTCGCCACAGCGGAATGAACCTCCAACTTATCCAGCATATGTTTTACGCAGCGGATGCCCTTCCAGCTGCAATCCATTACTGGGAAACACCCATACACTCCCATTCACACACATACACTACAGACAAAGTGGCTCAGTGGTTAGCACGGTCGCCTCACAGCAAGAAGGTCGCTGGTTCGAGTCCCGGCTGGGTCAGTTGGCGTTTCTGTGTGGAGTTTGCATGTTCTCCCCGTGTTGACGTGGGTTTCCTCCGGGTGCTCCGGTTTCCCCCACAGTCCAAAGACATGCGCTATAGGTGAATTGGATCGACTAAGTTGGATGTAGTGTACAAGTGTGTGTGTGAATGTGAGAGTGTATGGGTGTTTCCCAGTACTGGGTTGCAGCTGGAAGAGCATCCGCTGCATAAACATATGCTGGAACAGTTGGCGGTTCATTCCGCTGTGGCGACCAATAATAAATAAGGGACTAAGCCGAAGGAAAATTAATGAATTGCATGTCAGTAATCGGTTAGATATTTTATCCAATATCTTATACTTTTTGGAAATAAAGTCAGAAACACATTTATCAGTATAGCTGTGGTGAATACAGTATGCAGAAATTTAGACATGCATATACTTCCTGGCTATTTGATGCCATTGTTTTCTTAAAAATGTAGAAATTCAAAGTAAAACAAAACAAAAACAGCCAACATCGCAGGCTTTTCTGTGTGTGTTTTTATCAATTGTGGTTGTAAAACAGTTGCAGTAAATCACTCCTTAAGGGTGGGGAAGACACTCTGAGATACTAAGGCTCAAAGGTAAAACAAATCCCATCTGACCAGCTTTTCAGAATTAGTCCATGAAAAACACAGAAGCAGTAGTACAGAACATTTGTATATTAAAGACAAATGATTTGAAATAAATGAACATCAGAAACATTTCAAGTAGATATACACTCAAAAATGACTTTTGCTGCTTGTTCAAACTACTTATTTCAAATGAGTTGAAACAACACAAGCCTTAAGATTTTTGGTGGACAACTTAATTGTTTTGTGTTCAATCCACTTAAAGGAGACCAAATTTCCCCTTTTTTACAAGTTGCCTTGAACTGTGCCGAAGTGCACTTGACCCCTTTCCCCTCTCCCCCGACGGCCTGCACTCACACTGCATTTTACCTTCCGAGCCAGAGCACACTTATGTCATCGATGATGCGACATTGCTTTAGTTATATCATTTTGTATTATTTGTAGTCGTTTGGGATGCAGTGACACACAGTCAAATATTTTGCAAAACAGATCCACCACCTTTGACGCTCATAAATTATCATGAAAGTCCTCGTGCTGCAGGTATTAGGAGGTTTGCTGAAGGTGCAGCTGACGTGCAGCGAGGGGTTTGTATCTTTAATAAACTACGACAGTTCGTGTTCATTGAAAAATAAGAATGATTAATAAATCCATATGAAAGTCACTTAGAAAATGACGTTGCGTCGCAGTTTCGCGCTATGCCTTTCACTCACACTACAAGCGTACTGCGCCAAAGCCCAACCGAACTGCGCTTTGGCACACCTCTTGCAACCGGGCCAGGGCCGGCCAACTGAACCATGCCTGGGCCCGATTCGGAGCACTCACACTTGTCAAACGAACCAGAAAACGCGCCCGGGCAGCCGGATAGCCTAGTGTGAGTGCACCCTAAGTCTCTAATGTCCCTATAGCAGAGGTGTCCAAACTCGGTCCTGGAGGGCCGGTGTCCTGGAGAGTTGAGCTCCAACCCTAATCAAACACACCTGAACCAGCTAATCAAGCTCTTACTAGATATACTAGAAACGTCCTGGCAGGTGTGTTGAAGCAAGTTGGAGCTAAACTCAGCAGAACACCGGCCCTCCAGGACCGAGTTTGGACACCCCTGCCCTAGAGTGTTTATGTGAAGTTTCAGCTCAACATACCCCACAAATAATGTTTTATAACTCTTTGAAACTGCCCTTTTCAGGCTTTGATCCTAATTGTGCTGTTTTGGTGACTGTCGCTTTAAATTAAAATGAGATTGTGCTCTTTTCAAAAGAGGGCGGAGCTACAAATGCCTGTGTGTCAGCATATTGTCAGATTCAAAAACAAGACAAATTTCTTATGCTAATGAGGGAGAGATGGTCACTAATGGGCGGGGCTTTCCCCCTCTGATGACATGTACAAAGGGCGAATGTCAATCAAAGTGTTTCTGCAGACTGTTTTAATCAAATGTGATTATAAAAAGTCAAATTAATACATTTGTACTATTAAAAGCTGGTTATATTCACAGACTGTTCCCACACAACTGTGTTTGAAGCCCTTATAAAACTGATTTTTGCATAATAGGTCCCCTTTAAATTTGTAAAAAAAGATCGCTTAACCAGTTTGTGTTGACACAACATGAAGGAATTGTCTGGATTTACATGTTTTACAGCGTATGCAGCTGTGTTACAGCCATCATTTACAATAACAGTGCAATCCCGCAATAAAAGCAGTGTGTATAATCTGTCAGTGTATTATTTAAATAATGTCATTCATTCATTTTCTTTTCGGCTTAGTCCCTTTATTAATCAGGAGTCGCCACAGCGGAATGAACCGCCAACTTATCCAGCATATGTTTTACGCATTGGATGCCCTTCCAGCTGCAACCCATCACTGGGAAACATCCATACACACTCATTCACACACATACACCACGGACAATTTAGCTTATTCAATTCCCCTATAGCACGTCTTTGGACTTGTGGGGGAAACCGGAGCACCCGGAGGAAACCCACATGAACACAGGGAGAACATGCAAACTCCACACAGAAATGCCAACTGACCCAGCCGAGGCTCGAACCAGCGACCTTCTTGCTGTGAGGCGATCATGCTACCCACTGCACCACCGTGTAGCCCTAAATAATGTCACTTGGTTTTAAATAGTGCTAAAATAATCAGTTCGATTAACGAATGATCTTTCTGCATACTAATGGACTTGCAGTGTGCACTCAATAGAGTGTTGTACAAGCCCAAATCAGAAAAAGTTTGGATAGCATGAAAAACGCAAATAAAAAAAGATAGTAATGATTTCCAAATTTACTTTGACTTGTATTTCATTGCAGACAATATGAACACAAAATATTTCATGTTTTGTCTGGTCAACTTACTTTCATTTGTAAATATATGTCCTTCTTCTGTCATTCAGACCTGCAACACATTCCAAAAAAAGTTGGAACAGGAGCAATTTAGGGCTAGTAATCAGGTAAATTGGTTAAATAATGATGTGATTTGAAACAGGTGATGTCAACAGGTGATTGTAATTATGATTTGGTACAAAATCAGCATCCAAGAAAGGTCTCGTCCTTAAGGAGCAAAGATGGGCCGAGGATCGCCAGTTTGCCAACAAATATGTGAGAAAATGATTGAAATGTTTAAAAACAATGTTCCTCAAAGAAAGATTGGAAGACATTTGGATATTTCACCTTCAACAGTCCATAACATCATTAAAATATACACATTACAAGGTCCTGGCTGCGGAGGAAGAGGATACAGGTGCTTGACTGGCCTGCCTGCAGTCCCGACCTGGCGCCAATACAGAATGTGTGGTGCATTTTAAAGCACAAAATGCGACAACGAAGACCCCGTACTGTTGCCCACCTTAAGACATGTTTGCAGGAAGAATGGGACAAAATGACACCTGAAACACTTCATCACTTGTGTCTTCAGTCCTTAAACATCTTTTAAGTGTTGTAAAAAGGAATGGCAACATTACAAAGTGGTCAATGCTTTACTGTTCTAACTTTTTTTTTTATGTGTTGCAAGAATCAAAATTGAAATACGGGTTTATTTTGAAAAAATAAAATAAAATAAAATAAAAATCATGAGGAACACATTAAATAATGTTTGTTGTATTGTCTGCAATGAAATACAAGTCAAAGTAAATTTAGAAATCACTATTTTCTTTTTATTTGCGTTTTCCATACTCTCCCAACTTTTTCTGATTTGGGGTTGTACAGCTACGCAGTCAATCATAGGTTGAACTCTGGAATGTGTAACAACAGTTTATGAACAAGGGTGTAACCAACCATGCAACCTTTGCGCAGACAAAACACACGTCTGTGAAAGCCTCAATTGTTTTTTTGGCTGCTCTGTGAAGCTTTTTAAAAGTCATAAACAACAAATCCTTCACACTCGGGAACTCAGGAGAACACCGTGTGTGTATATGAGTCGATTGAATTTCAATCAGTGTGTATTGCGCTGTTGCTTTAAGTGGATTAGGGCCCTTGATAGAGTATATTAAATGTGGTTTGGCATTTTCTCTTCCCATAACTCCAAAGAACCGTTTGAAGGACAGACTATCAATAGAGACGTAATTATATAATGCACAGGATGAATGGGTTGCCAAGAAGCACAAATGAATGACATGGTGACACAGTGGAACATCAGATAGCTGTACGTTTATTCAGATTTAATTGAACGTATTTGTGAATTAGTTGTTATTTTAAAGTGACAGCCCATCCAATAATTAAACACTCGGCAACTTATCCAGCATATGTTTTACGCAGCGGATGCCCTTCCAGCCGCAACCCATCTCTGGGAAACATCCATACACACCCATTCACACTCATACACTACGGACAATTTTAGCTTACCCAATTCACCTATACGGCATGTCTTTGGACTTGTGGGGGAAACCGGAGCACCCGGAGGAAACCCACGCGAACACGGGGAGAACATGCAAACTCCACACAGAAATGCCAACTGACCCAGCCAAGGCTCGAACCAGCGACCTTCTTGCTGTAAGGCGAACGTGCTACCCACTGCGCCACCGCGTCGCCCGTGTAAAATCTTTACTATTTTAAATAACTGTTTTCTATATGAATATATTCGTTCATTTTCCTTCGGCTTGGGCCCTTTATTAATCAGGGGTCGCCACAGCAGAATGAGCTGCCAACTTATCCAGCATATGTTTTAAACAGTGGATGCCCTTCCAGCTGCAACCCAGTACTGGGAAACATCCACACACACTCATTCACAAACATACACTACGGCCAATTTAGCTTATTCAATTCACCTATAGCGCATGTCTTTGGACTGTGGGGGAAACCAGAGCACCCGGAGGAAACCCACACCAACATGGGGAGAACATGCAGACTCTACACAGAATTGCCAACTGACCCAGCCGAGGCTCGAACCAGCGACCTTCTTGCTGTGAGGCGACCGTGCTAACCACTGAGTCACCGTGTCGCCCGCTATGAATATATTCATTCATTCATTCATTTTCTTTTCGGCTTAGTCCCTTTATTAATCTGGGCTCACCACAGCGGAATGAACCGCCAACTTATCCAGCATATGTATTATGCAGCGGATACCCTTCCAGCTGCAACCCATCACTGGGAAACACCCATACACACACATACGCTACGGACAATTTACCTTACCCAATTCACCTATAGAGCATGTCTTTGGACTGTGGGGGAAACCGGAGCACCCGGAGGAAACCCACGCGAACACGGGGAGAACATGCAAACTCCACACAGAAATGCCAACTGATCCAGCCGAGGCTCGAACCAGCGACCTTCTTGCTTTGAGGCGATCGTGCTAACCACTGAGCCACCGTGTTGCCCGCTATGAACATATTGTAAAATGTAATTTATTCCCATGATTTTAAAGCTGAATTTCTAGCATCATTACTCAGTCACATTATCCTTCGGAAAGTATTCTAATATGCTGATTCCTGTTAAAGAAAAAGCTAATAATAATAATAATAATGATAATCATTATCATTATCATTATTGGGGCAGCACGGTGGCGTAGTGGGTAGCACAATCGCCTCACAGCAAGAAAGTCGCTGGTTCGAGTCCCAGCTGGGTCAGTTGGCATTTTTGTGTGGAATTTGCATGTTCTCCCCTTGTTCGTGTGGGTTTCCTCCGGGTGCTCCGGGCTCTCTGTCTATAAGTGAATTGGGTAAACTAAATTGCCCGTAGTGTATGAGTGTGTGTGTGAGAATGTGAGAGTGTATGGGTGTTTCCCAGTACTAGGTTGCGGCTGGAAGGGCATCCGCTGCGTAAAACATATGCTGGAATAGTTGGCGGTTCATCCCGCTGTGGCGACCTCTGACAAATCAGAGACTAAGCCGAAGGAAAATGAATGAATGAATAAATGTAATTTTTGTTGGTTGAAGTACGCTATTCCTTTAACAATATTTCCTAACTGATTTTATTGGTGCAATCAAACACATTTTGCATAATTCAGTCATTTAAATTGATCATCCACAACTATTGTGAAAATTCATGCTGTTCTGAAGCATGCAGACAGTAGGTAGTAGCGCGTTTGTACAGTAGACAGTTGGTATAAGCACTCTGGGATGTGTTATTTATATATTAGTTATATTTATATAGGGCGACACGTTGGCGCTGTGGGTAGCACGATCGCCTCACAGCAAGAAGGTCACTGGTTCAAGCCTCGGCTTAGTCAGTTGGCATTTCTGTGTGGAGTTTGCATGTTCTCCCCGTGTTCGCGTGGGTTTCCTCCGGGTGTTCCGGTTTCCCCCACAAGTCCAAAGACATGCGCTATAGGTGAATTGGGTAACTACATTGTCCGTAGTGTATGTGTGTGAATGTGAGTGTATGGGTGTTTCCCAGTGATGGGTTGCAGCTGGAAGGGCATCTGCTGTGTAAAACATATGCTGGATAAGTTGGCGGTTCATTCCGCTGTGGCGACCCCAGATTAATAAAGGGACTACGCCGAAAAGAAAATGAATGAATGAATGAATGATGTTTATATAAGATAACATGGCTGAAAAAGTGACAATGCACCAAGTCCAACTTGGGTATAGACCATTTCAATGGGGTCATGTCTTTGGCCCATGAACATTTCCTGCTTGTTATCAAACTGTAACAAGAGGCAATTCAATCATAACCTAATGTTAAAACAACTATCATAACATTATTTACCTTTATGTGACTCTTTTTGGATTCTCAGAAGCTTTAGAAATTAAAAATGTAAAACAGGAAATACATTGGGACCATTGTTTTTGTTTACATCCCTCAAAATGGTCTTAGCCTAGGCTTCCTACGCTTTGTCACTTTTTTCTGCAGTGAACATTCATTCATTCATTTTCTTTTTGGCTTAGTCCCTTTATTAATCAGGGGTCGCCACAGCGGAATGAACCGCCAACTTATCCAGCATATGTTTTACGCAGCGGATGCCCTTCCAGCTGCAACCCATCACTGGGAAACATCCAAACACACTCATTCACACACATTCACTACGGACAATTTAAAATAAATATTATTTAAAATAAATACAAGGATTTCAGCAAATGCTACTTCTTTCTTTGACAGAACACTGCTATATATGAATCATATTTCTTTCTTTGACAGAACACTGGAGCGCGATGGTCCCGCTTTTTCTGATTGGTCGGTCTGGCGTTCTCTTCAAGTTGACAAAACTACAGCGATGCGCGTCTTCTCATTGGTTGAAAGAGTTCCAAGCGGGGCCAGCAGGTAACCGCTCGGCCAATCAAAACGCTTCTCTCATGTTGTCCTAGAGACCGTGGTATTTCAGTCTACCACATCCTTATATTTACATTTCAGAGAGTGTCATTCGGAAAAACTGTCTGTGTCAGAGGTTCACCCAAACAGTAAAGTCTTTTCTTCGAACGCGGAAGTACAGCAGCCTTCTTCTTAAACATTTGTTGTGTATACTATACCGTGTATGTGTGTGTAGTGTTGCGTGTGTGTGTGTGTGTGTGTATTAAATATTAGCCCAGCCCAGCAGCCCTTCCTATTTCCCCTCCCTTTCCACCAACAGTCTCAGTCGGCTCGCCCGCAGCACTTGCGTTCTCTCGGCCAGGGTTTACTTCAGAGATGGCTGCGAAAGTGTGTAGATCGGTCCTTCTACTGTCCCGGAGCAGCGGAGCCGTAGCCTCGTCGGTTTATCCCGCGTTCGGTGTCTCCTCACAGCGGCTCCGTCACACAAAAACGGTGAGTCCACGGAATGGAAACCGAGCATGAGAGCTGCTGCCGCCGCCGCTGCTGCTATCTGGACAAGGGGAGGGTTGTGGAAGGAAAGATAAGGGGGCTGGGTTCTTCTCTCTGTTGAGGGCATGATAAAAAAACAACAACCAGCCAAGGAAGTGTTTTGGGACGTTTCTCTCCGCATTGAGTGTTGTCGTGCACTGCACGGTGATGATCAGCAGTGCTGCATCATTAACCAGTGCACTTTCAGTACGAGACGTCCCGTTTACCGGAGGCAGGCGCTTCGTACAGTCGGTGTCATGGCTTGACTCGTGTATGTACATTACATTTTAACTTTCTATGCGTGCCACAGACGCACACGCGAGCGGCCGGACGCGCTCCTGTTCGGTGCAGTCCCTTCCAGGGTAACCTTGAAAGCAACAGTGGTCTCAACTTTAACTGCACGCACAACTCCGAGACCCATCATGCGCTCTTCGTGATTGATTACGTGGCATTGTATCGCCTCACTGATTCCAACCATGTAATGTAATGTGTTCCTTCAAGCTGCCTTTCTGAACTGGACTGATCAAGCGTGCTTGATCCACTGCAGTGTCCGACTGTGTGTGTGTGTGTGGTGTGTAGGCTACTGATATGCGATGAGAGAGTGACAGTGCGGCACGAATCTTGTGTTCACACAGGACGTTAGGTTCAAGCGTTCACCAGACGTGTTTTTAAAACTTAAAAAGAACTATTCATAACTTGACGCGCCGTCCTAAATCGCAACGCAATCGGCTGCCTGGCGCATGCGTAGTCAGACAACAAATAAATAATAAACAGCGCTGACATACGTACAGTGAGAACGCCCCCTGCTCGTCTCGAGTACTGTCATTTTGGGGGGTAGAAGGGAGAAGGGAAGGCTCACAGGCAATGCATGTTCGCTTCAGTTCTTCGTTTAATTATGTCACTCCTCTTTTACTCTCGCACCCCTCCCTTCCTTTCTGCGGGTGTTTCCCGTTTCCAGCGGCAAGCCTGTGGGTTTTCCTTTGAGCAAACTCCTCCAGTGCGCATTGCTCAATGGCGTTCCTGCGTGTTTTGGAAACCTCTCAGCTGGAGAAAAATCACTCGGGCAGTCCTCGGCACACCATCATAGCTTTTCATTTGTTCCTCATCCATGACTTTATAGTGGGAGAAAATAAAAAGAATGTGAGGAGCCAGGCTTATAGTTCCCCTTCATTGAAGTGCTATCATAAACGTATCTGTTTATGGATGCTAGCATAGCATAGATTGAAAGATAAGTTCTTTCTGATTTACTCATTAACAAACTGCTGTGGTAATGCCTTTAGTCTGTGAAGTACCTTACTTTACTGACTTCATTATCAAAGCACATTTAGTTTTTTTGGACAAAAGATAGCATAGGGAATCACATAGCATGTGGGTAATACTGTAATATATTATGTAGCTTATAGAATTATACTTTGTCCATACTTGCACTGTAATTGTTAACATAGGTGCTAGAGATTGCTGTGGCACCCCTCAGTAAAAATGTATTTTTAAAAATAAATAAATATATATATATATAAGTAAAACATATTCTAGTAATCCGACATTAATGTCTTTACAAGCTTTGGGCCATCTGAACCCCCCAGTGAAGAACTTGCTTATTAAAGTTTATTGGTGAATTGACATTGATTTTTTTTTTTTTTTAAACAAAGCTCACAGTGTCTGTCCACTGGCAGTGAGTGCCAGTGATTTTATCCAAAACTTCACAAATTCACATCCATCTAGTCTGAATTGTATTTACAATATGGGTGTATTTTTGAAGCTACTGAAAAGTCTAAAGAGGCATTATAAAAACTGCCACTTTGATTATGCAGTAGTACACTCACTCACTCACTCCCCTTTGGCATATGCCCTATTTTAAAGAGGCTATTATTTTAATAGCAATCAATTCAAATTCAAATTAATTCTTTAAAATAATTTAAAATATTAGTTCACCCAAAAAATGAAAATTCTGTTATTACATGCCCACATGTCGTTTCAATCCCCTGAGACCTTTTGTTCATGTTTGGAACACAAATTAAGATCAATTAGATCAAGTCCAAGAGCTGTTTGACCCTCTGAGATTCAACGTTCAGAAAAGGAACCAAAACATTATCAACATTCCATGTGACTTCAGTGGTTCAAATTTAATCATATGAAGCTCCAAGAACACTTTTGTGCACCATAAAATGTAAAAATTACCTTGTTTGCCTGTTCTCTTTTCAGCTGTGGAATGTACTGGTGCGCATTCACTTTGGCCAATACAATGTTTCCATGTTGCGCTGCAAACTCTAATGGCAATATGTTGTATTGTATGTAGTAAACTCATACCCAGACAACCTGACAAGGAAGAGAAAACATTGCCGAACAAAGTGGTGTTTTTTTTGGTGCACAAAATTGTTCTTGGAGCTTCGTATGATTACACCTGAACCACTGAAGTCACATGGAATGTTTTGACAATGTTTTTGGTTCCTTTTCTGGACTTTGTACTAGGGCTGCACAATATATCGTTTCAGCATCGATATCGCAATGTGTGCCTTCGCAATAGTCACATCGCAGCATCTGCAATGTGGAGTTGGGATTATTATTGTTGATCAGCAATGAAGAATGTACAATGTTTACATTTTACATTACATTTGATTATTCAATAGGGGCAGGACAAAATAGCGATATGCATGAGGTGGGGCTTCTCGTAATGGCGGATCGAACATATATCAATGTTGCAATTCTAAGAAATATATGTGCTGTTAATAAAAGAAATACATCTTATAACTTTTTGATGCATTTTTCCCTCTTCATTTACAAATATCGTGGATGCTTTTCTTGTGATATATCACTGATATCGTAATCTATCATTATTGGGGGCAAAATATCATGATAGCATCGTATTGCGTTACTGTACCTGAATATCTGACTACTTGTTTAACTTTTATCTTTGCTCTATCTTATTCATTTATTATTGCAATGTCTTTGATTCACTCCTCTACAAGATTATTCCAATCAAAGTTAATGATTTTATTCCAAATAGAGCTATTCTGGCGAAATTGTATTCATATCGCAATATAAATCGCAGCAAAATGAAATATTCGCAATGTCAGATTTTTCCAATATCGTGCAGCACTACTTTGAACATCTCATGACCCTTGCTGTCTATGAAGGGTCAGAGAGCTCTCAGATGTAATCTAAAATATCTCAATTTGTGTTCTAAAGATGAACAAAGGTCTCGGGATTTGAGTGACATGTGGGCGAGCAATTTATAACAGAATTTACATTTTTGGGTGAACTAATCTATAAGGTACTTTTATACATTCTTTAAATTCCATGACATTAATTTGGCCATCCGACAGAGTACTATGGTACTATCACTTATGGTTGCCCCTCAAAAATCTACTTCATATGGATTCTCTTGCCAAATATATAGTTGGCTTAAAATTCGCTGTCTGAATTCGAACTAGTATTTGCTTTTGATGCAAATGTGTCAGAAATAATCTTAGCTTTGTACCCAATAATGTTTAGATTGGCAACGAATAACACCAGGAGACATCCAAGCCCTTTTATGGATTAGGCAATCCAAGGTTGATCATGAATCTCTTGGTTCATGTGTTTATTTCTCTTTGGAGATTATTATTTGTGGCTGTGTTGGCATTTATCGTGTTCTCTAGTCTAAACCAAGCAAGCATGGCCTCTTACAGTGCTTGGCACAAACCTGTCAGACTAAGATACCGCAGTGACAGGTCTCTGACAGCAGGGCCATACTGGCTTCATCTGTTCATCACATGCTGCCCGAGCACCAAGTCTCAAAGCGCTGTTTTATCATGAAACATCCAAAGCGCAGCTGCGAGGTGTTTAACGAATTGCTACAGCACGTTTTCCCTAAGGACTGATCGCTTTTGTAGAAATAACAAGGCTTTGAGTGTCTAAAAAACACTTTGAACCTTAGCTGGACACGAGTACTGGAGAGGGTCATAGTAAAACAACTTCCTCTTGGATTTAGCTGAGATGCCAGTCGTGGTGTCAGATGTTTAGCCCGGCTCTGATGTCAGACCCTTGAGATGTGCACTTAACTGTTGTTGGCTTTCTGCTTACTCACCTGTTCACTAAAAGCCTATGTTTCGAATGTGGACACATACAGAGATTGCTGAAGAATAAAATATAGTAATAATATCTAAAGAAGTACATCACCTGCTGAACTCTGTGGTCCACTCCATTTGGCAACTCTTTTTTTTTTTTTTTTTTTTTTTCTGAGCAGCAGATTGTTGAGTTTAATCTGTTGCTTCAAGCATATGCCGAGGGTGAACCAGCCGCAGGGAATGGCTGTGAAGTCTAGGAGGTTTGTCCCATTGCATATTTTAGAGATGAAATAAGTAACCTGCAGCATGAGTTTCCTTACATCTGGACTGGAGTCATACATTCTGTAGAGTCATCTTTCATTTTCATACTAGCCTTTGTACATCATTAATGCTGTATTAAAACAAAGCTAGTGGAAATACTTGAGTAGGGTTGACCAAAGAATTGATACTGAAATTTTAAAACCATCAATACCTTGCTAAGATTTGAGCACTGTTGAGAACGTTCTTTAACACCGCTGATTGGCTATTGTGTTACATGATCTACAATTATGACTGTGATTGGCTCTGAAGGTCATTACTTCACCACTCTTCATCGCTGTTCACCAGGGGCGTTGCTGGCCGGTTGTCATGGACGAAAGTGAATAGCGCGGGGGGAGGGGTGATGTGTTGTGGACGAAAGTGAATTGAAAGGGCATTGGGGGAGGGGGGGTTGTGTGGTTGTGGACCCTTAGAATTCACTAAGTACGAACACCGATACATGAACATGAGCATTTGACAGCTGCATCTATCCATCACTGGATCTCTCATATATCTGCTCAATTACGGATAAGCTGATAGACGCCACTTTCAAATGGCCATTCAGCAGTGTTTAGGAACTGCTCAATGGCAGCCGAATGTCGATTGATACCGAAGTCGATACTTTTAAGAACTCTACTTGTGAGGTCTATTATTGCTGTATAATCAGGGATCAAATTGGTCCAGATTTGGAAATCCCATGTTTTGCTATCCAGGATTAACTGATCTATCTTACTTTTATGACAGTTTTTAAAGGAACATTGATTGGGTTGGATCACTGTGATCCAAATCCCAAATTTCAGGATTACCAAATCCTGTTTACCAGAGTCTTAAATGGAACCAACAGTGTAACCTACTGGCTTAGCAAAGAACAACAGGTAGGCAAAATACCAGTGGCCACAAACAGCCATTGTTTGTTTTAATGGTAAGAAGCAGAAACACTGCAATCAGCAAACATAAAAAAAAAAATTTGTTTGCTCTAATACAATACTGCTTTGATGTTGTTTTGTTGTTGTTGTTTACCATATCTCATTAGATGTGACATGCTTCATATAGGCTTCAAATATGAGGGATTTATATATCATCAGTAACCATTAAGTTTGTGATCATTCACTTAAAAAATAAAACTTTTTTTTATTTTATTTGGTTCGGAAAAATCACAACTGAATCCTCCCTTCTGATGGGATCAGGATAATCCTGTTTTTTGTTTTGGATCAAATAGATCCCAATCTGAGTTCAAAGTTTTGAATAACCCAAAGGGCAGGTTTGATCCAAATCAAATGTAATCAAATGTAATGGTCTGATCTTAGTTCAAAATCCCTCTGTTACTTTTGAAAAACCCATTTCCAAGATTTGTTCCAATTCGTGATCCAAAATCCCACTGGATTACTTTTGAAAAACTGGGCCCAGATGATTACATGCCAGTGATCACATATCGATAGTTAAAGCAACTCAAGGATAAATAAAAAGTATGTTTTTCTATAGGCATTGCAGACAACATGTAAAGGGATGTTTTGCAAATGATGTCGCCCATCATTATGAAACTACTTGGTTCCTTTTTTTTTTTAAACTAACCGGTTTTGAATTATAACCCTAGGCATTGGGTTAATTCAATTTAGATTTAAGAGTCCTGATTAACTGTTGTCATGATTGACTGGGCGGCTTCAGTGATCTAGTAACAGGAAAACAGGGAGAGTGGACTAGACAGAAATTACAACTCTCATCATCCCAGCTGGAAACTGCTGAAACTAGCCTGCCTTTTGACAGCCAGGGGTGAGACATTGGCACAAAACCCAGCACCAGTTTGTGAGTTTGTCCTTAATTATGATTCAATCTGTTTTTTGGGTTTATCTAAAAGCAGTCCTTTAAAGGTCATGTGAAATTAGTATAAAGTTTTTTAGATGTTAGTATCAGTATGTTAGTCTTAAGGATATCTATAAGCTAGTGTGATCCAGAACTTTAGAAGATATAAACCCGATATAAACATCCAAAGCTTGCAGTTTGTCACTTCCACCTAAATGGATCATTTGTTTTACATCACCTCATACTTGAGTTTCTCATCAAATCTTGACCAATCAAATGCTTTCTAGTATCTGACATGCCCCGCCCCCTTCAAGACTCTTCTCATTTGCTTTTCATTTGATGCGCTTGAGCTCAACCACTCTCACTGGCAGAGCGGTGATAAAACGAAACACTGTTGGCTGTTTTTTAAAAAGGGGGAGGAGCTACTCTATGTCCCGCCCTCTCTTTATGTTTCAGTTGAGATTACGTCAAACATCGAATAAAAAAATGCACACTCACGGGACCTTTAAGAAGCTATAACATGACTGATGTCTTCATGTGGGTTTAAGTTTGTCTAATTTATGTGATTCTTATATTATTCTAGTCCAGTGTTTCCCAACCCTGTTCCTGGAGACACACCAACAGTACATATTTTGGATGTCTCCCTTATCTGACCCATTCATTTGAGGTTTTGGAATCTCTTCTAATGTTCTGATGAGTTGATTCAGGTGTGTTTGATAAGGGAGAGGTTGAAAATGTGTACTGTTGGTGTGCCTTCAGGAACAGGGTTGGGAAACACTGCTCTAGTCTGCCAGACTCTCTTATCTGACAGCTCCATGAAGCATTCTCCTATCTGTTAAAAAGAGCTTTATGCTATGCTTAAGATTTCATCTATCCTTTGATAAAAGAGACAGGAATGTTGTGACGAGAATGCTGACAAGTTAGAACGTGCTTTCATGCGTGAACATATAAATAATTAGATTTGTAACATTGTCCTTGTCGACAAGACCACAAGCATTAAATAGGTACTTTTGAGCATCGAACTATGTGGATAATCCAGTCTAATACAGGATAGTTTGCCTCAAAAGGATAATTCTCTCATAGTATTCACCATCATGTCATTGTCGACCTCTACTTTGTTTTGGAGAACACCGATTGTGTGTGTGGGGAACACATTTTATACCACTTCCTCCTTATGACAAAAAAAATCAGGCAGGAAGTTTCTACTATCAACAGGCCCCAAGTCATGCTCATGCATTAAAATAAGACTTGATAAGATTACAACAGGGGAAGCACGGTGGCTCAGTGGGTATCACTGTCGCCTCACAGCAAGAAGGTCGCTGGTTCGAGTCCCGGCTGGACCAGTTGGCGTTTCTGTGTGGAGTTTGCATGTTCTCCCAGTGTTGCCGTGGGTTTCTTCCGGGTGCTCCGGTTTCCCCCATAGTCCAAAGACATGCGCTATAGGTGAATTGGATGATCTAAATTGGCCGTAGTGTATGAGTGTGTGTGAATGCCAGAGTGTATGGGTGTTTCCCAGTACTGGGTTGCAGCTGGAAGGGCATCCACTGCGTAAAACATTTGCTGGAATAGTTGGCGGTTCATTCTGCTGTGGCGACCCCTGATAAATAAGGGTGCTTTCACACTAGCACTTTTGGTCCGCACCCGGGTTCGTTTGAAGTCAGAGTACGGTATGTTTATCTAGTGTGAACGTTTCTTCTGAACTCGGGTGCGCACCCGTGAACCATACCCGAGTCCGCGTGAAAGAGGTGGTCTGGGTTATGCTTCGTGCAAACTCTGGTACGGTTCACTTCTAATATGAAAGCAATCATACCAAATAACAGAAGTGAACCGCCAACTGTACAACAAACTTTAGTTTTCATAACGTTCATTCGTGTGTCTATGTCTGTGTATCACCAACATTACCTTGGCAACAAGCAGGACTGACCCAGCGCAAACAGTGATAATGTCTGCTTGTCTCCACCAAAAACGACTTCTGCAGACATTGCGTGATGTTCTGAACGTTTTTAATATTTTTTTTGCGGCAGATAGACGCAAGTGGCTCTCTGTATTTTGGCTTTGGTAACAAAACCAAAAGATTCAGTAAAAGCAGAATGACCGTGATGTGCGGACGTCTCCATTTTGGCGCTTTGCTTTCGTGGCTGTCATCTAGCAACAGCCGTACACAAAACAGCAGCTTGATGACGCAAGTGTACCGGGGTTCAGAAGGAAAAAAGACCGTGTGAACACCACAAACCAGCCGAGAAGGTGGTAAGGGGGGACAATCGAGCTTGGGTTCGGTCCAGGCAATTGAACCAAGTGTGAAAGCACCCTAAGAGACTAAGCCAAAGGAAAATGAATGAAGATTACAACAATAATGCAAAATGTGTTTGTTTCAAGTAGCAAAAATGTCATGATCGGGATACCAGCTCCACCTCATTTTGATTCAGAAAAAACCCTGATACAGATATTTGTTCTACATATTCATGTGGTTCACAAAGTCAACATCTTTTTTTAGACTGCTCTTTTCGGTTTGACCAGAGGAGCATTGGTTCCTGGTTTCCCACAAGGCTTGTTCTCCATTTTGGTCAATTGTAGTTTTGATTCCTTGCCACTGTTGCCTCTTGCTTGTTTGGTTGGGGTCGGTGGAGCTGCATTTAAATGGATCGTTCTCCAACATTGACATTCTTATTAAGCTGAGATGAATGAGTCTTAATCTAATCTTCAACTACATTTGATTTCAATCACTACACTGCTTCCTTGCCTGATTTGCTGAATGTGTTGCACAATTTGAAATACTTTTATGGCTTTGTATTCTTCTTAGTCATTTACGTAAAGCTGGTTTGATTAATTGATATTGTTAAAAAGCTTTAAAGAAATAAAGATGACTTGATATGTGGTGTATGGTGGTCACAGGCTTCAAACTTGGATTCTGTTCAGTTGGGGGATATCAAACCATGTTTGATATTTTAAAATGGATATAAAATTATTTGATGTGTCAGAATCTGAAACCAAAGCAAACGCTGACCAGCTGAAGGAATTGATCGGTGCAAATCCACAATGGTAGAAAAATAAAATGGAGACATACAGTGGGGGAAATAAGAATTGAACACGTCACGTTTTTTTCCTGGGAATAATATTTCTAAAGGAGCTGTTGACATGGAATTGAACCCGATTTTGGTAAAAACCCAAACAATACAAACATAAAAATAAAACAAACAAAAAGATTTTCAGAAAAATGAGTTGTGTAATAACAATGAAATGACGCAAGGAGAAAGCACTGAACTACTGAAATGTATTTAATACTTGATATAAAAGGCTTTTTTGGTGACGGCAGCTTAAAGACGCTTCTCATATGGAGAATGAAGTCACATGCATTGCTCAGGTGTGAGTTTATCACAGACTGCAACAGTGTCAAAAAATCTTGATAGTTCTGTGGGTCTCATCTGTCAAATCTGACCTTTATTTAGTATTTTCTATTGGATTCAGGTCAGGTGATTGGCTGGGCCATTCTACAGCTTGATTTTCTTTCTCTGAAAGCATTTGAGAGTTTGCTTGGTTGTGTTTTGAATCATTGTCTTGCTGAAACGTCCACCCTGGTTTCATCTTCATCCTTTTGATAATGTATGATGACATTGGACAGAAGCAGCTAATATTAATTTACAATGAGGAAGGGCAGAGTGTTGCTGAAGAACTACTGAGAGATTTCAGCTGCTGTCTGGGCTTTCACTGCCTTACTATATATATATATATATTTCTTTTTCATGTGTTCAATACTTTATCCTTGCGTCATTTTATTATATCATACATAACTTCACTTGTAAACTAATTAGATTTGTTTTCTTTGCATATTTGGATTTCTTTGGTTGTTTGCAACATCCGGTGAAAATGTAAAAAGTCAACAGCACCTTTAGAAATATGTTTTCTGAGAAAAATGGTGACGTATTCATTACATATTTCCCCCACTGTACATACAAGACCACAAATTGGAGCTCTTCCATGGAAGAAAGACAGATTCAGCTGTGGCAGAACACGAATGCCTTTATAATGTTGATGACAACTGTTACCAAAACAGAGCTTGGTGGTGATTGCAATTGAACTAAACCATTCATGCAAATACTGATTTGACCGTTAGCTTTTTGAGTTTGTCAGCAAACCACATTCTGAGTTGAATGTGTATATTAATTTGGTCATTATGCCATATATTCATTCATTAATTTTCCTTCGGCGTAGTCTCTATTTCAGAGGTCGCCACAGTGGAATGAACTGCCAACTATTCCAGCATATGTTTTACGCAGCGGATGCCCTTTTAGCCACAACCCAGTACTGGGAAACACCCATACACACTCATACACTAAGGCCAATTTAGTTTATTCAATTCACCTATAGCGCATGTGTTTGGACTGTGGGGGAAACCGAAGCACCTGGAGGAAACCCACGTAAACACGGAGAGAACATGCAAACTCCACACAGAAATGCCTCCTGGCCCAGCCGGGAATCAAACCAGCAACCTTCTTGCTGTGAGGCGACAGTGCTAACCACCGTGCCGCTCTTATGCCATATATTCATTTGTTAATCATTGTCAAGAACCCAACATTAACACTTTTCCAGGATAAGTAGATAAATACTCTGATGAAAACGTCAGTGAATACAAATTGATTGTATTACATCAAATCTGAACTGCAATTGATAACAATCATTCAGTGCTCGCACCGCCTCATGTTCTTCAAGAATGTCTTATTTTTTTTGTTGATTTTTGGAGCTTTGCACGTCTCTGAATTGACACGGTGACACTTGCGTTTGCGAACATTCCTAATAATCACTTTACAGATGCTGATTAGACCTGTTTTTAATGTATAACGAGTAGCCTTTTAATTGGAGGTTTCAAAAGAAGAGCATGTCATTTATTTAGCCTCGAGCAATGTCAGTAAAGGCAAACTGGGATGGAAAAATATGCTCAATTACGCAATACTGTTACTCTGTCTAATAAAAAGATGATCCATTGGTTCAGTGGTCATGCTTATGTGCCTAATTATAGCTCGGTACAGATGTGCCTTTAATCATTCTCAATTCTTTGATGCAGTTTTTGTCTATTACTATTGCGTACCTTTGAGTTGGTGAAAATTCTTGTGAGTTTGATCCCTGTGTACGGTTCACCAAGTATAAACAAAATATTGGTCACACTTTATTTTAATGTACAATTCATGCTATTAACGAACCATTAACTAAGACTTTTAGCATAATAAACTATTAGCTGCTTTTTAATAGTAAGGTTGGAATTAGGTATTGGGTCGGATTAGGGATGTATAATAAGATCATACTTTATAAGTGCTAATAAACAGTTAATATCTTAATAATAAGCAGGTAGTAAGCCAATAGTAAATGGTGTGAATTGTTACTCAAACTAAAGTGTTGCCAAAATATTTAAATGGAATTCCAGTTAAGTGGTTGGCATCATCATAAATGGATGTTATTTAGCCATGTGTTCAAATATGCGTACTTACCCACTACTTTAGATGAATTGGAATTGGGAAAAATATTAATTCATAAACAGCAGGTAACAGTAGCACGTCATGATTTTGCAAAGTACGATGCAATCCTGGATTAACATCTATGTTGATCCTGGAACATCATTTTTGTTGGAAAATGTAATTCATACCTATTCCCTACCCCTAAACCCAACCATAACTTTCAATTATTCCCAAAATCAGAGGTGCATAAACTTAACCGTAAGCCTAAACTTAACATAAACGGTAAATGTATTCCTTAATTCTGATTGGAATGTTGTTCCAGGATCAGCATAGATGTTAAAGGTGCAGTATGTAAGTTCGACACCCAGTGGTTGAACTAGGTATTGCATGCCTCGTTCAAAACACACGCAAGCGCAGGTTGCCAGATTGACGACACCAACAGGAGTGTGCCTGATTATCGAGCCTTAAGGCTGATTTCAGTCGTGTTCTAAATAAAAGCAACGGCACGCGATAGACGGAATATTTTCCATATTAAAAGGAGCTTTTGTCCTAACCAACACCTGAATTTCTATTTTAGAAACGGCTTCTATCAGCTGAACAACAGGATAAACTGACAATGATCACCTCAGGTACACCTCATGTGCTTTATTTAGTGTTAAATGCTAATAATGTGAGTTTGAATGCCATTTTACATGACATTTATTGCCATACTACAGAAAGCAGCAGCAGATAGTTCACCTCAGAACTTGAAAATAAAATAAACCGTTTGAAATTGAACTTTAGAACTGTGCCTCAGTGTAAACCAACACATATCAGTGATTCACCATATACATTTAATAATGTTAAAGAGGTTTAATATGTATTAATTAGATTATAAACCTTACCATTTAGTTGGAGTGCAGTGAGTGCACTATTCTGTGCTTCTGAATGGCTGTATTTAAATTTCTGTTGTGTTGCGTCTGGTGCAAACAGACAATTTGCTTATCACTGCAAATCTCGTCATCTAGCCTGTTGTTAGGACACGGGGTTACAATATAACCTGCTCACCTAATGCTCACGTTTGAAATATTTATATTATTTGTTAATTGATAACCACCTCATGTGGAACTCTGAATCTGCGTCGCATTTCGGTCACGGACGCATGCTTTGAGAGCCTTTCTGACTGACTAAATGAAATATGCTGTTTTCCACCAAGGCAACCCGGGGGGCTGAAATATAATTGGCTAAACTGGCATTGGGCGGGTTAAATAACTAAAACAAAGACAGACGTTCCAGCATGTAACACATTTTCAAAGGAGAATATCTGACTTCAGCATTGTTTTTCAGATAAACAAGAATGTTCACTTAGCATGTTTCTTAAATATCTGCAAACATATTATGGTATTCTTATGCTTCAGAAGAGTCAAAAACTTACATACAGCACCTTTAATCCAGGAATTGGTGAAATCAGGTTGGCGGGTAACAGTATATTTCAAATGTTATTGATTAACTTAATTAGTTGTCAATGCTCATATTTGGTTTGTTATATTTTATGCAGATGTACAGCCTTAAAAAACCATCCCAATCAATCTAACATTATGGATTCTTTCCAAAGATAAAGCCATATATTTCATATGCTGAAATGATACTCAATATTGCCATATATATTGCAGAAAAATAAAAATCACAATGTCAGTTTTTTCCCAATATCACCAACAATCTTGACAACACCACTTCAGATCAAGTTAGTATTATTGATATTCACCTCATGTATGGCTGACTTATTTTATGGCTTATAAAGGCCAGAATTTGGCTAAAGTATAAGCTGACTTCATAGAATAGCCACTGTCCCATTTTATATGCCTATGAATACTTAATACGCTGTGTGGGCAGTTCTCTAGGTCTCAAAACCGAGTTCTTGAATTTTGGTCAAATCACACCAATTATATCCAATGTAAAGCTCTTTTGTAAAGACCTTTTCACTTGACCACATTTGCAATATCGCATCTCATGGCCATCTTCAGGTCCATCTGCACTTTAATAGTCTTAAGTAGGCAAAAATGAGGTGGTTCTCGAGTGTGGAGAGGACAGTATTTAACATTGTAGGTGGCAATATTGATGGTTATTACAGTTGCTTTTAGTATAAGTGCCCTTACATGAAAGCTGGACCTCCTCAATGGCACCGGGGCAGATCGGTATGCTTTTTCTGTTGCCAGTAGGTGAAAGCCATACTTAATGCAGGCAGTAATGGAGGCCAGTGAAAGTAATACGATGATGGATGAGGAGGCGGTTGGTTACCCCTCTGCACTGATATTTCCCCTAGATTCTGCCACCGTTACGAAGCCCGGCCCTCTCATTGGTTTGTGAATATTGGACGCACCACAATGTCATTTGCTTTTGACAGGAAAACAAATTTCTCTCTCCATCGAGGATCTGCATCGGCTCGCTAAATTAAGCATTTAGACCAAGGTCATCCGAGCTGAGATTCCAGTTGGACGGATATATATGGAGCTAATGATATGACGAAACTGTTGGAAGTGTTATTTAATAGAACTGTGTATTCATTCATTCATTCATTCATTCATTCATTCATTCATTTCAACATTCATTTCAACATTCATTTTAAAAGATTTTTATAGACTGGTATTTAAAAAAATTATAATAATAATAATAATAAATAAATAAATATATATATTTTTTATTCTGAATTCCTACACTGCAGATATCCAGTTTGTAAAAATATGGTTTCAAGTGTTCAAGATGAAGAAATTCGAAACATCACATTCAATATTCTAAAATTCATAATACAAAGATTTAGATTGTGCCGAAAATAGGTCAGAGGTCGTCCACAGGGAGAAGTTGATGATCTCCGAAAAGTTTAATGAAGCATTTTGGAGTTTTCAGTTGTCATTCATTTAAAATGCTCAATATTCAAGTAAAAAAAAAAATCTAATTCAAAATCTTTTAAAAAGGCATGTAATGTTCAGTTTTATTAAATAACACTTGTATATGTATATGTACACTACCTGACAAAAGTCTTGTCGCCTATCCATGTTTTAGGAACAACAAATAATAACTTGACTTCTAGTTGATCATTTGGTATCAGAAGTAGCTTATATGAAAGGCAAAGGCCTCTAGATTACGCTTATTTTACCTAAATAAAATATGATCATGCCTTGATATTTAATGATTTAATTAGGACAGTAAGGTCTGACTTTGCTTAGACAAAAGTCTTGTCACTGAACAGAAATAATGTACAGCATAGAATATAAAGTCATGGTGCAGTGGAAAAAGAATGAATATTGTGTATGACTCCCATGAGCTTGGAGGACTGCATCCATACATCTCTGCAATGACTCAAATAACTTATTAATAAAGTCATCTGGAATGGCAAAGAAAGCGTTCTTGCAGGACTCCCAGAGTTCATCAAGATTTTTTGGATTCATCTTCAACGCCTCCTCCTTCATCTTACCCCAGACATGCTCAATAATGTTCATGTCTGGTTACTGGGCTGGCCAATCCTGGAGCACCTTGACCTTCTTTGCTTTCAGGAACTTTGATGTGGAGGCTGAAGTATGAGAAGGAGCGCTATCCTGCTGAAGAATTTGCCCTCTCCTGTGGTTTGTAATGTAATGGGCAGCACAAATGTCTTGATACCTCAGGCTGTTGATGTTGCCATCCACTCTGCAGATCTCTTGCACTCAAACCATGATTTTTTTCCTTCACCAAACTTGACTGATTTCTGTGAGAATCTTGGGTCCATGCGGGTTCCAGTAGGTCTTCTGCAGTATTTGTGATGATTGGGATGCAGTTCAACAGAGGATTCATCAGAAAAATCTACCTTCTGCCACTTTTCCCAATGATCAACTAGAAGTCAAGTTATTATTTGTTGCTCTTACAACTGGGATCGACGACAAGACTTTTGTCAGGTAGTGTACATGCTGTTTACCAGAAGTCACTGAGTCTTTTATTTCAATATATTCATGCCCTTCCCACTAAAATGGAATATTGAGTACAGGACGGAACTTTCTTTGTTGTCATCTGAAAAGGACCGCCAGTCCAAATGCAGAAGCAAATGGTCAGACTTTGATTTGAACATCACCAAAACAAACATTATTTTCAGTGTATTAATTTGCATTGATTAACTTTTTACCTAAAGAATAACAACGTGCGCTAGCAAAATAAACACTGCAAATTTCGATTTTGCACATATTTAAATATATAAATCAGTATTTCACTGTCAGGCTGTATAGAGGACTAAGAAAGAAAAAGATTGATTGTGTCATAAATGTTTGCATACTACTGAGGTTCCCGGTAAGAGTACACTACTAAACATTTGCATTTTCTAGCCCTTATCATCTATCAGTTTTTTTTATGGTTTGCTATCTTGCTAGGCCTAGCTAGTTCCTAGCATGCTTCTTGATAACAGGGGTGTAGCCACTGTCTATGCTTCCACCAACGCCTCTCTCCATTTTTGTTCATAGTGGCCCATGTGAAACTAAACATGTTGGTTTATTTTTAAGCACTTTTATTCTTCAATGTTCAAAAAAGGAGTTGTGTGTTTCTTCTTACGGTTGGTTTGAGGTCTACTTTAAACTTTCCAGAGGCTGATCGATGTGCAGGGTTAACAGGGCATTGACATCTGCTGGCTTATGTTTATTTTGTAGCTGAAAATGTATGAGAGACATACAGTACAGTAATGTCAGCAAAATACCTCACTTTGTTGGGGAATTTTAATAAGAGCCTGTTTTCTTGTTGCCAGAAGCCATTAAGGGGAAATAAATGGAGAAGTACTAAGTAGTGACCTTCCTAGATGGTTTTGTGGTAAATCTGTTGGAATGCCCACAGTTCATGTTGTTTGAAAAACGTCTGCCTTTCTATTTTGCATAAAAGATGGAACATAATTCATGTTACATTGATTTTATAACTTTCTTCCACACAAAAAAGTACTGAAGAATGTACTATGAACTCTTATACCTATCTGGTTTGTTGAGCGTAAACAACCAAAAATGTATGTACAATTGATGTAAAATCCACTATTTTACTCTAAAGACGTATGAAACCTTTCTGTGATAAATAGACCAAAATGCAAATTTTACATTTAAGATTTTTCAGTTATACCACAAATTCAGAATTGTTTCAGTTTGATTGGTCACATCGCATTTGTCTCAACATCTTGTCATAAGCACCATTGTGTTACCAGATTAGTTACATTTCTCAGTAATTCATATCAGTATATTTATTATATGAACTAAAGTGGTACATTTTTATTTAACAATTTTCCCTTTTGATTGTTTGGAATGACATGAATGTGAATAAAATGATGAGTTTTCAAAACGGTCCATTTAAAGTTGTACTCTCCACTCAAGCATGCAAACGGCTTTAAACACTTCCACAGCAGGTCACCTTCATCGAACCTGTTTAGCCAATAGAGAATTCAGTGACAAAGGTTGCGTGCCTAAAGATGAATAATCATTAACAGAGGGGTTAAGGGAAATCTTTAGTTGCATATTATACTAGCTAATTAGTGCAATTAAAATTGCACAAACAAGCCTGGGCATCCTCCTGATGACCTGAAATCTGTGTTATCGGTGTAATGAGTTACCACAACAACAGCGCTCTGCCAGATTTACCGGAGAGCGTTTAGAGAATGCCACAAACAAACAATCCTGCTCTGAACGACTGCCATGTTGCATTTCTAGTCGATTACCCCTACTGCCCGTTTCTTTAGTATACAATAGAAAAGGGTGAAACCCACAGCCATCTGTGTGACTTGCTATCTGATTTTGGTTTGTGTTTGTGGTTGAAATGCACGTGCGGGTATATTTGACCCAGTAATTTCAAGGACAGTTGCTTTTGCAAGCTCTCATCTAAGATCCGTGTCCTGCCAGGCCTGTTGCAGAGCTCTTTGTGGGCTGTCTGCACCTCAACCTCCTCGTTTGAATGAAAAGGAAATGGGAGGGGAGCTGGACTCTGTTGTCATTCAGTTAAGCTCTGTATCACAACAGGAAATCAATATAATTACACAAAAGCTAAGCATATTGGGGAGCGTGAGGCTCCACGGGAAGGTGACTAAAGGAATGAAAAGGAAGAAATTAAAAGAATAAGGAAAGGATTTTCCTCTGTGGAAAAAAAAAAACGAGAGAAAGGGACCTATCCTTCAAACTGATCTGTTAACCTTTGGGACTTGATTTTATTAACCGTAACATAGTAGCCTTAAACACTGGCCTCCTCAGGGGATGGGAGATTGGAAAACTAAAGCTTAGACAATGATGTGCCGATTCGGTCTACTGAAAGATGTGTTTTCACATGGCTGTGTGCATTAGCTTAGTGCAGTGGTTCTCAACCACGTTCCTGGAGCCCCCCTGGACTGCACATATTGCATGTCTCCTTTGTCTCACACAACCGATTCAGGTTCTGAAGGTTAATTCAGGTTGCACCAACAGTGCGTCAGTTAAAATGTAGCCAAGTTACAACTTAGACACTACTAAATATGTTTGTGTTGCACAACTGAACCTAGGGAACCTTATAATGAAGAACGATCTCCCTTAAGGCTGATTTATACTTCTGCATCAAGTGATCGGCGTGACCCACGGTGCTTGCCTTGCACGTAGTCGTGCATTTACTTCTGCACGCTGTTTGGTTTCTCTGCAATAACACTTCCGAAACGCTAGCTGGCAGTAGGTTTTTATGTTCCTCTGTGTCGAGTTTCTTTGCGGGTGTTTTGTTTTTTCTGAACGTTACAAGTAGCTAGAACTTGCTTAATCAGAGGTGGGAACCGGCGGACGTGCAACAACTTTAATCATAAGGTAAACACAAAACAAATGTTTCCATCTGGAGCTCCTTCACGGGACTCAACACTTGTAAACAATCGCTCCATCGGGCTCGCGGCTCTCAGCACCGCCCAGGCTTGTCAGCGCTACCAAGCCGACCAATCACAGAGCTTGAGCTACGTGTCGTTGCGACGTGTAGTTAAATTTTTTGAGAGGTGCGCGTCAGCTACGGCGAGGGCTATGCGACCGCGTGAAGGCTGCGCCGGACCATATGCGTGTGCTTGACGCAGAAGTATAAATCAGCTTTTAGGAGAGCCTTAAGCCTTAGGGGGGTCGATCTACTTGAGTTGTAGTTGGGCGCCGGGGACAGTCACGGACTTGTGGAGCAAAAAATGTCTACAATTTTAAAATCCATGGCACGTTGTTGCGTGCCGCGGCACATCCAGTGTGCAACCCCCTTTAAATGTCCTTCCAAATCTAACATTTTTTTCAGTTTGTAAAAGAAGAGTTTAATTTTCTTTCAAGGAGTACTTTGTGTTAATTGCATCCATCAGTTAAAACGAGAATTTCTTCATGATTGAGTTTTTCTCCCTGTTCTTTTCTCTTTTATGTGTTGGCTAATAACATAATTTATTGTTTAATGTTTTGAGTTAATGTGTGTTTCGCGTGCATTCATGGCTCTTTTGTGCGTCATCTGTTATAGTGACTGACTATAATGTAATGTAGCCTACTATAAAAATTGAATTTCTCATTAATTTTTCATTGGACAGTTGTGTTGATTTAAAGGCTTTTCATTGGGTATTACGTCATTCAATGCGACTACGCGTTCCTTTACGGAGAGCTTGCGACCTACTAACTATGTTCTGCCTTAAGAACATGTGGTGCAACCGAAGTAAGAACAAATTTAGTTACAAACTAGCTAGTAGTTACTAAGCCTCTATAATGGACTTTACATTCCAGTTTAAGCAAGAATTTTCAAACAAATGTTACAACCCTACCCTGGGGGAATTTGTAAGACTCAAAATGGCAGCTAGACGAGACGCATTAACTTTTTTCGTCATTTGATGCAAATAATACATATAATACAAAGCATATCTTTATAAACGTACATATGTTTTTTTCCTCATCATAATCTTGTGAAAAGTGTCCATTGGTTCGAGAAAGAAGTTTGCATGTTCTCCCAGTGTTCGTGTGGGTTTCCTCCAGGTGCTCCGGTTTCCCCCACAGTCCAAAGACATGTGCTATAGGTGAATTGGCTAAACTAAATTGCCTGTAGTGAATGAATGTGCCTGTAAATGACAGAGTCTATGGGTGTTTCCCAGCATGCCAAAGTAATTGGCAGTTCATTCCGCTGTGGCGCACCCTTAATAAATCAGGGACTAAGCCGAAGGGTAGTGAGTGAGCGAGTGGTCTGAGAGACTCGTCAGTACTAGTGTCATTGGATTTGCGACACAAGACACCAAACCTTTGTTGTATTTGGTGTAACCATTCTTGGGTGGCTTGCCAATGTGTTAAATTGCTCTAATACATAAAATAAGTAAGCTAACCAAAAAAAGTTCTCATGTGGAGAAGAGTTTAATGAAGGCAGTGCAGTAAAGTTATCCAGCAGTGATGTTATCTCGTCATCTTTCAGGAATCTTAACCCAAAGTAATGTCTTTGGGACAGTACTTTTTGCTAGAACAAAGGATATGCCCCCACCCTGAAGATCACCCAACTGGAACGTCCTGCAGGAACACATTTCTTTTGGTTGGGTCACACCTATGAGTTGCTGTAGGCCATTTGGTTTACACCTTTTCAGATGCAGATACTTGTTTGCGTATGAAACAAGCCACACAGTCTGTCACCTGCTATATTGAAATATTCAGCAGCAGCCACTGCTGTATTGTTGGTTCAGATGACTAAACTTTTTTTATGTCAATGCATAAAAAAGACCCCTGAAATGGCAGCATTGTGGTCAGTAGAACGATCCAGATGTTCATCTCATTGGTGGAAGAGGAATGGATTCAGTGAGAGCTGGATGGGATGACCCAGAATGAAAAATATAGTGATAATCCCACCCACTGCTCATAAGCTGTATTAAAATAGCAGTGAAAACTGAGCCGAGGAAGACTGAACGGAAACAAGTTGAGCTGTGTGGAACTGTATTGGCCCATACCATTCCATGCATTGGTTTTAGGTTGTAGGGTAGTGGACCAGAGATTCACATCTTTAAAGTTATTTTTGAGAAATTCAGTTGTAATTGTGTCTCCTTTTATGTAGTTATTGGAGAATTAAAGTGACTTACTGCGTTGTTTAAATGTGATCCAAAACTTTCCTTCTGATTGACTCCGTTAATGTTGTTTATGTTCATGTGGAGTTCCTGTTCTTATTTGGCAAGCTCCAAATAGGAATAGCAGCCAAATGCAGTCACAAACAGTTAGTACATGGGGCATCCTTTAGCAAAATCTAGTTGTTTGGAGTCAATTGGCATAATTGGTAAGCAAATTGGGTATTGCCCACTGGTACCCCATGATATAATATATACTGCAATTCATCGCAATAAATTATGGTTTAATGATTTGAGCACAACTGAAACCGTGCCAAACTTGCGAGAGACAAAAATTAATGTGCCAGAGACATTTTAACATCTGTTGGATGGCGTAATATGCTGCTTCAAATGGTGTTCTCATGCTGTTTAATGTCATTTTCCAAAAAGCACTTTTAAACTTGGTTATGCAATATTTCATACCTTGATTATGGGATGAAGTTTAGCTTTTATATACAAACTGCTTTCATACACACTATGCTTATTAAATACTCATCAGAAAATTTCACATACTACATTTTTTATCATTTCATTCATTCATTCATTTTCTTTTCGGCTTAGTCCCTTTATTAATCAGGGGTCGCCACAGCGGAATGAACCGCCAACTTATCCAGCATATGTTTTACGCAGCGGACGCCCTTCCAGCTGCAACCCATCACTGGGAAACATCCATACACACTCATTCAGACACATACACTACGGTCAATTTATCTTACCCAATTCACCTATAGCGCATGTCTTTGGACTGTGGGGGAAACCGGAGCACCCGGAGGAAACCCATGCAAACACGGGGAGAACATGCAAACTCCACACAGAAATGCCAACTGACCCAGCCAGGGCTCGAACCAGCGACCTTCTTGCTGTGAGGCGATTGTGCTACCCACTGCGCCACCGTGCTGCCCCTTTTTATCATTTCGAAGGTAATAATCAAAATCTCAAACATCGATGTTATTGGATTTGAATTGACGTTCATTCCAGACCAATAGCACGACTGATGTGCAACAGCAATCTATAAATCGACAATGTGCTGTGTTTTTCCAGTCTAACTTAAAATAATAATCGTCTGGGCTTAGCATAGGCATGGTGGCTCAGTGGTTAACAATGTCCCCTCACAGCAAGAAGGTCGCTGTTTCGAGTCTCCGGTTTCCCCCACAGTCCAAAGACATGCGCTATAGGTGAATTGAATAAACTAAATTGTCCGTAGTGTATGTGTGTGTGTGTGTATGTGTGTGAATGAGCGTGTATGGGTGTTTCCCAACACTGGGTTGTGGCTGGGAGGGCATCTGCTGTGTAAAACATATGCTGGAATAGTTGGCGGTTCACTCTGCTCTGAAATGGAGATTAAAGGCCGACTTATACTTCTGCATCAAGCGGATGTGTATGGTCCGGCGCAGCCTTTGCGTGGTCGCATAGCCCTTGCCGTGGCTGACGCCGACGCTGACGCGCACCTCTCAAAAAATGTAACTACACGTCACAACGACACGTAGCTCAAGCTTTGTGATTGGTCGGCTTGGTAGTGCTGACAAGCGCGGGCAGTGCTGAGAGCTGCGAACCTGATGGAGCGAGTGTTTACAAGTGTCGAGTCCCGTGAAGGAGCTTCAGATGGAAACATTTGTTTTGTGTTCACCTTATGATTAAAGTTGATGCACGTCTGCCGGTTCACGCCTCTGAATGAGCAAGTTTGAGCTACTTGTAACGTTCAGAAAAAACAAAACACCCGCAAAGAAACTCGACACAGAGGAACATAAAAACCTACTGCCATCTAGCGTTTCGGAAGTGTTATTCCAGAGCAACACAAACAGGACGCAGAAGTATAAAAGCACAACTATGTGCAAGGCAGGTGCCGTGGGTCACGTTGATCACTCGATGCAGAAGTATAAATCAGCCTTAAGCTGAAGGAAAATGAATGAATGGGCTTAGCATATCTTAGTTAGCGCCTGAAAATTCTGTGCACAGTATAAATCAAAACATCTTGTCCCCTGTGTCTGAAAATGTTTTGATTCTTAAGTCTTCTTGTAAGAACTCGTTTTAATTGCCATTTAGGCAATTAGGGGATTATATCACATTGAAAACATACACAGTCGGAAATTAGCCAGTATTTGACAATGGATGTAGCCTACTTTATGAACTCAATGTGAGAAGTCTTTTGTTGTAAAGGATTAAAATAGTGACTTGGCCGCAAGGTATTCATTAGCATTCTCAAGACATCACGCAAGGATAGAGCTTTTAATTGTCAGTGAGACAAACATGGTGGTTTTGTTGTTCTATATGGCTTGGTTTGTTTTTAGATCATTGTGGTTGGTTGAAAGTCTATTAAAAATGGTGATCTTCCACATTTCCTATTTGTCGATTGGTGTCGATTAAGCTGTCATATGAGTCTTTCCAGAGGAGTAATTGTTCATGATGTCCACCTACCCAAAGGTTAATTGTTCTGTAGGAAGGCGGTGTGAGTATTGTCTCTTGAGATCTTCTGGATTCCACATGGTTTTCACTACTAACCTTGTAAGCTCTCCATTATACTGTGTGTTATATTATCAGTCATACGAGTGAGTGCTGCAGCCAGCTCTCATGGTTGAACCCAAGTGTGTGAGATAATGAGGACATCACACAAGGATAGAGCTTTTAATTGTCAGTGAGACAAACATGTGGTTTTGTTGTTCTATATGGCTTGGCTTGGTTTTAGGTCATTGTGGTTGGTTGAAAGTCTATTAAAAGATTGAGATCTTCCACCTCCCCTTATTGTTGATTGGTGGGTTCAGCTGGTCTACTGTCATATGAGTCTTTCCAGAGGAGTAATTGTTCATGATGTCCACCTAGCCGAAGGTTAATTGTTCTGTAGGAAGGTGGTGTGAGTATTGTCTCTTGGGATCTTCTGGATTCCACATGGTTTTCACTACTAACCTTGTAAGCTCTCCATTATACTGTGTGTTATATTATCAGTCATATGAGTGAGTACTGCAACCAGCTCTCATGGTTGAACTCGAGTGTGTGAGATAATGAGGGCAGTTGTGCGGTACTCTCATTCTTAATTCAGCATGTGCCGCTATGTCTGTGCTGCTGAGTAATGCTACTCCTGATGTTGATGACTCAGCTTTCCACTGTTTCATTACTCTGTAGCCGCTCTATGTCTCTAAGTGGATACTGACAATGTTCCCATGTTCAGCGGGATCAGTTTGGGACAATGTCCCACAGCAGAATTCTTTAGGAAATGATGCAACCCATTGGGCCTGTTTAGGAAACATTCAGAAAAATGGCTGTTGATACTGAAAATACTGCACATTTCTGTGAACCTGTGATGTGCTGCAGACTTTTGAGTATTTTCAATTGAAACAGAATAATGAGTAGGGAGTGAGGTTTTATTATTGCCCTTTTATTCTCAGCAAACTAACAGTTGAAGGGGAGTTGCTAAGCATATTTCAGCCAATCCGTCATCAGAGAAGCACTACAGTTTCAGAGAGGAAGCACACGATTAGGTTTTGATTAAAGATTACCAAAAAAACAACCTCAAAAGAGACCATATGAATGGTCAGTTCATATGGTTTAATATTGAGTGGTTTAATATTGACCTTATTCTTCATGTACGGGCGACGCCATTGGAATCTTTTTGGCTTGAGACTTCCGGTCTCATTCACTTCCATTGATTTTTAGACGTTAAACACAGCTCGTTAAATGTATCATTATTTAACTTTATGTATAGTCATCAGTGGGCTGCATGGTGGCTCAGTGGTTAGCACTGTCGCCTCACAGCAAGAAGGTCGCTGGGAGAGTTGGCATTTCTGTGTGGAGTTTGCATGTTCTCCCCGTGATTGCGTGGGTTTTCTCCGGGTGCTCCGGTTTCCCCCACAGTCCAAAGACATGCGCTATAGGTGAATTGAATAACTAAGTTAGTTGGGGGTTCATTCCGCTGTCAGAGACGAAGCCGAAGGAAAATGAATAAATGAATGTATAGTCATCAACACACTTGAGTTTGACCGTTTTCTGACATCTATTATTCTTTGTCATTTCTCTCATAGGCAACTGAATCGGAAGTTTGAAAACAATCGCGAAAATGAAATAATTTCTTTGCGGAATAAGGTCAATATTAGCAAGCCATGAGAACTTTTGCGCACACAAAATAACAACTTTATTCAGCAGTTTCTTCACAGTATCAGTATGGGTAACATGTTCACTATATATGTATGTGTATATATACATGTTTGACTACACATTATTTGAAGTTACTTATAGTACTTATAGTAACAACTAGTCTGTACGTTAAGTTTAACCTTATGGTGACAATGTCTTCCGGTCTTTAATTGTTTGGCACCTATTCCACTTTATTCCTTTTCAACCTTGGTATTCTCGTGGTTGCATGTATATAGCAATATATTATCAAAGAGCATATACTGTCATGTCAGTATGCCACACTGTATAGTTCATTGTCAGGTTGGTTATATATCAGACAACCTGCACATAAAATAATCAATTTGTCTGATGGTGCGTTCATTTGAACCCCCCACATGACCGTTCAGTGAACCCTAACTGGGATCGAAAGCAGGCATTGCAATTGCTAGGATGAATGTAAAGGGTTACTTGTAGGTTTCTCCATTGCTGTAAGGGGTTAAGGCACGGTTGTGTGTGTTGTTTGTCAATGGAGTCTTGAGGGAAAGCGTGTGCTTGATGGGGGAGTTTGCGCTGTGGATCAGTCTGTCAGCCTCGGCTCTTGAGCAGGAGATTTGCAGTCCTGCACCAGTAATGTGCTGTCAGTGATACGGGTTTCCCACTACCACTGATAAATGAATAAACACACACTTTCCGTTTTTGCGAGCTTAATGCATTTTTACCGTGAGTCATTTTGGCATGGCATACAGTATTTATCATTTAAAGCATCTAATGGTCTGTAAACATTTTTAAAGCACATCCCTAATTTGAATGTCTTCGGCATGACGCAAGGTTAATTTCACCGTCAAAGTAAGTCCTTAAGCTCCTGTAAATAGAAATGCAGATGCAAGGGACTATTCCGGAGTTGGCTTGACTAGTTGTGAATTTTGTCACTTCGTTTATTAATAGGTATATTCCTGCCAGCTCTAGCATATACAAACACAGCATTTTCAGTGCATGATTCTTCGTCGGCCACAAGGGAGATAAGACAAAGGAAAACAAAAGAAAAGCCCGACACACTCATTAATGGCACTAACAGTTAATTCTCAGAGGGGATTAATAGACAGAGCAGAGCGCGTGTGAGGGTCACACTGGTGTAGAACATCACTTCAGGTCTCCTTGGCAACTGATAAACCACCAGTCTTGCATATACCAAGACCTGCATTTTAAAACTGAAGCAATAAATGTAGAAAATAGAGTTATAAAAGTTGGGTCATCTGCTGATCGGCTGAAATCACATAACCGGGATGAGATTGCAGGATACAAAACTTTTTTTAAACTATTATAGTATTCATGCAACAGTAAAGCATAGCTGTTCACTTTCAGAGGTTGTAGCGATGCTTTCTTTTCTTTGAAATAACATAAAACCATTTGTTTTTTAAATATTGTATATTTTCGCATATTGCATAGATATTTACATTCGATGTCGCCTACGCTGTTGTTGTCTATTGGAAGGAATGCGTCAATAGAGCCGCCCATTTAGTACAGGGTAGCGCTCCTTTGAAATGAATGTGAGACCAAGGAGCAGTGGAGGACTGGCTATCCGGAGCCATAGATATATAAACATATATACATATATCTATGATCAGGAGTTTTCCTGGTGGTCAGTATGCAAATATTTTTACGATACGTAAATTACATCACTTTTCTATATCGATGGATAAGTGACTGCACGGGCATTGCCAACAAAGAGCATGTGTTTGTGTGCATGGAAATGTATTATCCTCCCTCCCTGTAAAATTGGATCTAATCCATGTCCTGAAACACACCCCCTCTCCTGCTTTCACTTCTCATTCTAACGGAGGGAGCGATTAGTTTGTGAATGAATCTCCGTTATGAATGATTCGTTTGAACCATCAATATCCCTGCGTCTCAATGTGCACATCCACCTTTCTGATCTAAATGGTATATAACATTTGCAATATTCAATAATTTAGGGTGGACAGTATGCACATTGAGGCGCAGGCACTGTTATGTTATCAGGCACCCTTATAAGTTACATCAAAAACTAGCCGTTACTTCACTTAGCCGACAGTAATACAAGTTTCTGGTACCACAAAGTCTTGTTGTCATATTTCATTTACATTGTTTGCTGATTTTATTCAACAAAACTAGCATAAGCCTAGTATTTAGTGCAAGTTTGTGCTACTTTGCCTTATTGGTCAATGCAGTCGTATTATCATCAATAACGTTACTTGTTGAGCACAAAAGTTCGTAACCTACAAAAACGTAAAAAAACTAAATCTTACCTATGAAATGTTATGTCTTTAAAGTTTGTTTTCTTTGTTTGCTCATTACTACACCCGTACGCAGCGCAAAAGTCCAGCATCTTCAGATTGGCTTTAGTCTTGACTAGTGCGGTTGAAGGACTTTTCTCCTGGGAGCACTGTACAAATGTGGCGGCGGTATTGACGCATACTAAGGATATATATCTATGCGCATATTTAATATTCCAATATTTAGCATGCTATCGCATATCAAGTTTTTCTCGAATATTGCACAGCCCTACTAATAAGAATGTTTTAGTTTGCACAATATAGAGGTATCTACACAATGTTAACATAAATTTAATAATATATCTGCATGTAAAACACCAGTTTGTTTTATATATGTCATTTTATATACATACTTTGGTGGTTTACAAGGACAGAAATTTGTATAATGACATGGGTATTACCTATGTATTACAAGATTGAGGTTGTTTATGAGGACATACTTTGTGTCCTTGTAATTCTATGCTTTCCACAATTAAAACGCTTTTAAAAAATCATACCTAATGGCCTCTTTTTACATTAAAATTGCCACCGGTTTCCTGTGAGGGTTGGGTTTAGGAGTAGGGTTGGAGTAGGGCCTTATAATAAGTATTTATTACTGTATAAAATACATTACACCTATGGAGAGTCCTCGTAAACCACTCATACCAAAGCACATACACCTAAAATTATACAGAAAGATTTAGGAAGACCTCAGGAAGTTTTCACACTGGACAGGAGACAAAATGACACTTGACAACCGAGACTGCAGACCTGAAGTGGGTTTCTATAGCTCAAGCAGTCCAAGTAGTTTGTAAAGGAATGGATAATTTCTACTGTCAGTTAAAGTTACCCCAACAGAGGGTTACACAAAAAACTACTCAACACTGTGGGAAATAAAAGAGCTCTGGGCAATAATATGGTTTTAATAAAACAGAGGGACAGCTGTAGTGTGCAGTCAAACGATATAGAGCTCTTCTGCAGTCCATGAGGGCTGCAGTAATCCACTGTTTTCCAGCGGACCATATCTCAAAATGTATCACATTTCAAGTTTTGAGCTGAGAAATGGATTTTTCTTGCACTGCACTCTTGATTGGTCCTTTTTTTCAATTTAGAGGAAGCTTGAGTTAAAAGAGAAGAATAACTGAGATTTAATCTATAGGCAGGATAGAGTGCTGCTGTTGACAAGATCCCTTAGTGCCAGAATCTCCAGGCTATCCTCGAGGATTCCCTCTTATTACCCAGAGCAATAGGGAGAGAGACATAAAAGGTTAGATTCAATGTGGTTTAAATTTTTCTTACACAATAGCAGACACGAGCACCCCAAATATTTGTTTCGCTAGCAAATTTCTGTGGTGACTCCACAATGGCATGCGAATCCAGACTGAAGTGTTCCACGCGCCGCTCAAGACTAATCGTGAACATTCAGGGCAAGCTGCTTTCAGACGGGGAGTAAAAAGATGGCATTCACAGCACATATGACCTCACACTTTTCCCAGTCACCATGGAGTTGCTGTGGAAACGCTAGGGTTTTTTCTGAAGTTCCAATTCAGTCTTCTGAAATGCGCCCACTCTGACACACTCCCTTCATTTATGTGTGATCTGTGAAATATTGCAGCCAGCTGGTCGACACTTACACCTTACGTCAGGAGAACTGGCAGTTAGCCTCTCAGGTTTAAATAGAGTTGTTGTCAAGGTGTTCTCTGACATGCAGCTTTAGTGTTAGTCGCAGACTAATGCTGTCTTGTATTGACTCACCAAGCCCATATCAAATTTCTTTTCAGAGCAATCTGATTGTGCGGCCTTGCATCAGTAGACTGCACTGTGGTTCGCTGAATTGTGTATAAATATCCAGTGTGGAACAAGTGCCCTTGATAGGATGTAGACATCAACAATTCTGTCATTCAAAGCAAAATATTCAATATACGTTTTGTAAGCTTGCTCTGAATCAATATTTCAAGCATAGATGAGTTTGGATGTGCTAGATGCTGTTTGTTGTAGACCCTTGTTTCTGTGACAGTTTTTAGTTTACCTTTGCACACTTTCCCAAGAAGAAATTGCATAAGCGCTTAGCCAGTGGGAAAACACTTAGCTTATCTTAGTGCTTTGTGGGTAACTCTCAAGTAAGAGTGTGGGTAGGTTTTTTTTCTGTGAGGGCATAGAGTGGTAAGTACTATCCAGTGACCAGTAATGTAATCAGAGCTCTTTACAGTACAGGACTAATGATGAAGGGGGTGGGTGTCATAAAAACACCTTTCCTCCACTGAAAACCTCAACCGATCAACCGCTCGCGCTCCTTATGGGGCTTGTCAGGATCATATGTCAGTAAGTAAAGGCTGTTACGCAAGCTGAGATTGTGGTCACAGATACACAAACATTTACATTAAATTTCGCATTCCTGAAAATTTTTATTGGAATTTCAGTAGATCCATCTAGTTAAGGTGCTTTTCCACTGCATGGTAAAGATCACCTCAGTTTGGTACAGCTCACTTTGAGGGCTTTTCCACTGTGTTCTCTACCTAGTACCTGAGACTTTATTTAGTGCCACCTCTGGTGGGGATCAAAGCAAGCTGTACCATTACCAAAATGTTACGTGTACATGGCTGATCCCTGAATGGTTCTAGAGAATCTTCAATACTAGCATCATTAGATTTGGAACCTGAGACACCAATACTGCTATATTGAAATAGTCAGTAGCAGCCACTGGTGTATTGTTGGTTTGCACGACTAAACCGTTTTTATACCACCAAGAAAAAGACCTCTGAAATGGCTGGTCAGTAGAACCGGTCCAGATGTTCCTCTAGTTGTTAACTGAGAAGTGGACCCAGCCAGAACTGGATTGGATGATCCGGAAGGAAAATGACATTTTGACAAAATGACAGTCACATTAGAGGCAGCGAAACTAGCAATAATCCCACCCACTTGAAGCAGTACTAAACTGCTGTGGTAATGCAAACCGAACCAACCATACCATACCACACAGTGGAATATCGGCTTTAGTTCACATTTATCAGGATACATTTTTTTGGGAAAAAATAAAACAACACAGAAATCTTGTGGTAAATAACTTTAATATTTTCTCTTATAAACGTTCTCTAGTAATCCTTGGTTAAATAGCAGCAGAACACGCTCTTGTACTGGAACAACCTGAGCCTTAAGGAAGGATTCACTAATAGATGTGCATGAGAGGGTGAATGAAAATGAGATGGTAAAGAGGCTCTCAGGGGCAACTGTCTAATTCCCTATTTAGCATAGAGAGGAGTTGCTCTTTGCTGTCAGGCGGTTTACTGCCACTCTTATCTCTCCAACATCTGCTTTCGTTTCTCTGTCTCACCTCATCCACCTACACCATCAGCATCTCTCCTGATTGCCTTTGTGTTAGCGTAAAAATCAAGGAAGTATGCAAAACTCCCTGGCAACCAAACAATCCTTCAGTTCTTTTTCTTGTTTTTCCAACTTTAAAGGGCATACTTAGAAGACGCCAGGAAAACATAGATCAAGAGAAAGGCCAGGAGAGAGAGAGAGAGTAAGCAAGAAAGTGAAAGGTAATTTGCTACAATGAGCGGAGGCATAGTTTTCAAGCACTATAAAGTTCCCTGTAATCGCTTGACATTGTAAGGACCTCTCAGGTTTACAGGGCTCTTGCTGGCTTTGTTTATCTTTTAGTGACAGTAGCTTCATAGCATGTGCACATTTTTTCCTCCTCAGAGAGAACTTTAGTGCTAACAACAGCTGTAAATGTGAATAACAATCTGCCTTTGATATCATTCCACTACATTTATTAGTGTGTGTTGACTAGAATGGGCTCTCTTTATTTCTTTTTGTAGGACTGCCATGTTGGAGGACTTTCATTATGAAGGAAGAAAATCAAAGTAATGTATCTCTGTCTGCTTTTTTCATGGGTAGCTAGGTTAGTAAAGCTAGTTTAAGATTGAGATCTAGATCTATTTATTGCCATCACACTTTCTTTTATCATATGCCTTAAATGGCAGACTACCTTACATTTCCTGTATGGTTGGCTGACTTTTGCACTACTTGTGACCATAAATAATAAATAAAGTTGCTATGACTTATTTGATATACAGGCTGGTCTTTTAGTGTATATAAACACATATAAACAAACTGTGGCTTTACATGTTTAAAAGAAAGAGCTTCAGATCCAGACTCTTGAGGCTGTCAGGCCCAAATTGCACTTTATTGCACCACCTTACACCTATGTTGCCCATCTGGGAAAAAAAACTGTTTACCGTGTTGTGCTGTTTTAAGGGGGTTGAAACCTGCTCCTGGAGGAACATTTTCCTGGAGTTTAATTTCAGTGTGTTCCATCACACATGTCTGGACATTTATATTAATCCAGACTGTCGGTGCATACAAAATCGCAAACTTCCCTAGTAAATAGTATTGGAAAAACAGTAGGCGAGAATTACCAGGATGACCTACTGCTTCTGCAGAGATTCTGAACTGTGCTTCCGAAGAACTAGGGCATGAGGGCATGGGAAAGAAATTATGAATGAAAGTGAAATAACTCGCGCAGGTAGTTTGTAATGGGATAATTACAAGCTGATGGATGTAGTACGTCTGAATTTCATTTATACTGCTCCTATTCATTCTTGTATACACAACATACTTTTTATAATGGTTGTAAAGTAAGTTCAAATATAAATGTAGTACCTACATAGTATGGACCATTTGATTTAACTGGATCAGGTGTGTTTAATTATTGTTGTAGTGTGGATCTGGAGGAAGGTGCTATTCCATGGGCAAGACTGTAAAACTAAGGTGAGCTTCATGTTCTATCTTAGGGCCGGGACACACCAAGCCAATGCCAAACAACTAGCACAAACGAAACACAACGTGTGTTGTCACCTCACGTTGGAACATGTCTGGACCAAAAAGCTGCCCTTGAACACAGACTGGAACGAGAGCAAATATTTGAGAAATGTAGTAAAATTACAGCTGGCCTCTTTGTGATCTTTGTTCAAAAAGTACTAGGATGGATATAATACGTTGAGATTACATTCACACAAATCATACTATATATCAACTGAACTAAATTAATTACCTACTCAAGTATGCCATTTTTGGATGCAACCATTGCGTCGAAGATTTAGGGGTATGTTTAATCAGGTTTAGAGCTAAACTCCACTGTACTAGTTCATCTAGTTTTCACCACTCAACCTACATTTTGAATACATTTTATATAAATATTTAATTACACATCGATGTGACTGACACAAATTAAAAACAAGGCTGGGAAGGACTGAAATGTTCAAATTAAACATGGTATATACTCAACAAAGGTCTATTTGTTGCCTCAGTTAGCCAGTTTCGTCCTTGGCAGAGGTTACACACCTGATGTAGGTCCAGAATAGAGGCTTCGGATGCATACGTGTGTGTGTGCGTGTGACTGAGTGCGTCAGCTGCTACACATTCTCCCACAGCTAGCATCTGCCATATCGGTTTACTTCACTTGTGTGTTTTCCTCCAAGCAGACTAAAAAGGCTCATTAAGAGGTATTCCTTTCATTTCCAGTTCAGCACAAGTGCTCACGTCTTCCCATCAGTTCTCCTACCACAGGATTTTTGTGCTCCCTGCTGAGCTGCCCTCCTCTAACCCTCCCTCACTTGTACACACACTCACCTTTACTCAGCGAGTTGTAACAAATTGTCTGATTCTTTCAAGACGGCGCCTTGCCTCCTTTCACTCAATCTAACCAGTTTTAGCATCTCCTGCCCTTCTTAACTTCACATTGCATGTTCTGTTGGGTCACTCACTGAGCAGTAAGACCATGTTGAATGCAGAATATATGTGTGTTTGTGCTGTTTCATAAGAACACATTCACTAGGCACTTCCCAAATCAAATACTTATGCACTATTTTACGCCATCTTGTCGTATAAATCGTATAAGTAGTGCATTTACATTTGGAAATTCAACCAATAAACAGAAGTGTGGATTGCTGAACACTTCATGCACTCAATGGTCACAGTTTTGCTCACATATTGGAAGAGGAGGAGCTATTGGCCGCTGAGGTTGGATTATTGTAATTATTTTGCATTGTGCAAACAAAATTCTCCTATGCAAGTTATTATACGGTATGCGGTAGTCATTGACAGGTACTATTTGGTAGTTCTGTCTTTTATTGCACTAATTTGGCAACTGTTATTTTTTAAAAATAATCTTTTAGGGGTTTTCACCTTTATTGATAGGACAGTGGAGGTTTACAGACAGGAAAGTGTGGAGATCAGAGATAGAGGAAGGATCGGCAAAGGACCTTAAGCCAGGTCGGGTTGCCGCGAGCACCTGGGTGCTATGTGTGGATGCACTTACCACTAGCCCAGCAAACAATTTTGCGTTTAGTAGACGTCTAATAGACATCTAAACGTAGACAGCTTGGCTAAAACAAGGCTAAACTTGGGCTGTTAGTGAAAATCTAATAGACATCTAAGAATAGCCCATAACTAGACTAGTCGTCAAATAGACAGATTAGACAGACTTTATATGTGTAGTAATTCATTTCTGTTTATTTGATGACTAGTCTAGTTTTGGCCTATTCTTAGACGTCTATTAGATTTTCACTGACAGTCCAAATTTAGCCTTGTTTTAGCCAAGACAACTATGTTTAGACATCTATTAGACATATATTAGACATATTTTAAAAACAAAAAATGCTTGCTGGGAGGCTATTGGTGCTGACATTTGGCAACTGTTAAACATTGACTGGGAAACCTTTTGAATCTCTGTTTATAGTAAAAAACAAAGTTACTGTTTCATTTTGGGACAACTCTAAACTAATACACTACACGGTTGAGTGTATAAGTGCATAGTGAGTCATTTGGTAAGCAAGCCAAATGTCTTAAGCCATCTTTGGTGTACAAAGACTATGGCTCAGTCCCAAAAAGTGCAAATGGTGATGTATGCAGTTTTAGTCTTGTGAACTTGTGATGAGCAATGTGTGTCTACGAAGTCCACAAATATATAGAGTGTCAACTATTCACTTGTTTGCCAAACCCATATTGATGCTGGCTCTGCAATGGACTAGCTTAGATAGAAAAACAAAAAAGCTTGAAGGGTCATCAAGAAGTGGTTTGTTTCTAGGCTGACTGTTCAAGTCTCAGATATTGTGATCAGAAATATCTGTTCTTCAGGCTTTTCATAAAGAGTCAAACTTATAAGAGGTTGCTGGTTTGAATATTGGTACATTCAGGGCTTGTAGGTGGGGGAATGTATGCACAGAGCTCACTTCCACCCTCAAAACCACAACTGATAAACTACTGTGTGGTGTCTATATAGTACAAGTAATTCAGGGCACGTTCTACACCAATTTTTTATTTATTTTTTGCATCGCTTTTCTATTGCATGGTAAACATGGGGTTGTTGCTATAGTTGCACTGCCACTTCTGTGACATCATCGTTTTCATTTCATGTCATCCACTCCACAGCTACCAATGAGAGGAACATCTGGACCTCTCCTATCGAGCATGATGCTGCCATTTCAGTTGTCTTTTTCTTGAGGTGGTATAAAAAAGGGTTTAGTTGTGCAAACCAACAATACAGCATTGACTGCATCTGGGTATTTAAATCCAGTATGTGGTGTTGCAAATCCAATGTTGCTGTGTTTTAGGATGTCTCACAAGCATCTGCTATGTTCTATGAATGTTAAAGGTTCTTGAAGGATCCATAGATCCCAATAAAGAACCATAATTGTAATGTGATGTGTAATTCATTCATTCATTTTCTTTTCGGCTTAGTCCTTTTATTAATCAGGGGTCGCTACAGTGGAATGAACCGCCAACTTATCCAGCATATGTTTTACGCAGTGTATGCCCTTCTAGCTGCAACCCATCACTGGGAAACAGCCATACACTCCCATTCACACACATACACACTTTGGACAATTTAGCTTACCCAATTCACCTATACCGCATGTCTTTGGACTTGTGGGGGAAACCAGAGCACCTGAAGGAAACCCACGCAAACACTGGGAGAACATGCAAACTCCACACAGAAATGCCAACTGACCTAGCTGGGACTCGAACCAGCGACCTTCTTGCTGTGAGGCGACAGCGCTACCCACTGCGCTACCGCGGCGCTCGTGATGTGTAATTATGTCATAAATCTATGCAGTTTCTTTGTGAATTATTTGTAGTGAAATTGTCTGTGATGCAAGGGGCACCAACCTATATCTTGCCTAGGGTAATAAATTAGTCAGAGCTGAAGTTATCGCGTCTAGAGGTCATTCCAGCAACATGAACAACACTAATCATTACCAATGAAAAAAAATTGACTAGCTGATCTCTAGTTATTTAACGCAGTGTCATATAGTAACAGTGATGCTTAGCAGATAAACCACAGCTAAAAAAAGGAAATTGTCAAAAAAGAGCCTAATGTCTAAAGGTACAGTTCGAAATAGCTTGGTTCAGTTTGGTTTTGCCCAGTTTGTATTTTCAAGGCAGTTTAGTATCACTTAAAGTGGGTGGGATTATCACTATAGTTGCACAACCTGTACTACCGTGATGTCATCATTTTTGTTCGGGGTCATCCCATGTGTCTGCTCCTCAGCTACCAATGAGAGGAAATTCTGGACCTGTTCTAATCACCACAATGCTGCCATTTCAGGTGACTTTTTCTTGCGGTGGTTAAAAAAACAAAACGTTTAGTCATCCAAACCAGCAATACAGCTTAATATTTAAATATAGCAGGGTTGGTGTTTCATGTCACTAATCCAATGACCCTACTACTGACGATTCTCTTGGACCAGTTGGTGATAAGCAGTGCATATACATCACGTTTAGGTAATGGTACAGCTTGCTTAGAAAATCACCTGAGGTGATACTAAAAAGTATCCAGGTTACTAGGTACAGAAGGCAGTGGTAAGCCCCCAAAAAGGAACCATGCCAAACCAAATGAGCAATGTGCCTTTACAAAGTCCACAAATCTGTAAGGTGTCCCACTTTTTATTATTTGTTGTCACCAAGCACCTGCTATTCACTTGTTTGCCAAACCCATACTAATGCTGGCTCTACAGTAGACTGGCGAGAAACAAAAGAGAAACAAAAAAGCTTGAAGAGTCATCAAGAAGGGTGGCACGGTGGCTCAGTGGTTAGCACTGTTGCCTCACAGGAAGAAGGTTGCTGGATTGAGTCCCGGCTGGGCCAGTTGGCATTTCTGTGTGGAGTTTGCATGTTCTTCCCGTGTTGGCATGGGTTTCCTCCGGGTGCTCCGGTTTCCCCCACAGTCCAAACACATGCTCTATAGGTGAATTGGGTAAACAAAATTGGCTGTAGTGTATGAGTGTGTGTGTAAATGTGAGAGTGTATGGGTGTTTCCCAGTGTGGGTTGTGGCTGGAAGGGCATCCGTTGCGTAAAACATATGCTGGAATAGTTGGCCGTTCATGGCACCCCTGGTCGGGACTAAGCCGAAGGAAAATGAATGAATGAGTCATCAAGAAGTGGTTGGTTTCTAGATTGATGCTTACTTGTTTAATTCTCTGATATTAAAATCAGAAATTTAAAAAAAAATGCCAGGTACTAGGTACAGAAGGCAGTGGAAAGCCCCAAAAAAGTAACCCTACTAAACCATACCATGCTGTGGAAAAGTGCCTTAAGAGGGCTTCTCATCATTCCAACAAAGCAGACCTGCCCAATGACCCCCTTTCATTATAACATTTACACTCAATGCTGTGAATGCTGCTTTTATCCCTCATTCACACTGATGCAGACATTGATTTCTGCACTCTTTGTTCCAGCAGCTGTCTACAGCGAGATTGCTCTGGATGTTAGAGAAGTCTTGCTTACACAGTCGCCACAATCTCAAACCATATAATCAGCCTTTTTGGCCACAATGTTTGCAGTCGAAACATAAAAATAACTTTTATTCTCCGAGAAAGTATATATTGGATCGATTTGAATTCATAAACCAATTAAACACCAGAGTCCAGTGGAGTATGTGGTAAACAATGCAGTTAACTTTATAAATCTATAATAGCACTTCAGTGTAGCGAAATAAGACCTAAATTAACAGGTTATTTGCAGGTTTGCTCTTTTCCCCAATCTTTTTTAAAGACATTATGATCAACGTTTTCGTGGAATTGCTCTATGGAGGACACCGTTAATTAGATTTTGAGCTGAAAAGATCTCCCAGATGTCTCCAAGATACTAAGGCGTTACAAGACAAAACTGCACTTAATTTTTACTTAACTACAGCCTTTTTGGCCATGATATTTGCAGTCGAAACATAAAAATAACTTTTATTCTCTGAGAAAGTATTGATCGATTTGAATTTATAAACCAATTAAACACCAGAGTCCAGTGCGATAGTGGTAAACAATGCAGTTAACTTTATAAATCTATAATAGCACTTCAGTGTAGCGAAATAAGACCTAAATTAACAGGTTATTTACAGGTTTTCTCTTTTCCCAAATCTTATTTTAAGACATTATGATCAACGTTTCCATAGAATTGCTCTATGGAGGAGACAGTTAATTAGATTCTGAGCTGAGAAGATCTCCCAGAAACTAAGGTCTGTTCACACATTGCTATACACTACCTGACAAAAGTCTTGTCAATTCCAGTTGTAAGAGCAACAATCAATAACTTGACTTCTAGTTGATCATTTGGAAAAGTGGCAGAAGGTAGATTTTTCCGATGAATCCTCTGTTGAACTGCATCCCAATCATCACAAATACTGCAGAAGACCTACTGGAACCCGCATGGACCCAAGATTCTCACAGAAATCAGTCAAGTTTGGTGAAGGAAAAATCATGGTTTGGGGTTACATTCAGTATGGGGGTGTGCGAGAGATCTGCAGAGTGGATGGCAACATCAACAGCCTGAGGTATTTGTGCTGCCCATTACATTACAAACCACAGGAGAGGGCAAATTCTTCAGCAGGATAGCGCTCCTTCTCATACTTCAGCCTCCACATCAAAGTTCCTGAAAGCAAAAAAGGTCAAGGTGCTTCAGGATTGGCCAACCCAGTCACCAGACATGAACATTATTGAGCATGTCTGGGGTAAGATGAAGGAGAAGGCATTGAAGATGAATCCAAAAAATCTTGATGAACTCTGGGAGTCCTGCAAGAACGCTTTCTTTGCCATTCCAGATGACTTTATTAATACGTTATTTGAGCAATTGCAGAGATGTATGGATGCAGTCCTCCAAGCTCATGGGAGTCATACACAATATTCATTCTTTTTCCACTGCACCATGACTTTATATTCTATACTGTACATTATTTCTGTTAAGTGACAAGACTTTTGTTTAAGCAAAGTCAGTCCTAATTAAATCATTAAAAATCAAGGCGGGGCGACGCGGTGGCGCAGTGGGTAGCACAATCGCCTCACAGCAAGAAGGTCGCTGGTTCGAGCCTCGGCTGGGTCCGTTGGCATTTCTGTGTGGAGTTTGCATGTTCTCCCCGTGTTCGCGTGGGTTTCCTCCGGGTGCTCCGGTTTCCCCCACAAGTCCAAAGACATGCGGTATAGGTGAATTGGATAAGCTAAATTGTCCGTAGTGTATGTGTGTGAATGAGTGTGTATGGATGTGTCCCAGTGATGGGTTGCGGCTGGAAGGGCATCCGCTGCGTAAAACATGTGCTGGATAAGTTGGTGGTTCATTCCGCTGTGGCGACCCCTGATTAATAAAGGGACTAAGCCGAAGAAAATGAATGAAAATCAAGGCATGATCATATTTTATTTTGGTAAAATAAGTGTAATCTAGAGGCCTTTGCCTTTCACATGAGCCACTTCTGATACCAAATGATCAACTAGAAGTCAAGTTATTATTTGTTGTTCCTAAAACTTGGATAGGCGACAAGACTTTTGTCAGGTAGTGTACTAAGCAGGCTAATGCACACACAGCTCTTTTGGCTAGTATGTCTCCTGCTGTAATGCTTTTTTGGAGTTTGGTTTGCGGCGTGCATGACTTTATTCACCTCTTACTCCTGTTTCTCTCAGCCATGTGTCCGCATTTAGAACTGCTGCACTGCTCTGGTCTTGTGTATCACGGGGGGGGCCTCATTACCACATGTTCATGTTTGTGTGTCAGATCATATATTAACTCCAAGTCGGTTACTCGTCTCTGAATGAGAGCAGAACTCGACCTCATAAGGAATCTCATTACGAGAATCCAATTTCTGAAATTCTGAGGAGAGAGTAGCATAACTATATCAGTATTTATTGATTTGTTTCTTTGTTTATACCAATAGGAAGCTCTTTTGAAACTCTATCATTGGCAGAATCTCTAAAACAAGGTGAAATTGGTTTCTCAAAACCTTCAGATGCGGTTTTTTTTTTTAAGCTGGCAACACATACAAAGCTAGGGGCGGCATGGTGGCTCAGTGGTTAGCACTGTCGCCTTACAGCAAGAAGGTCGCTGGTTCGAGTCCTGGCTGGGTCAGTTGGCATTTCGGTGTGGAGTTTGCATGTTCTCCCCGTGAGGTTTCCTCCGGGTGCTCCGGTTTCCCCCACAGTCCAAAGACATGCGCTATAGGTGAATTGGATAAACAAAATTGGCCGTAGTGTATGTGTGTGTAAATGTGAGTGTATGGGTGTTTCCCAGTGCTGGGTTGCAGCTGGAAGGGCATCCGCTGTGTAAAACATATGCCGGAATAGTTGCCGGTTCATTCCGCTGTGGCGACCCCTGATAAATAAGGGACTAAGCCGAAGGATAATGAATGAATGACATACAAAGCTTATAATTTCAAAACTTCGAAGAAGTCAGGGTATTTTCCTTCCGATTTCATTTGGATTTATTTAAAGACCTAAGGGGTCCTTGCAAATGTCTTCTCGTCAATTCATGATGAGCTCATCTCTAATAAATTAACCTCTAAATCAATATTCAAGTGCCTGCTGAGTCAATGATTATGACTTCATATTTTGTCGACTGTGTTGCTTTCCCGTGCTTATGCTTCCCTCAGTGATGAAAGAGCTTTTTTTTCCCCCAAACTAAAAGGGTATTACATAACTGTCAGCAATGGTGTGCTGTTTGCTCTCCTGCTTTTTGATAGCAAACATTTTAGGTGCAAAGTAGATCTATTTTAGTGATTTTTGCTCTTCAGGATATTAAGTATAGTCTGCGGGTTTTGAATATGTCAGCCTGTGTTCGCGGACACTGTGTCTACAGGCCTCAAGAGGGGAAATGTCCCAAAAATTGCTGACAGGGAAAAAAGGGAAGACATTTGGTTGTTGTTCTTTGGATCTTTAGGAGGGGAAACATGTCATGCTGTGACTGGCTAATCAGCCGACGTACATGTGGTTGCTTTATGATGTGCAGTTTGACAGGAAAAGCAAGATCCAGTCACCACATTGCTTGATATTAAAGGTCCAGTGAAATTAAAATAAAGTTTTTTGGATATTAGTATCAGTATGTTAGCCTTCAAGGATGTCTATAAGCTAGTGTGGTACAAAACAGTGACAAAATTCGCATTTAGAAGATATAAAACTGATATAAACATCATGTAAAGCTTGTAGTTTGTCACTTCCGCCTAAATGAATCAACGTTTTTTTTCTTGTCACCTCATACTTCAGTTTCTCATCAAATCTTGACCAATCAAATGCTCTCTAGTATCTGACATGCCGCGCCCCCTTCAAGACGATTCTCATTTGCTTTTAATTTGATGCGCTTGAAACAAAACACTATTGGCTGTTTTATAAAGGGGAGGAGCTACTCTGTCCCGACCCCTCTTAGTTGTTCAGTTGAGATTACGTCAAACATCGAATAAAAAAGGCACATTTCAAAGCACTTCACGGGACCTTTAAGGTTGCTAATGATATTTTAGCCCCATCCGGATGTCTCGGCCTCATGCAGTGATCTTTCCAGCTGCTGTGTTGGAGATACCTGGTCCTAAACAAAGTTAAAGAACCGTTGTCAGTCAGATTGGGCGGCATGGTGGCTCAGTGGGTAGAACTGTCGCCTCACAGCAAGAAGGTCGCTGGTTCGAGTCCTGTCTGGGTCAGTTGGCATTTCTGTGTGGAGTTTGCATGTTCTCCCCATGTTGGCATGGGTTCCTCCGGGTGCTCCGGTTTCCCCCACAGTCCAAAGACATGCGCTATAAGCGAATTGAATAAACTAAATTGGCCATAGTGTATGAGAGTGTGTGTGTGTGTGTGT